>NDFZ01005298.1:447612-485728 GCA_002192655.3 Mamestra configurata
CGTTTCGTGCGACGCAGGTCCTCTCGGGGCATGGCTGCTTCGGGAGGTTCTTGTGTCGCATAGGCAGGGAGCCGGACGCTCGATGCCACCACTGCGTCGACTGTCGGGAGGACACGGCACGGCATACGCTTGCAGAGTGTGCAGCTTGGGAGGAGCCGCGCCGTGCCCTCATCTCTGTTGTAGGCGGTGACCTCTCGCTGCCGGCCGTAGTCCATGCTATGGTCGGCGGTGAGGAGTCCTGGGACGCGGTGGTCTCCTTCTGCGAGACAGTTATCGCGCAGAAGGAGGCTGCGGAAAGGGAGAGGGAGATCACAACCGCTCTCCCTGCCCGCAGCAGGCGCATCGGGCGTCGGAGGAGGGCATACGCTGCCCTCCTCCGGCCCCCCTAACTGGGTCCAGGGGCGACGGACTTGGGGATGTCCGTCGCCCCCCATTCATCCGGACCCGAGGTGGCGGCGCGTGGTGTTCCCGTGCGCCCCTCTTTGACGTAGCGAGGGGAGTCAAACACCTCACTCCCCTCGCCGACGCGAGGTGGCCCGCAGTGGCGGGGTGCGAGGTGGCCCCAGCCGGGGATTGCGGAAGTCGCATACGTTCCCGCGATCCCCGGCGTAGGTGGGAGATGGAACACCGGGGTGGTTTTAGTCAGTAAGAGTCTGACAGACCCCTTTCCCCTTTCCATGAGGATTTCCCCCCATATCAAAAAAAAAAAAAAAGATTTTCATCTTTATCGCTAAAGCATTAGGTTCAAGGTTGATTGGGAAAATTTTACAGTTTCGGATAGCTTGATGTGCTGGCGTCTGTACCTACCCTTAAAAATCTCAGTAATTTGGTGTAGTTTCTACAGAGCACCTCAGCTTACAACACTCATTTTACTGCAGCCAAGAAGATCGTATTGCTCAGAACTAGTTATTAGCCCTCCCTTTTCCACGGAAAACCCAACGTCATCCTCAACTAGGTACAAGCGCTGTCCTTTACCGTTACTTCGGTAAATGGCCAAAAATGTCACAAGTCCTAACTTCCAATGGCTGCAGTGTACCACCACCGGCGCCAGACAGTTACACCATACACAGATTTCATCTCCACGTTATTTTGGCGACAATACGTGACTCTGCCTTATTCGGACTCTTTTATACTTTTTCAGCTCGACTTGTGCCTTAAAAAATATTTATGTCTCTTTATGGTAGCTGTAAAGTGTCTATTGTTGTTATAGGATGTTAAAATTAAACGGAATGGCGATAATATCTTGCCTTCTGTTGTAATTATTTGTTAAGTAAAGGCTGTTGCAGGATCTTTTTTTGCTAGCCAACTTATTCAATTATGTAAGTCATGTTATTGCTGATTAACTGTTGTTATAATTTATAGGTATTGAGTATTTAAAAATCTGCTGCTGCATAGATCCCGTGAGTTACCGCTGATAGTAAATTTTGATATAATATTTGTACTAGGCGCTTCAATAGATTCGTTAGAATTGGGAATTATCTAACGACTCTATTAAGTCTCAGGCATTTCACGGCTGTTTGGGATCCATTATGGCATTCATGTATTCAGCTTTTAAAATTTCAAAGACTTAGGAAGGACGTAGGGTAGGAAAGTATTCTGTTTGAATTCGATCCTTACAAATCCATGACGTTGATTGTTCGGTACGGTTTCTCTGACATATCCCAAAGGCGGCAAGCGTGAAGTTACGGATTTAGGTAAGTCTGTAACTCGAGTTAAGCAACGGTCGTCAGAATAATTCTGCAATATAGCAATGCACACGGCGGGACCCATTAAATATTTATTCGAATTTTAATTTCACCCAGTTACAACGACAAACTTGGAAAAGTAGGTAGGCCAAAAGGTCAAGTAGGTACACGGCAGATAAAAATAAATTGCAGGACTTGAACTTTGATAAAATTAATTACGATACACCGTGACACAGACAATTTACGCCTAAAGCTCTTAACATCATACATGCTTCCATTTTAGGAGATCGGACGACCGGTTGTGCCTTATACGGCGGGTTTTTTGGCTTTCGAAAACATTTGCGAGATATCGGACCTCTTGGATCGCGTACCTACTCCTTAATGAAGTACCTACTTACAAATGGAGTGTAGAGTGTAGCTCTTTGACAAAGTGTAGATATAGATAGCCAAATGTTAAAACAATATTGATGTTACGGACGCCAGACGCGCGAACTTCTTCGGGAGTCATGCGTGAAGTGAACCTTATCGCGATGTCCATCGGTGATTTGTTTGCAGAAAGTATTTTGCCGGTCTTCAACAATGCTTGTGCGTGCACGCGAACAAGGTTTTCCAATTTACGCTGTCTGCCTTCGCTTCTCGAAAACTTTGGAGGATAAATGAAATTGGAGACTTCGTTTAGGTAAGTACGCCGAACTTTCTTTCTCTACCCGTATCTTTTGATTATAGTTATGTCAAGATCTCGTTAAATTTGTATTCAAATATTGCTTGCTGGACATGACATGCATTACGACGAAGACTTTTTCAACCGAAATATTTCGAAATGATCACTGGGCGGAGTTACCGCAATGAGGATTTCTTGAAATAACGAGCATCAGATGGCAGCACTGAGGCGTCAGGTCCAGGCACCTGTCAAAACGCTAATGTTTTCTGACATCTGTTAAATTGACATCAACTTCATGTTTACGTCAAAGCAAGTTACAACGCCAAAGTCACTTTTTCAATGAAGAGAACCCCTCGCCTATACGGCGCAAAACCCTCAATTTGATTCTGATCATCGGACCACAAGACGTACGACTATGCGCCTGTGCGCCACCGGTATATGGTAGACATCCCACCCACACGCACAAACGTTTTGGGAACACATTAATTGTGCGTACAGCTAAGGAGTGGAATTCCCTGCCAGAGTCTGCGTTTCCTGACAGCTGGGAGTCTTTAAGTCAAAAGTGAATGAATAGGTAATTTCTAGGCAAGCGTGCTCCATCTGCGACCACATCATCGCTTACCATCAGGTGAGATGGTGGTCAAACGTGTTCCTATCAATAGTAGGTAAAAAAAGGTACTCTAGGTTTAGGATTTTTTAGACAACGACCAAAATTGTGCCCCTATCGAATGACTCTCACCTACTCAGTACCTATGTAGGTACTACTGAGTAAGTGATAGCCATTCGATAGTACAATGCGTCATAAGAATAAGTGGAGGTATAGGTACTATATTACTCCAAAGGGAGAGAACTGTGTTTATTTGGCCGAGGACTACTAATAGACTATAAGTACTCTGCCTACCCCTTTGGAGTAACGTCCCTAGTATTGTTTTAAAACGTTCCAGTACTTTACCACGCGTTTTATTCAATGCACTAGCTTTTGCCCGCGACTTCATACGCGCATATTCCGTTTTTTTCCCGTTCCCGTATAGCCTTTATCCTTCCTCATGAATGAAGCTATCATGTATGTACAAAAATAATTTTCCAAATCGACTGGTACTTCCGAGATTAGCACGTTCAAACAAATAAACTCTTCAGCTATATAATATTACATGAAAGAGCAATTAATCTGTGTATTAAAACGGACCCTAGTGATAAGCACGGCCTAAAAAATTGTTTTAACTATCCGGCATAATCGTAAATATTTTATAAAAAAAAACCTTTTTCTTTCAACAATCAAACCGTCCGGCAACGTCATCGTGTTTTCTTTTCCGTCTGGCAACTATTTGTTTCAGTGTCAGTGAGTACCTGTCATTCCGGTCCAGTCTATATGCACTTTATAAGTCAATGAGTCTATGCGACTTTGCCATTCTTGCTGTCATAAATGTCACTTCGCCATTCTTGCTGTCATTCGACGTCACCTTAGCCGAATTTACTTGTAACTTAAAATTTAACTAAGTAATAAATTAAAATACATGAATGCCTGTACTAAAACAATGAGGTGACGTGAATCTATTTAAAACCTAACCACTTATGCATTCCAATCAGTAAGTTACATACATATAAATAATATATTAGAACGATGGCGGGTGTTCCGGTGAAGTTCGGTACGATATTGTCGTTCTGTTTCGTGCTGTACGCCGTTTATTACCGCAAGAATGATATTGGGGATGTGAGGCTGTCTCCAGTGAAGGAGCATTTGCTGTTTTTGGAGAGTGAGAATAAGGTTGGTGCGGGAATACAACAGCCGAAAGTCGCGCTTGGCTATGGCGCGTGTCATGATCTGTTCGTGAACGCAACATCCTTATTGGACTACAAAGATCTAAAAGGAAGCCCTGAACATTTCAACGAGATCTCAAGTAAGGAGGAGTTCCTCAAAAGCTTCGCGTATTTCTTCAAACATGGCGCCGCTGCCGAGTAAGTTATCTGAATTATTAATTACCATTACATGTATGTTTAATTTTTGAAACAGTTCATACTGATAAGAGTCACTAACAACTCCATTAATGTAGTCTCTAATGTAATTTACATTAGGTTAATTTTGTTTAGAAAATTTATTTTTAGTTGACCTTCTAACCCAGACCATTTTTATACAAAATTTAACCACATACCATTATAATTCCAGACGCTTTGTGTCCAATTCGAAGCTGTATGATGATTTAATAGAACAAGCCTTGAAACTGGCTGACTCAAGATGGGCTATTGGAGGCAATGCTCCACTCATGGCAAAGCGTTTCTACATCGAAGGCTGGAAGGTGCTGTTTGCAGCAAAAATGAGTAAGAAGCTGAAGAAATACATTCCAAAAGATATCCAGATTGTTGGTGGAGAAGAAAATGAGGAAGTCAGAGATGATGTTCACATGATACTCGAGTATAAAGCTGACGAGAAGTTTGGTGCTCTCAAGGCTCCGCGAGCAAATAGATACATAGTACATAATGATGAGAACAATCCCCTGCTCAGTTCCCTGGAGAAGTTTGATGAACACTTGCCGGTGTTCAGTCCTCACTTACTAGTCATTAGTGGACTGCAGATGATGGACAACTATCCCTTTAAAGTTGGAGATGGCAAAGGTATGTAAGTTTTTTATATTATTTCAGTTAGTAATGAATTTTTTTTTTTAAATTTACACTGATGTATGTATTTAGAAATATATAAGTATGTTTATCAGTTGTCTGGTTGCCATAGCACAGGCTCTGCCTAGGTTGGGATTGGATGACCGTGTGTGAGTTGTCCCAGGATATAGTATTATTATTATTATTACTGAAGTAAAATATAACAACTACTCAAGATATTTCACTTTCTTATCTAAGTAAAACTTAAACTTGTAAGATAGCACTTGTTTACAACCTGATAAATTTAATCCTTTTATTGTTTACAGACTTACGAGCTGAAAGACTGGACTTAGTTAAGAAACAAATCTTATCTCAACCACTGACAACACTGGCCCACTTTGAAATGGCCAGTTACGTTGACTTGGAGCTCCTCAAACACCTCACTACCAAAATACTGCCATTTGTGGACTCAGTTGGTATGAATGAACAAGAATTAACAAACCTATACAGTGTCCTAGAGTATGGTGAAGTCAGTATCGTTGCTGACTCTAACCCCAGAGTAGCAACTGCCTTAGATCAAATGCGCAAAACATTTTTGCTGATAAGACGCCAGAATCAACTCTACCAGAGCAAGAGAAAGTTGACACGCATCCATGTGCATACTTTAGCTTACCAAGCAATAATGACCGTCAAAAACTCTGACTGGAAGAGAACCGAAGCTGCCGCCGCTAAGGCATCATTGACAGCACACAGATATGTGTGTAACAGCCAAGATATTGCCTTGGATAAGTGTAAACTACTGCTTGACGACAGTTTCTCAACAACCACTGATAATGATAATACCAGTAGGGTGTTCTTTGAACCCACAAAGCCTGTGTCATGTTGGGAGGAGGAGGTTGATGGGGAGAATGTTGACATATGCGTGGCTCCTGTACTTATATGCACTGAAGCACAGCTCACTGCTGGAGCCGGAGATAACATCTCCGCCGCAGGACTGGTGCTGCAAGTTGAAAAGTAAACTTGCCATTATTTGTTGACAATAGATTTTTATCATTCCATTTTGAATATTTATGTATGTATTTTGTGCCATTCTATCAGGATGATCTTATTAAACATATTTTTATCAATTAATGGTAATTATGATTAGGACTTAATGAGTTATTTATTATGAATATTTTATGATGTTTCACTAATTTATTCAAATCAACAGAAGTACAAGACTGGAGGGGTTATTTATTTAATTATTTGAAAAGTCTATAAATTGTTTTTAATTTTGCAATGTTTTGAATTTAATACATTTTTACTACATTTTATTTATACTATATTTTATAAAATTTAATATGAGCATAAGAACAAAAACCTTTTCTTTTTCATTCCATTGCAAAACTAGTTAGATTATGATATTTTTATACCATGTGATTTTATATTTTGAATCAAAATGCTATTTCTTGCAATACTTATAAAAGTTTTGAAAGTTGTTGGAAAATACATATGAATATTATAAATATTGTAGATTTTTTGGAACATTCCTTAAATTGTATTTGAGTAGTTGGTGGTGCAGATCTGGATGTTAATTGTTGTTTGAATAAAATCTTATTTATATACAATGTTTTATTTTATAAAAACGTATGTACAGTAAGTTATATACATTGGTAATTTCTACAAACAATTTTAAAGTAAAATACATGAGAACAGAGAGAATTAATTTAAAGCCAGAACTGTAATTTTAACAAACTTTTTTATCCCAGTTTATTACTAAAACAAGTAAAGTATGTACTAATATTGGCAGATCTAATTTTAATATGTATAATGAAGGTTTAAAAACAAAATTAACTACATAACAGAAAATGCTATTTCAAAAAACACCAGATTTAAAAAATACATAACATGAACAGTACATTACAATTTACATAGTCTTTGTGAAACCACTTGTAGGTTTGCTATTATTTCCTTTAACCAATGAAAATTGATAGGGGTCAAGGGTCAGGGACACATAATATTTAAAATTAAAACTACTTTAACATTTTTTTTTCTACTTTTACCTTTTTTTTTACTTAATTATAAAACAATAATATAATACCATAACTTGGTCACACAAGAATGAGGCTTAATTCTTCCACTTTTGTTATAGCACAAGCTTCAGTAGCTTAAGATGTGTCAGAAGATAAAATTACAAATAAATAACACAAAGATTTGGTCAGTGTTAACAAACATGCTTATAGTAGGACTAAAATCTATGATATCTAAAATCTATGATAGGTAGGTACATACATAAGTAAAAATTAAAATATTGAAAATGGAGCTAAAATACTTAGTTTGGTTATGAGGTAAATCCAATATTGGAGTGGGATCTGTTTGCTAGAGCAAAGTTCATAACAGACAAACATATAGGTATCAGTGATAGGTACTAAAAATTATGCCCTGAAAATGGTAATAGCTTCTAGATGTTACCATTTAGAAAAGATGGAACCAAACCAAAATCCAGAATAAGAATTTGCTAATAATCTGAGTATACCATTAAAACATAGTGATTATGATTGCATGTATGACAAAGGACAGAACTAGGAAATTAGTGTAATATTGAATTAAATATTTCGTTATGAACAAGGAGTTAAAATATTTAGTAAATTATTTCAAAACTACTTATTCAATATTAAAATTCTTTTCCAGTTTTACCATTATAACCGCTACAGCCCTAAAAATAATCAGTTTCAAAGCAATTCCAAAATTTTGATATAGATGTGTATGTTTGTAGGTTCATACAAATCTTATTTTCAGTCTTAATGATTTTGAAGTTAGATAACATAGGTAATATTTACTTGTTATTTTCAGAGAATTTGATCCTCTTGTTTGGCCTGGCTGAACCTTTGTATGGGTCATAGAGACCACTCTTGATGAACCTCTTTGCTGCTTCCACATCCACCACTGGTCTCTTCTCGTGATCTTTTACTTCTTGCCACTTCATCATCACAGCTTTAATTCTTTGAAGCTCATCTTTAATTGGGTGCTTTGTAGGATCGATGCCTTGTATCCTCAAATGAATCCAATGCAGGGAATTCAAAGTGAAGACCAAGAATAAATCGAGTTCAATCTGTGCGGGCAATATCAAAGTATCGTATTGCTCCTTTAGCGGCATCAATTGGTCCAATACCTTTTGTACTTCCATTAAATTCTCCTTGAGAGCCTCGTAGTTTTTAACGAAGTCCTTATCCTTGGCTAACTCGCCGTATTTCAAGTTCCAATCCATGTTTGCACTGCTTCTTTACTACCACACCACTCGTGATTGTAGTTCAGAGGTAAATGTTGCTGATTTATAGCGGGACACACAAGTGTACGTCCAGAAGGATACCACGTTTTTAATCTAATCCAATTTATAACCTGACCCTGAGCTCTGAAAATACAAATTGAAAAAATCACCGACAAATTGATCTGACACCGGTCCGCATTGACACTGACAATAATGATGATTGCTGTCGTGTTCCATATTAATGCGATCTACATTACGAGCATGAAAGTAGAGCTGTCGAAAAAATATAAGTATATATTTTTTCCCCAAACCTATACTGTCCCACTGCTGGGCAAAGGTCTCCCCCATTGCTTTCCAACGTTCTTTGTATTTTGCCATCTCCGGCCAGTGCGTCAAAACTATGTTAAACAATAAAATTATTCTGTGGAAGGAACGCTACTCATAGTCCTCTTATAGAGTGCCCAGCTTCCACTATCTTAATTATAGGTAGGTACTTACTCTTTAGTGCCCAGCAAGGGCGTACCCAGGGTTTGAGCTAGGGGGAGGGCAGCTCATACCTGTTTCGCTGGTTGTTGTGCTTCATGGCCGACGACTATGAACGGCGTTTATTCGCTTCCATCCCAGTTATTCCCAGTCGCCCTAGATTGCCACCGGTGTCAATCGGGCACAAAATTCCCGAAGTTCTCACCGGGTGGCGACTGGGAAGTTATTGCTCCCTCTTCAAATCGCTGTACCTACACTGTGGCGTGGATCGCCAACCCCCTCATCGCTGTCTGTCTTACGGCAGCGATAAGGGGGATGGCGATTAGACTTTTTTTTTTAATTTGGTTTATTAATAGACTAGCTATTGCCCGCGACTTCGTACGCGCATATCCCGTTTATTTTTTGCGTCCCCGTAAATTTTATAGTCTTCCTCTTGAATGTGGCTACCATATTATTATAAACAAAAAAAACCAAATCCGACTGTTAGTTCCAGGTAAATAAACAAATTCTTCAGCTTTATTATATTAGTATGATATTTAAAAAAGCAACTATGATAAAGAAAAAATTGTTTGTTTGTTTTTGTTGTGTGTGTTTTGTTGTGCTTTGAGTGTTTTCCAAAACTAACCTTTAAAGTTTGTTGAAGTCCGCGATTTAGTAGGTAGTACTAAATCGCGGACGAAGTCGCAGGCGAAGTGCTAGTTGATCATAAAAACCTGCTGTAAATTCATAACACAGATAATCAAAGTATTTGCAATAATTAAAATATCCAACAAAAGCTAATCATCAGTTGGTCACAGATAATTAAATAACATTGTTACAGTCGCCACCCGGTAGCAACTGGAAATTTTGTTCCCGAATGCCACCGCAATCCATGTGGGGCCGAATATACGGCCCATCCCACGTACGTCTACTAGGCAATAGATGGACGGCCCTTGAAGAGAGACACGGTTTTACGAGAAGTAAAAAATGTTCTAGTTTCCAGTAACACAAATTGCCAAGAAAATTGAAGTTTATTTTTCTCTTCTATTAGTAGCTGGGTACGCCCTTGGTGCCCAGTACCTATATGTTTTGCATTGATTGTGGTGATCACATGCAAGACATACCTACTTGGCATTAGGCTGACAGTCCACTGAGAGGAGAGGAGCGGAGCGGATCCGTGCCAATATTAGGTAACCAATGGAATTGCATAAAATCTCCGCTCCGCTTTAGTGGACAGGGATTTGCGAACTAATTTAAAAAATCATACAAAACCGGGAAGTGGAGCGAGGAAGCGGACCAACCGCTTAAATTACTCGTCGCATGAACTCGCTAACTAGCTCCTTTCAATCTGCAACTCCGCTCCGTACTACCTCACGCCGGATCACTGGACAGTCAGTCCGCAACCCCGCTCTGCTGCCTCGCTCCGCGTCAATGGACAGGCAGTCTTATGTGCTTGGTTACTGCTTGCTGTTGCTTTTGAATATTGCTCTTGGTGGATATTTTATAACATAATTTCCACCTGACTTCGGAAGAGGAAGTATGAGATTTGTGTAAAGCTTGTTACATGGAGCACATAAACGAAAGTAAGCCACACTTGCCATTCACCTGAGTGGCATTCGCAAAATTTTAAGTAAGCCTTCCTTTCAATGGTTCGCAGTACCTACTGATACCACAACTGATACACTAACCAGGAATATTTTATCGCTTGTAAAATGAATTGTCCGAATACGGATTTTCCCGACAACCTGTCTGCCTAGAGACGATGGGATGTGCCGCTCTGTAGTATTATACGAAATAACTTCGAAAAACGTCATCTAGTAGGTACCTAGTGCTTACAGTGCAGAGTCTGCTGGCTTCACTATGTTGGATGACGCATCGTTTCGGCTTGCAACTTGTCTACGCTTACCTTGTTACTCCGCATCGATTCCATAGCGGCGAAGTTTTCGACATCCTCAGACATTGTGACTTGCAAAATTTGCTGCAAGAGCGCAGGCTGCTCGGCACGCCAGCATCAACAAACAATTTGTTACCGCTAGCATAACAGCACAATTGAACAAAAGCAGATGCAGGAAAAGGATAGATCACATGATGTTGGTGCTGAGGAAGGTGGTTAGGCCTCTGGTGTGTGACGCAACCTGTGGTGACACCCTTGCGCCAATGGCCAAGTATTGCGTGCTGTACCGGCGTTTACAAAATAATGTAAGTCTACCAGGTAAGTCTCTCTTTCTTGGATATTTCCCGCAGACTAATCAATACTTAGAGTGACCAGAGACTAGCTCATCCCTTGGCATTAAAAAAAAGCATTTTCATTAAATGGTTCGTTCAAGACTTCGAACTTCGTAAATTCAGGCCTGGAAAATGTCTTGGAATAATTTAAACAAACAATTATTTAATTAGGTACATTTATTTCTGAAACACAATAATAATTTCCTGTTAGTAATCATGTACTTCAACATTAAAATCTAGATCATAACTTGTTCAATACATCGAAAATGATTCATTAGAGTCCTATTACTAGATAGCATCATCAGGAGATGAGGACATTTAACTGAAGAGACAATATCAATCATCCAAGTACTCGAAAGGTTCCGGGGGCTCGGGCTCCTTTTCTTCTTCCGTCTTGGGGCCAAAAGCGGCCACTGGCTCGACCAGAAGCTGCTCGCCATCTCCCGAGTGGTTCAACATGACGATGCCGCCAATAGTAACGTCTTTCAATGGCGTGAACCCTGAGCCCTCTACAGCTGTCAGGTTCTTCAGCTGTTGCCTCATGACCCTCGCGGGGTTGTTCAAGATTTCAAAAGTAGGCTCTGGCTCTTTCTTTTCTTTAGTTTCCTTTTCTTCGCCCTCTTTTTCCTCCTTCTTAACTTCCTTAGACGAGCCGGCAGTGGTAGCGGCGGCGTCCTTGTCAGATTTTCCATGTACTGTGATGTTCGGGTTAGGTGACTTGGAGGGTTTCTTCTCTTCTTCATCAACATCCATTTTAGAAGTTGAGGAAGATGTCATGCTGCTACTTGAACCATCAGTTCCGTGCGCCCGCCTGCGAGCTTTAGCTGCGGCAATACTCAACACAGCAGTGGTAACCCTCTCTCTTTCCTCGCGTTTCTTTTCTTCCAATGGCGCAGGGTATGCGTACAGAGAAGGTTTCGAGTTTGACTTGAAGTCCATCTGAGGCATCTTCAATTCAGAGTTGAGGGCAATCAGGCAAGTAGGTGTGAATGCCAGAGACAGGCAGTGAGCCAGCGGGAACCAGTACCAGTACTGGGTAAAGACAAGCATACCCACAACAGCAAGCATGTTCATGTGGCCAGTCCTGTTTTGCAGAGACACAGTTACGTTGCGGCCACCGGCGTCGATGATACCCTGAGCCAGGATAGCTCCGAATTTAGCCATCACATCTTCGTGTTTGTTAGAAATCACTTGTGCGTAAAGTTGTCGGAAATATGTGACCTTAGGGCAGAGAACTTCAGTTTGCTGAATAAGAATCATGGCCGATGCAATTAATGCGCCTTGCCTCACAAAATTGACAGGGTCGAACTTGACCATGGGTTCCAAGAGGCCAATAGCCTCGCGATTGCCAGTTCCGGCGCAAGCGATACCTAGGGCCATAGCAGCACCATAACGAACGTGAGGGTTGTATGATTCAGCTAACAAGGATACAACTGAAGGGCACTGCTCAGGGGTCCTGAAGAGAAGGAAGCCGAGAGCTGTGACTGCTGCACGACGTACGTCGTCATTTACGTCAGAGACGGCAACATGCAGAAGTGTGCGAATGGAGTCATTGTTGCCAGTACCACAGTAAGCAGTGGCGATGGTGTAGCAACCTGCGCGACGCAGCAGAGGGTCCTTGTCCCTCAACAGTTGCTGCACAAGGGCATCAGCCTCCTCAAGACGTCCATACATGGTGAAGGCTATACCTACAGCCAAACCTCTTAATATCTTTTCATGCTGAGTTTCTTGAGCATATGCAACCATGTCTTCAATGGCAGCAGCATGCCTGGAGCCTAACATGACCATTCCCATGGCAATACCAGCTGCCTCACCAGTAACAGCGTCATCTTGGTACAGGTTAAACTTGAGCTGTTCATAGACATCTTGCCTGTGTGTTCCCATAGCAGCCAGGCCAAGACCAAGACACCCTCCATGGCGCACCATCTCATTCTGAGCATCTTTTAGTTGTGTTAGAAGATAGTCAATGATGTTGGCACCATGATTAGCATGAATCAGACCCAGGGCATATAGACCTCCTCCCTCAGAGTAGCCTGATGAAGGCCCTGCTTCTTTTGGCAAGTAAGATTGCATGAGGGCAAGGGACTCATTTTCATGACCCCTGTGGATAACTCCAAGCGAGGCTGTCACTGTTAGTTTGGCCCAGTTTGTGGCCCTGGCAAGCCACTCTAAGTTGTCCCTCAGGAACTGATCACTGGTTGTTCCCGAGTGCATGAAGGCATTGGCTATTACGGTGGCGGTGTGGCAAATAGACACCCTAATGGCATCTTTAGTGTTCTTCAAGATAAGTAAATCAGCATGATTAGATCTAATTAGAAACTGTAGTTGTAAGCCTATGGAGACTTCACCTCCTAAGATTGAAATTAACTTTTCAACCCTTCTCTGATGTTCTTTTTCTTCGTCGTTCAGACTTTCTATATCTCTCTCTGGTTTCTTGGATTCTTCAGCAGCAGCAGGAGCAGCAGCAGCAGCAGGTTGATCCACCTCCATGGAAGCCTCTGGGAATGGTCCTCCTTGAGGTTGGGGTTTACCACCCAGAGCACTGGGAATGGGTGCTGTTGTCCTTAGAGCCTGTAGTACTCTGCCTAGGAACTGTTGTGTTGCCGAGTCATATAAGTCAAAGGCTATTTGGTATGCCATGAGGACAGATTCTTGAGGTCCATGTGTAAGTTTGTCAAGGATTTCTGCTACAGAGAGAGGATCCTCAAGGAAGATAAGGCACTGGCACATGTTGACATAGTCGGGGATGTTGAGACCTCTGTAGAGACCCACCAGGGACCGGAGGACTGTGCAGCGGAAGCCCCTGTTCTGCAGAAGGCTCATTGCAACGGTGAAGGCATACTGAAGCATACCTGGAAAGTTAAAAAGGGTACTATGACACAACTATTTTCACTAAAGTTCAATAAACTCAATAAGGAAGCAAGTTTGTCACATAGTACTATGTTAGCAGTACTATGTAGTTACAGTAGTAGATGGAACCATAACATAGGCTTAATAAATGTAATGTTTTGTTTTTGCATAGTGTTGATCCCAGCTTCATTTAGTATCCCATTGTAACTGCATCTTATGAATTTTTTGTAGTATTTAAGATATACAAATGTCATATTTTACTAAGTCATGATTGCTAAGCAAAGTAAGTATTTGAATTATATCATTGCAATGCTTTATTTTGTGTACTAAATACTTTGTAAACATTTTTCACACACAACAACTTCCAGTTATTGATAAGTAATATAGTTGGTTATTTGAATAAAAAATAAGTAATAACAAAGAGAGTACTGAGCCATCAATGACTTATGATTTCATCAATTAGATGAGAAAATTTCTTCCCAAATAAAAAAAGATACTGTAAACGTCAAAGTTCAGCACATTTGCCGAAGACAAAGGTTTTTTACAAAAATCACTTACCAGCTACATCATCAGATTTCATGATGGACTCCTCAAATATGTCCATACGGCGGGTCTCCAGCGCCAAACCCAACGCCTGCCTGTACTGTCCATCTTCAAGACATCGCTGGAACATTCGGTTCACGATGGCTTCCAGTCGAGGATCTATCGTCTCCGCCATGTTGTCCACGAACAGCGCTTTCCTCTTCTGGGTGTAGAAGTCGATCGCCTTCGCAATCGTAGTATCGACATACTCATTTCTGGCGTTCACGTCGAACAAGTCACCAGCGCCCAGCGCATACGTCAACGAATCTTCAAAGGCTCCCAAATGGTAATATACCTTACTTGCCACCAAAGCTGCGAGCTCGTGTTGCGAGAACACTTTGTCTTCATGCAGAATTTCGATCTTCTCAATGGATTCTGATATTTCTGGCCAAAACTCGTCGACTATGTTGTCCAACCTTTTCAACGCAAACTCTTTCACTTCGGGCATCGGCTCATCCAGCAGGGATATAATCCCCGCCGCTGATGTTATATTCATCTTGTTATTATTTACTTTAAAACCAATTACACGAACCTTTTCCAGATGCTTTTGCTTATTAATCGGCAATTTCTGAAATGAGTACAACAATATTACGATGAATTGACAAATTTCTTTCATCCATAGGCAATCTAAATTTGATTGGGTTGCCAGTTTTGTGTCAACATTTCAACAAAACAATGACAATGAACTTTTGTTAGGTATATTTGATTATTGTAAATTTGATGTTGACTAAAAATTTTTATTCGCGCTTGGTTTTTAATTATACATCAGACCGTTCAATTTTACTTTGAAAGGCAGAAGTTCATAAGCACAAAATGCAAGACATGACGAATTTTTTTTATTGTTAGTCCCAGCACTGAATCATAGACTATAGAACCAAAACACATCAGTCAGGGTGCGTTTTGAATGTGAACTTTATTTTCTCTTGAATTGGTCTGTTGAATATTTTCCAATTTTGATGTATTAAAAAAATATGAGATAAAAACAATATCAACAAAGTGTTAATTTCTTATTTCAAAAAGTATTGAAAGGCTCGGTTTATTATTAATTTTACAATTTTATTGCAATTCTTCCGCGCTCATCATTAGAGTTTGATTGTATAGATTTTCAGAATCCACCTGCATTGTGAGTTGTCAATTTTCCGTCAAACACATTCCTACGTAGTACGAACGAAACATCTGTAAAGTAACTCTCTGTTAAAAAACGTAATTATTCTACAAAATGCTAGACTTATTCAGCATCTTTAGTAAAGGAGGTATAGTGCTGTGGTGTTTCCAGAGCACGAGCGAAATTTTTTCGCCATCCGTGAACTCTCTAATTCGTAGTGTGATATTACAAGTAAGTATTATAACAAGTTGGGAAGCCCCTGGTTGATAGTGGTTTAATTTGATTATGTATTCACAACGTGGATGATTTACATATGCTAAAACTTGCTCTTGTATTAACGTAAACTTAGGATTTACATATTAATTGGATCTGCTTGCATTAATGCCCTTGGCTTATTTATATTGTGTTCTGTGAATGTTATCACAGTCTTTAAGGCCTTATCTTCTGCATACCTTATAAATTAACCATATGTGACAATATAAAGACTTGTTTAAAGAGCTGTCTAAAGTGTGTTATGATACTTAAATTGTACTGTAAAGTTTTACATTCATTTTTAACCCCTCCACTAACTATGAAATAATGATGTTAGGTATTGCTAATTCTCCCTAATTGGATCACTTTACATACTTACTTCTTCATTCTCTTACAAGACTTACATAGACTTGTCTATTTAAATGTTCATAGACAATGTTTCTTTTTTCAGGAGCGTTCAGGCAACAATACATTCAACCATAATGCCTTATCGTTACAATATAAACTCGACAATGAGTTTGAGCTGGTGTTTGTGGTGGCTTACCAGCGCATTCTGCAGTTATCATATGTGGACAAGTTCCTCAATGATGTGCACCTGGAGTTCAGGGACAAGTACAAGAACGAGCTGCAGGGAGGACGGCATATCATGGACTTCGATTTTAAAATGACATTCGATAAGGTGTTACGGGATTGTGAAAAATGGGGTGAGGGAAACAATATTACTGCTTGATTATAATTAATTTTGCATCAATTTTCAACATGTATTATACTGCACTAATCCAGCTCAGAAATCAATAGGAAAAGGCTATACAAATGATGCTGATGTCACCCCACAAATCCAGTTAGCATTAACCTTAGTCATGTTAGCTGTTGAAAAGTGTCCAATTTACTAAATCTGTTTTTAATATTTAATTACAGCTAAATCGCAAGCTAAGATTCCAAAACAAATGAGAACATTCGAAGACTCACAGAAGTCCAAAAAGACTGTAGCCTCAATGATTGAACGCAGGGGGGAAGATAAAGGGAAGAAATCTGGTAAGTGTCATTAGACGTAATGGTTGTTCTCTCATTATTCAGGGTCTGACTCGCTCAACTTCACCTGCGCCATATTTTTCATAAATGCTCCGGTCTTATTGGTGCATAGCATGATGTTATATAGCCTATAGCCTTCCTTGATAAATGGGCTATCCAACACAAAATAATTTTTCAATTCAAACTAGTTGTTCTGAGATTAGCATGTTCAAACAAACAAACAAACTCTTCAGCTTTATAATATTAGTATAGATATGTCAAGGCATGTTTGATCCTTAAAAGCTGGTGTAGTCACCCAGAGTGCAATAAAGCTTTAAATCCGGAGTGGAACTCTCTGCCTGAGTCTGTGTTTCTGAAAGCATACAACCCTAATCTCTTCAAATTTAGAGTGAACAGGGCTCTTCTGGGTAAGCTCGCTCCATCGTCGACTTTATCTCTGTCATCTATGACCTAGACTATAGTCAAGAGCAAACCCATATTAAATAAAAAAAAAATAACAAAATCCACAATAATATTATAAACACATACTAACTACTGACTGTTTGCTACGTCTTCACATCTTAACGGATTAGGATAAAACATGCACACATGGGTAGTAAATTTCCTGGAAAAGGACAGGATCTTTAGACTTTTTATCCAGGGAGCATATTCTTTTGGGATAATTTTTCCACAGTCATGCGGGCAAAGCTGCTGGCAGAATGTAGTAAAAAAATAAAAACAAATATTACTTGATATTGCTGCACGCAAAATACGCGCTCAGTCGTGGAGTTGCGGAAATCAGCACGATTTACAAATACATACATATATTTGAAATTGTATCTGGTTAGTCAGAATGACCAACAACTTTGAACCTACTATCTCTTTCTACCTGTAATCCTGTAATGCTTAATTGAATTATCTGTTTGGTTCTTTCTATTGTACAAGTTTTAGGGTTATTTGGAAATCATAACACATGATTATGTTTTGTAATGCTGAAATGAACCTTCATGGTAAGCAATACAAGAAAAGGCCTCAAATATAATCACCAAAATGGTATTTTAAACTATAATAAAGCCAAAGAGTTTATTTATTGTTAGTTTGAACATGCCAAGCTCTGGAACTACAAGTTGGATTTTGGAAAATTCTTGTATAGGATAGCCACATTCATGAGGAAGTCTATAGCCTATACGGGAATGGGAAATAACGAGCAGGCTAAAGCTAGTTATAAAGGGTCTAGAACCTGAACAATGCTGCCATAACTTAAATGATAATACAATAATTTAATTATGTTTCAGTAAAAATAGTAGAAAATAAGAACCTGACTAATGGCAAGGTGGAGGAATCTCCCGAGCCTGAAGATGATGTGATTGCCTTGAACAGAGCCAAGCTGGCTCAAAAACTTGCCTCCAAAGGCAAGAAGGAGCTGCCTAAGTGAGTACAGCTACTTATATTTATTTATTAACAGCTATATCCATACTATTACTTACTAATATTAAATATGCGAAAGTAACTGTCAGTCTGTCTGCTAAGCTTTCACGCCTAAACCGCTGCACCGATTTTGATGAAATTTGGTAGATAGATTACACCTTGGAGAAGGACATAGGCTACCTTTTGATGCGAGAAAATGGCTTGAAGGGTTTGAAATAGAGGATGAAAGTTTGTACGGGAGTTCGTCATTATTGAAGATAAAACTATGAACCATTGCATTTAGGCATTTGATAAAAAATAAATTAATAAATGTTCAAGCATTTAAAAAAAAATTGTAACTTAAAAATAAAATGGCTGCCCATAGTAACTATTCCACGTGGACGAAGTCGCGGGCAAAAGTTAGTGTATAATATTTAGCTTTATGTTACCAAAATTCTACTTTCCCAGCCTGTTTTTGCAGAGGTTCACTAGCATCTCTTCACTTCAAAAACAGTACCTGGATGACCGAGCTTTGCTCAATTATTTTTTTTGGTAAACGTTTTCTAAAAATGAAACCTAGCTAGATCGATTTATCGGCCCCGAAACCCCCTGCACACTAAATTTCATGAAAATCGTTGGAGCCGTTTCCGAGATTCAGATTATATGTATACATATATACAAGAATTGCTTGTTTAAAGGTATAAGATAGATAAATACAGAGAGTTTCAATAAATGTGTTGCAATTTCTGTGTCTTAAAGACAAACAGGATAATATTCAATTTTCCTGTTTGGTTAACAGACTTGTTTTATTCGTCTAAATATTATGTTTTCCTTGTGACCAGATTGGTTTTTTCATGTTTTTTTTTTTCATTAGTATAAAACAGGTTATTTGACTAAAAAATCTAATTAGTCCGTCAGATAGATTTCCAAAAAATATTGGACACGTACTTTTTCTTTTGGCACGTAAACAAAAATGAAGACATAGATACAGTGCGTTGCAAACTCGTGTGACGTCACTTATCAGTACACTTTTTACTGGAAAGTGACGTTACAAGCACCCACCTTATCTTTGATGCGTTTTAGCTTCGTAATTTTTTATTGATTTGGTATAATAAAAAATATACACCTATCCAATATTTTTCGATACTCTAACTGACGGACTAAATCGAATACTTAATATTTTTTTAGCGCAGGCAACATCCCTATTGCTCAAGATTATTTTGATACATAATATGAATTTGTTATACACTTCTGGACACATCTATTGGCCCACCTTAGAGTTTAGTTTTCGATGGCCCCTACCGAAATATGATTGCTAGATTGAACAAAAACTGTTGATGCAGTTTTAAACCTGATACATTTTACCATCTTTTTCGATCGTATTGTTTTAAATTTGAATTCAGAATACCATACGACATGGAGCTACGCCTAACAAGTCGGATATGCGCCTTGTTAAAGGCAATTGATTTTTGAATAAAAAACATGTTTTATCAAATAAAGGTTTAATTTAATAACGCGTGTTGCTTCCATGGGCATCTACCACAGCTCTCATGCCTAATCGAGGCATAGAGTTTATCAACCGCTCTATGCAATTTTGAGGGATCATCTCCCATTCCTCTTCTATGGCAGTTTTCAACTCCTGCATCGTCTGGGCAACTGGCTGACGAGCCCTAACACGTCTTTTTAGCTCGTCCCACATGACGTGCTCAATGGGGTTCATGTCTGGGCTTCTGGCTGGCCAGTCCACAACTGTGATGTTCACATCCCGAAGATATTCCCTGACGATGCCGGCCGCATGGGCTCTTGCATTATCATGCATAAAAAGGAAATTTGGGCCCACATAGTCCGCGTATGGTATCACGTGAGGTTCTAAGCACTCACGAATGTACCTTTCAGCATTTAATGTTGGCAGCCGTGGTCCTGTAACAACCTCAAGTTGAGTTTTGCCGCTCGCGGATATACCGCCCCAGACAGTCCATGAGCCACCGCCATAAGCAACCCTCTCTTCAAAGCAGCATTGTGCGAAACGCTCTCCCTTACGTCGGTAGACCTTCTTCCTTCCATCATTGCCATGTAACACAATTTTAGACTCATCAGAAAAGAGTACACGGCTCCAATCTTGCTGTGTCCAATTTAAATGACTGCGTGCGAAATGAAGGCGCGCTGTTCGGTGGGCTCGCGTTAGTTTGGGCCCATTAGCTGGCTTGTGTGGTACCATATCGCGTTCTTTTAACCTTCTCCGAACAGTTCGAGCGCTCACAGATACTCCGTGGAAGTCGCGAAGTTGGTTTTGTATCTCAATGGAGGTAAGGTGACGATTTCTCAAGCTGGTCGTCACGATGAATCGATCCTGCCTTTCAGTTGTGACCCGAGATCGTGGCCTTCCTTGGCGACGAACAAAGCCGCCAGTCTCTAGGTACCTCCGATAAACATTTCGGACCGCAGATCGACTTAAATTAAGTTGAGCACTCACGTTTCTTTGGCTGTGTCCGGCCTGAATAAGTGCCACAGCTTGGGCGGCGACTTCAGGTGAAGTATCCATAGATTATTGATAGAACCTCACCTTAATGTTAAGAATAAGTAATGTTTGTTGCAAAACCAAAGATATCAATCACTTTTTCAAGAATTAAATCCAAGTAAACCAATAAAACCAAGTTTTCTTAGTATTCGATTGTTTGATATCAACAAACAGGCTCCAAATTGTCTTTTGTTTCTTTAAATTCTGTGTTCGAAATTCAAAAAAAGACTATTGAATGAAATTGTGAATGTGCCAGGTTCAAAACTGCATAAAAACTTTTTGCTCGACCTAATATAAAATTTTAGCTGAAACCGAAACTGAAAATACAAGGTGGGCCAATAGATGTGTCCAGAAGTATAGTTGAATTAAAGGTTATTCAACTACCTACATTTAAACACTATCTATATATACCTATGTGATGTGAAAGTGTTTGTTAATACTTTACACTATGAAATTCTGATCTATAAAGAGCGACGTCACATTATATTTCTAGAATAATTATTTATTGTGTTCTCTATTCATTAATGTAATGATAAAAGATATCTTACTCAATGATTATATCTAGACTACCTGTAAAATAAAATCTCTAGTTTTATTTTTAAACTTGTCTAATCACAGAAAGCATCTAAATCATATCTTACTCTACTTTGGTATTCGTTCTGTTTATTCTCTGCATAAATTATTCAAATAATAATAAAAATAAGCAGATTTTTTGTTTTGATTCCTTAAGGCCCACTTGCACAAACCACCTTTTAACTCGCAAGTTAGTTGCTAACCCGGCACCATTATTATGAAATACTAGCTTCCGCCCGCGTGAATATCCAAAATTATCCCAAGGGGACATAGGTACTGCCGGGATAAAAAGTCCTATCCTATGTGTTATTCCGACTATAATCTACCCCTGTGCCCAATTTCATAAAGATCCGTTCAGCCGTTCTGACGTGATTGAGTAACAAACAAACATCCATCCATCCAAATTTTCACATTTATAATATTAATTATTAGTTTTGTTTTGTTATTTAACGTCGTGTTAGCAACTAACTCTGAGTTAAGAGACACCTCTGGTTTGCGTAAGTGGGCCTAATTATTATTATTTAGTTCTTTCTATAATACTTCTAGTTTCGATCGTCGGTTAATACTAAGGAGGTTAAGGGAGTAGGCAGAGATCAAGGCGTGAGTACATGTATATATGTTTGACCTTCGTTTATCCCCAGGAAGTCTCCTAAGAGCCCTAAGGTAGAGCGCGTGAAGCAGCCGCGCGTGTGGGAGCTGGGCGGCGGCTCGCGCGACCTGCCCGCGCTCGACTTCAGCACCGACAAGCCCGAGGACGCCAACACCGAGATCACGCCCGACACGCAGGTAACATGTGCCAACATGTTGATACACAGCACGGTTGGCGCAGTGGTTGAGCGATTGACTGCTGCGCTGCGTGTCGCGGGTTCGATTCCCGCACGGAACAATTACTTGTATGGCCTACAGATAGGTGTTCCGGGTCTGGCTGTTTGTGTATGTGACTTTGTATGTTTGTAAACGCACCCACGATACAGGAGAAATTCCTAGTGTGGGGGTAACGTCTTATTAAAGAAAAAAAAAATACACCAAATTGATTCGGAGCCACATGCACAAGTTCTGCACAAGTTCTGCTCGAGAGTCTTACCGGTCTCTCTCGCTAAGAAATTTCTTCAAATTTTGACTCTTTTTAATTTCTCTTCTTCAAAATTTGACGAGGTTCAGTACTTAAAGGGCCAAATAATTGTACTTACTTTTAAGCAACCTTCTTATTCGCATCTCATTAGGAATCTGTCAAAATGTGGGGAAAATAGTGTTTTGACAGATTGCGAATGAAACATTTTGTAGAATTGGTACTCAGACTAAAACTACTATGTACCCCACCGACTATCGACTTAGTCGTAGTTATATAGTCGAGGGGGTCGCAAGGTTCTTCACAAGGTAGACCGATGACCTGCGCGAAGGCTGCGGGAATCCGCTACATGCGAGACGCACAGGACCGGCCGATGTGCCGACTCTTGTGACCTATAATCCGCAGTGATCGTCTTTCAGCTGAAATGATGATAATGAAACTATGTATAATAATAATATAATATATAATAATATATCCTGGGACAACTCACACACGGTCATCCGATCCCAAACTAGGCAGAGCCTGTGCTATGGCAACCAAACAACTGATAAACATACTTATATATTTCTAAATACATACATACTATAGACAAATTACACCCAGACACAGAACAAATCATCATGCTCATCACACAAAGATTTGTCCTGGGTGGGAATCGAACCCACGACCTCCGGTTTGGCAGTCAGGGTCACTAACCACTCGACCAACAGGCCAGTCAAATGCTGCTATCATGCATAATGCTGGTCAAATTATACAGACAACCGAGCTAAACTATCGGCCGCTGGCCATATCATTTTGGGAATGTGCAGTAGCAAAAAGTTGTTGCATATACAGTCAACAAAACTATTTGGTATACAGGCAAAAATATTTTTTTCCATTGCACTGCCAATATTTATTTCTAAACTGTGCATTATTACTTTTTAAACTTGTGACATACTTACGAGTGTGGTGTACATTAATTGTCTAGTCAGCACACTCACAACATTGTTTAGAAGTAGTTGCAAGTTAGCTGCCTGCATACCAAATAGCTTTGTTCATTGTACTCCCCAGCATAGATTGTGGACAATATTATATTCAGGTTTGATGAATATGAATGCCAGTTCCATTCAAACCTATAAGCGCATGCCATCTAGCCAATTCGTAGACTTATCTGGTTTTTTTTTAATGGGAAATCATCAAATGACTTCTTCTGACTCTACACTCTCCTCTAAGAGTGTAGACTCTTACTGACTTAAACCCACATGTGTCTCTTCATAATGCCCTTTGCGTCCCAGAGCCGCGGTGATTCTTTCGATTAATTCCGCAACTGGTTATTTTACGAGTATAACTTATAGCTTTTGCCCGCGACTTCGTACGCGCATATCCCGTTTTTTCCCGTTCCCGTATAGACCTTATAATATAGCCTTCACATGAAAGTGGCTATCATATACAAAAATAATTTTCCAAATCCGACTGGCGTGGGAGTTCCAGAACGCGTTCAAACGAACAAACTCTTCAGCTTTATTATATATTAGTTTTAGTATAGATCTGGTCAGGCGAACTTTTGCCTAAAAGTCAGTCACCAATAGGACAATAAGCGTCATATTTAAGTGGTTCTGGGCGTCTTTTCTGGCAGAATAAACTGATTTTCTTTCTTTCTTTATTTTTCTTCGTATATCAATTTGTATCGTCATTGCAGCTGATCGGTCAGATGACAGGCGCTATCCGCGACCTGGAGGTGGAGTCAGACGACAGCAGCAGCGACGACGAGGTGGAACAGTCCGCGCACCCGAGCCCCAAGAAGACGGGCGGCATGTTCAGTATATTTAAGGGTGAGTGCCTGTTTTACTAGCTTGATATGGTTTGATCAAGACAAACTGATTGCAAGTTGCTTTTGTTCCTTTGCTAATTTACCTAGCCCTTTTCTTGAGTACCAGTATTTGACATGGAAGCGACTGCCTATCTGATCTCCAAAAGCCAGTTACTGGGTAATGGAATAAATAATCTGACGCCGGTGTTGCCAAGGCCCCCAGATTTTTTAATTTTGCCTGTCGGTTACGTCCGTCAAAGATCTACAAATTACAGCCTGGACAAACGACTTAACGTGCTTTCCAAGGCACGGAGGATATTATATGAGTTCGTTATTTCCTACTCTGAGAAGAATCACTGAAACAAAGTCAGAGGTCAAGCTCCCTTACGCTATTTCATTCATCACTCTCAAACACGGTGTATTCTAACATGTTTATTGTACAACAAGAACCTGATTTAATTGTGGAAATACTACTCCGTCGTCGATTTTTCGCGTCGAATGTGAAAGTAGGCCAATATGGATTATTCTCAACACCTGCATTCGTTCCCACGTTCCGTGCTCAGTGATAGAGCAATTTGTAGATAAAACATAATGAGCGTTGGAGTCTAGTATAGACATTACCCCTGCTTACACTGAACGGTTAGGTAGAAGTGTATCTACATACTCGTACCTAGAACTCGTAAGTCGAGGCTGTTACTACTGGGTTTCTACTGCTCTGGTTTTAAACCCAAGCTGACTTTGAGCAGTTTTTTTATCACCGCTGCTCTCAAAACGGCAAAGGAAACATGTCGTAAAATACGAAAACATATGACATCCAACTCGCACTCAGTCTTTGTGGTAGATTACAGCTCTCTCATATTGATTCAAATGGACCGCCACTCGTCCTTTGAAAACCAGCGTCAGACAGCATCAGTCTGTCTGACATATCGCTGAAATGGACCTTTTTAGTGCAGCCGTGAGACACACACTTAGTTTTTGGCATAACTACCTTTTTCTTGTTATATTTACCGTGCGTGTTTCATGTACAGATATTCTATTTCACGAAGTCCGTTTGGCTCTGGTTGTAGTAGTGACATGTAGTGATAGGCGCGCTAGTGTGTGTAAACGTAGGTAGCGTTAGGAAAGAAATCTGACACGCATTATATATTTATTTAATAAATTATATAGACAATTTAAGTAAATAATATTTAGCTATTAGAATGATAAGTTGCAGAGAAAAGAAACAACAGTTGAAAGTAAATAATATTTTTATTTATTACAGAGAAGAAACAAAAAAATCAGCACTTAATCACTATCAAATTCAATTTCTGATTCGCTTTCGTCAGAATCGTTCCCTAAGTTAATTATGAACTCAAAATCCAGGTCGACGTATTTTAAGTATTCTTTTTCAATTTTTTCAACATGAGCACAGGTTTTTTGCCATGTTTCACTGGTTACTCTATCCAAGCTTTCAAAGATCAGTCTTTCCATGTTCGTCATGTTTTGTTCGATATTCTTTGATGCGATATAATTTTTTACAATACCCCAAATATTTTCAATAGCATTTAATTCTGGGTGATAGGGGGGAAGACGTATGACATCAAAACCCTTGCTCTTAATAAAATCATCAATTTTATACGTTATGTGTTCATCTTTGTGTTTTTTTATAATATCGTACAATTCCAATTTAAGGAGAGATTGCTCAAATGCTATACCCTTATCCCTGAGCCATTGCTGCATGTCTGCTTTCTTTGTAGCCGACGTCGGTAGTTTTTCAGTCCGTGTGTTGTGATATGAAGCATTGTCTAAGACAATGACAGAGCGTGGGGATAAATTGGGTAAAAGTTTTTCGTTTAGCCATTTAACATAATTATCGTAGCTCATATTAGAATGGTAATCGCCAGCTGTTGAGTTGGCTTTATAAATCAATGAAGCATTTTCAATAAATCCATCCTTTGTACCCGCATGCACTAATATAAAGCGAGTGCCTGTGCTAATTTTTTTTAAGAATGGTGTACTCTCTTTCTTTTGTGCCCAGGTGTTGTTTCGCACGTGTGTTGAAAGGACATAACTTTCATCGGTGTACACAATTGGGCGACCTTGACTGCGATATTCTGACATCTTCTTCAAAAATTTTAAACGCCACATTTGTATATCATGACGCTCCGTCAAAACTTTACGGTTATTCTCTGTTTTACGCCACTTGTAACCTAACTTCAGTAACAATTGACGAACAGTTTCGATACAACCATCAAAACCAATTTTTTCATTTAATACAGTTTTTAACTTAGCCAACGTTGGAATTTCTTTATGGATGACATGGAAATTTTGTATAGTACTGCGAACAACATCGGCTGTAAAATTATCTATTTCTATCTTACTATCCCGCTTTCTTCTTTTCTTCATAGGAGAAGTGAAATTTGATGAGCAGGATGGCAATTCCTTCTCTTCTTTTAATATCCGTTGAACAGTTTTCATAGAAACACCTGTAGCCTCAGCTGTACGCCTTGTAATATCTCGTAAATGAGACAAATCACAGTTAGGTTCCGCAACTGATTTTGTGAATTCATACTCTTCTCGCAGGAAATGATAAACGCTAGCTATCATGCTTCGACCCTAGAACAAAACCAAATCGAAATACCTATTTAAGTAACAAGTTTCATAATATTAGATAGATAAACTCTTAATAGCACACAAAAAGTAGTAACAATAGTTAAAAAAAAATGTTACCTCACTGTGGACAACTTTTCTGCGTTTACTTGCCATGCTGACGTTACTCTTTGAATTTTTTAGCGCGGAAACAAAACACTAGTGACTCTGACCGCGTCGCGATCGTGACTGAGCGCTCCCGAGGTTACGCACACTAAAACAGTGTGCACGTACAGACCTTACAACATTCATAGTCAAACGGACTTCGTGAAATAGAATATCTATACCTGTGCTAAATAAATTTTGTTCTTTCTTTCTTTCTCTCACAGCCTTCTCTCTGTTTGTAATTCTACATATAAACCTAAAAATTTGAAATTATATTTAAGTACCACGTAATAGGGGCGATTCTTTAACCACTGTCTATTCTTTATGTGTAGATTGTAAAGTTCAAAATAGCTTCAAAACAACGGGTTATTATTAAGGTTAATACAAAGCATATTTCTATGGAAAAAGTAATATTGCTACGTGACTTCTTTTTAAAGTGAACACTTCTTTAGCGGCGTTGTGCACTTTTTGGGATGGGTAGTAAATGTTAAATAAATGAATACTGTATTTTACCACCTAAATTATATATATAAAGCAATTCGTGCGAAATTATTCCCTAACCATTCCAAAATATCAAAAATGGACAACGTTAATGTTCAAGTTTTCACTTCTGCCTGCACTCCCGGAGTGCAACCTGTTTTTTTTTGGTTCTATCACTTAAACACAATAAATTTAAACTCTTTTGTTCCAGGTTTGGTAGGCTCTAAGGCCCTAACCGAAGAGTCCATGCGGCCGGTGCTAGACAAGCTGCAAGACCATCTGATCGGTAAGAACGTCGCCGCAGACATCGCCAACAAGCTGTGCGCCTCCGTGGCTACTAAGCTGGAAGGAAAGGTGAGATCATGTCGTTACAGCCATAAAAATACTTGACTTGGATGACTGGTAAAGAATGCCTTGTTGCATTAAGTCCGCCCATGTACAGACGCCAGTACATCAAGCTACCCGAACCTGTCAAATTTTCCCAATCAACCTTGAACCTAAGACTTTAGGCGATGAAGTTGAAAATCTATAAAAAAAATACATATTGTTGTAACTGTACCACTATTATACATAAAGTTTAAATAAATAAATAAAAACCCATTAGCCTGTATAAACATATGGGTTAACACACCACACAAGCACCTAGCCCTTAGGCTGCGTTTCCACCAGAGATGTGCGAGGATGCGTAGCGAGGGATGTGTTTGTTAAGGACCAATAGAATCGCTTCGTTTACCTAGCCTCGGTAAATGACGCCAATGAACCAGTAGAATCGCTTATAATGTGATAATTCGCTCGATCGTGCCCCGCAATTTAATTAAACCTGCATTCGCGTTGCGTGCCGGTGTGAAAGGCAGCTGTTGATTTTTCCGCAATATTATGGGCCTATCTAATACCTTTAACCTTTTGAACGTCAGTGTCGCGTATAGGTGACAAGCAAGCGCGTGCCCTGTACGCCAAACGTCACAAATACGTGACAAAAAGTACGGTAAATTTGTGGCTTGGCGTTGGGGGCACGCCGATGCGTTTATGTTCTGGCGTTCAAAAGGTTAAATGAGCAATTCTTGCATACATTTATTTATTTATTTAGGTTAACCAACAATTGTTTACACTAAATACATTTTCGATTTAATAACTAGAGTAACATATTCAAGTGCAACAACTTACAGGTTAACACCACATGTATACATATAATCTGAATCTCGGAAACGTCTCCAACAATTTTCATGAAATTCAGTATGCAGGGGGTTTCGGGGGCGATAAATCGATCTAGCTAGGTTTCATTTTTAGAAAACGTTTACCAATAAAAAAACGAGCAAAGCTAGGTCATCCAGGTACTATACCCTTAACCAAGTATTGTAAAATTAACTCTAAATTTGTACGAACATGGTATATTTTTAAAGATTGGCATATTTAGAGTTTGTAAGAAACATGTGTCTTCACAGGTACTGGGAACATTCGACAGCGTGGCTAAGACGGTGAAGGCGACGCTGACGGAGTCGCTGGTGCAGATCCTGTCGCCCAAGAGGCGTGTGGACATCCTCCGTGACTGTATGCACGCCAAGTCGCAGGGCAGACCTTATGTTACTGCGTTCTGTGGGGTATGTAATCTACGTCATATTTATTTTGCCAATGATTTAAAAGAAAATGTTTCGTGAAGAAGTCATATCAAATCACACTAATATTATAAAGGCGAAAGTTTGTGAGTGTGTGTGTGTGTGTATGTTTGTTACTTCTTCACGCGCAAACGGCTGGACCGATTTAGATGAAATTTGGTATAGAGATTGTTTGAGTCCCAGGAAAGGACATAAGCTAGTTAAGTATAAGATACAAATAATCTCAAGTCTTAGAGCTGATTTTTCAATGGTCAGACAACTTTTATTCGAGTTTGACAGCTTTTGTATAAAAAATGTGTCAAACCTCCATATTTCAAAACAAAATGAAAGTTATCTGACAGTTGAAAAATCAGCCCTTATTCATAAAAATCTCTGAATTCTGTATTGGAAATTGGAATTAAGATGGTTTGTCTTATCTTACAAAATCTAAGTTACACACATTTTGCAGAAGAAAATCAAAGTTAACCTATTGAACGCCATTGTCACGTACACATGACAAGGAAGCGCGTGCCTTGTACGCCAAACGTCACAAATATGTGACATAACGTACGGCGAATTTGTGGCTTGGCGTCGGAGGTCGTCGCCGATGCATTTATGCTCTGGCGTTCAAAAGGTTTCGTTTGCGCTTAGTATCTCGCAAACTTATCATGTTGTAACAGACAGTTACTTTTAATTGAAAAAACAGCGTCCATTCTCTCTGCAGCCCGCCAAAGCCAAGACTGGAAAGTGTCCCTAAGGTCTTCCAAGATGCCAATATGAGAGCTCAATTAAATAAGATAAAAACGAACCATTTACTCAATCAGAATATATCTCAAATCTGAAAATATTTATAGTAATTCATAATGTACACATACGGGTGGTAAATGTATAAAAAATAGAAAATAATTGACCCCGTCTGGCAAAGCAAAATTTTAAATAGGAGAGAAAGAGCTCTTTAATAATTGTCCTTGTTTCTAAATAAGGATTATTTTCTACCAGTTTCTACCAGCGGCTTTGCCCTCATGTATGTCGGAAATAATCCCAAGGAAACAAACCCTTAGGATAAAAGCCTATGTGATACCAGACTATAATCTACCTCTGTGCCAAACATCCAGATTCGTTCAGCCGTTCCGGCGTGATTATGTATGTGTGTATAAATTGGTTTGTAATATTTTAAACTATGGACTCCAGTTTGCACAACAGTTTGGATGAAATCAAGCAAGAGTTGATGTCGTTTATATAGATAATGAAAAGTAAGGGGCCTAGCAAAGAACCCTGGGGGACTCCACTGGGGACAGGCACCCAACCAGACATATAATTACTCAACACTACTGCTTAGGACCTGTTCTCCAGATAAGAAGAAAACCATCTAAGTAAATCGCCACGTATTCCCGTACCATATAACTTTGATAGTAAGATCTCATGGTCGATCCGATCAAAAGCTTTACTGTAATCAGTATAAACGACATCAACCTGCTTACCGTTATCCATTGCATCAGTAATAAAATCATTGAGCAGAATTAAGTTGGTGACGGTAGACCATCCTTTCAAAAAACCATGTTGAAAGGAACTAAACGAATTTTTAAGAGCACTATACACCTGGTTATAGATGATCCTTTCGAAGATTTTTGCCACAATACAGAGCTTGGATATTGGCCTGTAGTTTACAATTTCGGTTTTGACTCCTTTTTTGTGAATAAGCGTTATGAAAGCCGATTTCCAAAGTTCGGGTACTACACAAGTATCCAAGGATTTGCTGAAGAGAAGCGAGATAGGTTGGGCATGAAATATTATCCAGGACAGCCGCTTTAGAAGTATCCAACTTGCGAAGCAAGTTCAAAACCTCCTCAACGTTCACTACAATTCTACATATTATATCAGACAGGCTGGCAGATTCAGTAAAAAAAATTATGGGAAAATCATTTTGTACATAATAAATCCCATCCAAATTCAATAGTTTCCAATATATCCGTGTCTTATTTAGAAAAAAATGTTTACAATTTCACGCGAAATTTTACAATCTTTCGGCGTTTGCCATTTTCCAGTGACATATAATTTCAAATTAAAACTTAAAATTTAAGACCATTATTATTTAAAAACGCGTCTTCCTATTCTCTAGCAAATGGTATAAATGTCATAACCGGCAAAAAATTACTTTCTTTGTTTTTGATACGTGTTCAACTAGTGGTAAAAAACTATGGGCACCAACATTTCTTGAATGTACGTTTTTCGATCAATGTTTTGCTTCAATTAAATTAAAATTTTCGAAACGACACCATTAAATAAATAACTATCTAACAAAAAATTATAACACAATTTTAACCATTGGTTCAGTTAACTACGGATAAAAACCTCGCCCTTACTCAAATGAAACGTATCTTTCCAGGTAAACGGCGTGGGTAAGTCGACGAACCTGGCGAAGATCTGCTTCTGGCTGATCGAGAACGACATGTCGGTGCTGATCGCCGCGTGCGACACGTTCCGCGCCGGCGCCGTGGAGCAGCTGCGCACGCACACCAGACACCTCAACGCGCTGCACCCCGAGACTAGGCATGGCGGCCGCAAGATGGTGCATCTGTATGAGAAAGGATATGGTGAGTTAGTGTTAAGATCTGCTTCTGGCTGATCGAGAACGACATGTCGGTGCTGATCGCCGCGTGCGACACGTTCCGCGCCGGCGCCGTGGAGCAGCTGCGCACGCACACCAGACACCTCAACGCGCTGCACCCCGAGACCAGGCATGGCGGCCGCAAGATGGTGCATCTGTATGAGAAAGGATATGGTGAGTTTGTGTTAAGATCTGCTTCTGGCTGATCGAGAACGACATGTCGGTGCTGATCGCCGCGTGCGACACGTTCCACGCCGGCGCCGTGGAGAGTACAAAGAGGTACAAAGAAGTTTGGTCTAAAAGTATAATCTTGAGACCATACTTTTGGTCCAAACATGTTTTAGCTGACAACCACACCTTTCCAATCTTTTAGCAATAAATAATGACTGTGTAAAGATAGCTTAATATACAAACTTACTTCTTGCTCATAGATCAATGAATTACCCTCACTTAAAGTATTTTCAGCAGCCACTGAATTCACTCACATCAACATAACTAAACCCCACTATCGATCCACAGGCAAGGACGCAGCCGGCATAGCCATGGAAGCCATCCGCTACGCCAACGACTCAAAGATCGACGTCGTACTGATCGACACGGCGGGCCGCATGCAGGACAACGAGCCGCTCATGAGAGCCCTCGCCAAGCTCATCAAGGTCAACGAACCAGACATGGTGCTCTTCGTCGGCGAAGCTTTAGTAGGCAACGAAGCCGTAGACCAACTCGTTAAGTTCAACCAAGCCTTAGCCGACCATAGCTCGTCGACCAACCCACACGTCATCGATGGAATAGTGCTGACCAAGTTCGATACTATCGATGATAAGGTCGGCGCGGCCATATCGATGACTTACATCACTGGCCAGCCGATTGTGTTCGTCGGTACTGGACAGACGTATACAGATTTGAAAGCATTGAATGCTAACGCTGTAGTGCATGCCCTTATGAAGTAAGTCGTGATGAAGGTTGGTGTGTGCTGTTGGTATGTTGTTTTTCGGCAATTTTGGTTAAGTTTGTGTTATTATTAATATAAGCATGTTTTAGAAGTTATGTTTTAGAATTGGATTGAAATGTTATAATTATTTGAAAAGGTCTTCGTAAAACGGGTTGGACCCTTTCCTTGGACTCATGAGATATTTTTAAATTTCTTTCAAATTTTACTGCCGCTGACAATTTTATGTAACCAGCTTGAATTGAGATTCATATGATTTGATTATTTTTTTCCGCGGAATAGTTTTAAGACTTAAATAAACTGGTATATAAGTAGTTTGTTATTAAAAGTATCAACTCACAACAGCACATGTGTCAAATGAAATGTACTACATATTATAGTACAATTTAATTAAATTGGGATAATGGTGAAACCTGCGTTCAACCAATGTGGTGTAATGTTCACAAATAAATGTTTATTTTCTTATTATTTTGTTTTTATTCGGGTTATGTTACAGGGTTGTTGGGCATACTGCGGCTTTATATTTATTTTTAAAATTAATAATATTTTATGGTTATTTTTATTTTTAATAATGTAGTTATGTAAATATATGTTTTCTCTCGATCATATAATTGTTGAATTAAAACGTAATGAATATAACGTATTTAAATCAATTTAAATTATAATTTATTATCACTTAACTAGTTTACAAGAAAATATAACCACCAGTATGCATCAAAAAATGTTTATTTTAATATTTTTTAAGATATCGTATAGTATGTAGCTTTATGTACCCCGTCATATTATTATAATAATAAATAAAAAAAACGTAAATTATTTTAATATGAACTACTTGCATACAATAGTTAATATTAAAATAAATTGTTTTCGATACGTGAAGAAATCAAACCAAATTATTTGATAGATTTTATATAATTGATAATGAACTTATCGAAAACAAAATTTGAAAGGAAATAGCAAATATAGCAAATTATATTTGGTACGGACTACACTTCATTGAAAGTAGGTATGTACTGCTATCAATGTAACAATTGAAACATTTGTTTTTAAATCATAACTAACTATAATATGTACAAGTAACAACTAATTACTTAAACAACTAGACTGCTATCTCTTAAAAATACACGAAGGAGATAGAGGATATTTAGAGATGTCAAGACCTGGTGTAGTTTAGTCCATGTTCCAAATCAAAATTATAATTAATCGAATTAATCTTCATGAATGGTTTGCAAGCTTATTTTTAACCTGGTCACACCAAATGCAACACGAGGCACTTTAGCGGTAGGGCGATCAGGAATAAGAATTACCTCTTTACAGTATAATGTCGCCGTCGAACCAAAATAAATGCCTACATTTTTGACAGTTCCATTTGGTGTGTCCCAGCCGAGATCTAAACTCAATTACTTTTGACATCTATAGAATATTATAAAAGTAAGAATGTATCAATAGATCTAAAATTCGTTCTATATATAATCTATATCATACTTTTTTCAACAATACTCACCGTTTATATCTCAAATAGATACTTCAACTCAGTAGTTATTGCCAGTTTCCAAAACCGTAATTTTAATCTATAACTCAAATATTATATTTGTAATGACAAGTGCACTCCATATTACATTCTAAAGTATTTTTATTATAATTTTAATCTTGTCAGTAGATACTTATATCGTAGCCAGGTAGATATACTCAATCTTTATCTCATTCTACGGGTAGGTACTGTGTATTCAGCTACCTTCCTACTGAATTGAAAATTCATATAAATTAATAAGATTCTGTTTTTGAAAGAAATTGAAACAGTTTCCAAGGGAACTAACAAATGAATGCTTTGGTACAGACGCCAGCACGTCAAGCTACCCAAAACTGTCATATTTTTCCAATCAATCTTGAACCTAATACTTAAGCGATAAAGTTGAAAATCTAGTAAAGAAATTTGACAGATTGTTGTAGCTTGGTGTGCTGGCGTCTGTACATTGATTTATATAGAAAGGACAAGGTGGACCTCGCGTCTCATGTCATAATTTGACGCGACACGGCCCGATGGGACCGAAGCGAACTTGTCACGTGGTGAGCTGTCTTCGAGAGCAGTCGTGTGATACAAATATGAAAGGCCGTGATTGTTGTATAGGGAACGCGTAAAAGATACCGCTTGGACTGCCCTATCTTTACTATTTAAATCTATGGGTACGACACATTTTCTGTAGTTTGTAAGCCCTGGCTGGGGGCCTTAAATTCATTTGAGGCCACCACAGGATAGTCCGGTTAAGCAGTAACCAGCCTTAGTGCGCTGAACTGCGAGTGGTCCCCGTCAAAAAAAAAATAAAAAAACACATTTTCTAAAAGTTAGGTACCTATCATTAAAATCCCGCATGCTTGAAAAAGTCCGGCAAGCATAAATAAAGATTGAGTATAACTGTCGTAGAATAAAATGTAAAATAATAGCATTAATTTTGAGTGCCTTGTATTGCTTACCTATATGAGAGCGATGGTTTAGTTCTAACATTTTGAAGTCGTAAGCAAACGTTTAGCTTTTCATGACAAAACACTGCCCTTTTTACCTTTTTGGGTGATAAAAAACAATTTAAAAATATTTCTACCGCTGCTTTTGAGAACAAAAATATCCATAATCGATGATAGTGTAGAATTTACATAATTCAAAACAAACTAGAGTAAAAAGCGACTTATACCAAAATCTAGAATAAATGTGATGAATTAAAATAATGTAATAATGTTTTCTTCCTTAAACTTAAAGCTGTGAAATCAATTCAACGACAAGAGTAATCCTATTTTTAAAATCGTACAGGCATCATACAATTTATCCTTAGCAAAATATACACACTTGCATATTTCAATGGCAATAATGATTTGATATGAAATTTTATTTAGATGATCGCATGGATAGGCACGGGAAGTATATTGTGGTCAATTAGGGCTAAAGAGGATTTTTCAAATAAAACTCGTAGGCACCCAATATTAGTTGATAAAATGCGGTGCTCCAAATCCCCACCAAGTTATAAACCAAATAAATATCAAAAAGCCATATTATCGAAGTTCTGCATACGATTAGAAAAGTCCTCTTGATTTGCTAAATTGAACTAAGTTGAAAGAACCACGAAGGCATTACAGGCCTGAAAACAATTTTATTCTAAAAAGATTTAAATAAAAATATTATAATTATTACTTTGTGATTTTTATTTATCTATGTGTGTGATCCTTCTATTTCCAAAAGCATAGTACCTAGTAGTCAATGATAGAGCAGAAAGTGATGAAACAAATATACGTTAATTGTAATTTTTGTTTTAAATGTTAAAGGACTGTGAAACACTTTACCTAGGTACTCCCTGTCTACCTCGTCGGACCTAGTAATTATGTCACGTGAAAACAAAACTAAGGTCCTCCAGTCTGACATATTCGTTTAAAAACGAATATTTATGCAATTCAAGACATGTATGATCGAACTTACTATTAGTTATTATCTATTATAAATGCGAAAAGTTTGGATAGACGGATGTTTGTTACTCAATCATGCCAGAACGGCTGAACGGATATGGATGAAATTTGGTACAGAGATAGATTATAGTTTGGAATAACATATAGTCTATTTTTTATCACGGGATAAAAATAGGCAATATATGTGTAAATTATAAAAAATAGCCGAAATATGTGTAAATTATAAAAAATAACCGATATATTTGTAAATTACCCTTGGGTAATTACCGACATTCACACGGGCGAAGCTGCTGGCATCAACTAGTGATAAGCTTTAGTATTCATAACCTCCTCTCCCATTCATACGCACACAGCTCTTGCACAAACTGACCAGCACGCCGACCGTTGGTTACCGCATAGAATTAGCTCAATTACTAGCACATAATAATTTCTAGTGACCTTCTAATTAACTGACATCCTAATTAAAACAAGTAATTACATTGCGGCGGCATTTTCGGTACAATTCAGTTGAATGTCCACCGGTACAAACGTGTAAAATGGGGAAAGGGTTCGACTATGTGAAGGATCTTGTGGTTAATTTTAAGTTGGATTGGTGTTGCTGGGTCATTCCTGTCAGGATTGGTTTGATGTTAATTGGATATTTTAATATATTTTTAGCGGTAAGTGTCTTTAATATCGGCTTTAGCGGCATTTTTCTTCCCACTGTATAAGACTCATCTCTTAAAAGCTAAAAAAAAATAAATAAATTCAAAAGTGATTTATTCAAATTAGGCTGAGTGCCAGCACTTTTTGAACGTCAAAGTTCTACATAAAGACAGTCCCCCAAAAACGCCCGCCCGTCACCACTTCCTAGTGTTTTAGCTGGGAAGAAGAAGTGGCGCAACAAACTCCCCAGCAACACATCTGTCTGTTGAGTTATAAGAACTATCACTTATACAAAGATATGTAAGTAGTCAGTATTCTTACAAAGAAAACAATACAACAAAGGTAACACGTAAAAACATAAAACTTAATAATTCGCTACTTGTAAGCTAGCACACTCCATTATGCCAGCATAAACAGACAAACTCAAGCATAAAAACAATATCAAATCAAACTAAATAAGCCTCCAGACATGAAGGGTGTGCCCGCTTACACGTACAGAGGGTAGAATTTAATAAAAAGATCTGTGACTCGACGCCACAAGTGATAAACCAGGGCCATCAAAATTAAACATTAAGCATATAATCGTTATAACAATAGTAAAATCCATGGCTAACAAGACGACCTTTCACCACAAGCAGCACCCGTTCACGAGCATAACGCAAAGATCAGCCATTACCCCCCTCGCCATATTTGAGGGAAAGAGGTAACCCGACCCCCGACGCTACCGCAAGCAGTAAAATCTAAGGGAGCATGACGAACTTGCTGCCGGTTGCTCAGGATAGAATAAAATCATACAACTGTCGAAGTCACTAGTTAATCACATGTTGCAATACACTCATTATAAAACATTGTTATGAGAGTATCAAGTCAATACAAAAAAAATAAAATAACAAATAATTGACTCTCTCGCTCTTTATTTAACCATCTTTTCTTTGTTAAATAAAACTCGCGCAGTCGCGTGCGCAGCTGTCTCGGGTTCGATTCCCAGTCAACTGTAACCACTTTCTATTGAATTTCCAGCAGATCATGTGAAGTGTTTTTGTAATATTTTTTAAGTATCGGGCTACCTAGTATTTATCATTCTGGTGCCATATTGAACTCACTATCAGAATTTAACGATATGAGTTTTATGATAAAAATAATCAAGTTTCGACTGAATCTAAACCTAATGTGTTAACTTTAAAATTATTTTTCCGCAATCATATAAATTGTGAGATCAGATTGTTTACTCCTTATTTTCAGATCATCTCACTAGTAGGCATAGCCGATGACAGCTTCACGCCTATTCTGGTACAAGTTCAAGCCACGATATTGGACGACAATGCCACTAAACCCGCCCCTATGATTGCGTACTCCGTCGAACTGGCCTTCAACATCATTCTGCTATGCGCTTTATATCGGGTGAGGACTTAACAAAAAACATTAAATTAACTTGCCTAATCAATCAATCTGCCTATACCAATTATATTACGGCTTCCAGTCTTACCGGATGTAGCGGAAGATTTTACTTAGAGCGAACCCTTGGTGAAGACTGGTGACTGACTTTCGGGCTTAATTGCTGTCTTACCGGATGTAGCGGAAGATGATTTTACTTAGAGCGACTGCCTATCTGGGTACCCCCCCCCCCCCC
>NDFZ01005298.1:485862-501843 GCA_002192655.3 Mamestra configurata
GAGATCCACTGATGATCAGTAATTAATCTAAATCGTGTGGGGTTTAAACTCCGATGTGAGTGGCAGGCCCGGATCTTTGGGGGGAGGGGCAAACCGGGGCCCGATCCCCGGGCGGCCAGTTTAAGGGTCGCCAAATTCAAATGTTCGAAAAAAATATTCGATGTGGGGTACTAAAATTTTATACTATTCTTACTTTGACCTTCGATATCTCAATAGTAGGTACTGTTTGTATAAACCCAAAACGGTCGGTCATATTCAAAGATGGTCCCTGAATAGCTTGGATTTGGATCAGAGATGGGATTAGAGCGTAAGCAATACCCGAATTCGGTCCGAGTTTTTTAGACTCTCGATCCGCATTTTTAAGAATTCGAACCGGATTTAGTGCGAAAAGCAATATCCGAATTCGGTCAGAGATTTTTATATACGTATTTTCACGGATTCGGATCGGATGCAGTGCGTAACCGCTCTTTGGTGGCCGCAGTGCACCTCGAGTTTTTGTAGCGGCCATTAGAAGCTAGACATGGTTTCCTCAGAGTAAAACAATACGACGATCGCCCGTTAGTGAGGCTGCTCGCTCCGACAAGCCGCGCTAGGCGCTTGTCATTCGTCGCCTAGCATCCACAAGTGGAGTTTTTATAAATTGAAAAAAAAAATTGTCAACGGCGTCTCTCGCCTTGAAGTGGCCTTTAAACTGTCTCCAGGTTCCCGTCTATCTCTGTACCAAAATTAATCAATATAGGCTTTGTGATTTAACGGCGTAACAATCAAACGAACTCACTTTCGCAATTAGGTATACTATCAGTTAGGATACTTCGCCCCCGCCTTAGTATCCACGCAAGCTTCTCACCTCACCGTGTTCGGAGCGCAACAGGAATAGTCCCAGGTCCCAGTTTTGACACTAGTTCTGTAATCAATATTAATTAATTGTGCAGAAAGACATCCCGCTGATGCGAGTGTACATGAAGTACTGCATCGCCGCCATCATCACGTCGATAATGTTCTACTCTATGGTAGTGGCCGCCATAGGAGTCATCGTCACCATAGCTATGGTGCTTAGCATACGTAAGTAGACATCATACGCTGGGTTTTTAGAGCAACTGTGCCAAACAAGGTGGCCTGGTGGCCAACCAACCTGCACTGGGCATTTTTGACGGATATTATGGCCCAGTTGGCTCAGGGAGGCACATGTCGTAGTCGGAAATTGGGATAACTTATAGACGGATTATGCTAAACTAGTGGGCGTACCACTCGGGTAGTGGTCACACCCATGGAGTTCTGCGACATAAACCAATCCAGATTTAAGATAAATAGGTAAATGTGGCGAGCATTTTGTCATTGACATGGCTAGTGATGCACTCGCTTTATATATATTTTTTTTTGTTATTAAATATTTGTTTGTGAGTTTTTACAACTCCAGTGTCCAGCTACTACTGAGAATTTCGCTGTGGTTAAACCTAGCAACAATTTGCCCAACTTCGATGACTCCAGATGTCAAACAAGTTGTAACATTTAATTTCACATTACAGTGTTCCAAATATACATCCTCGTACTGGTTAGAAGTATCTTAGTGGAGATGAAACATAAACAGAAGAACCTTGAGCTACCGACTTTAGTCATGAGTACCCTCATTCAGGAGGACAAAGAAAAGACCGAGAAAGAGAAAGTCGAAGTCGATGTGGAAGCCCCGGTGCCGGTGGAGACCGAAGTCGAAGTTGAAAAGAAAGCCGACGACAAACTCGAAACTGTCGATGAACATCCGAAAGAAGTGACTTTTGAGACAGTTCATCTGAAGGAATAAAGGAATTGATGTATTAAAATATTTATTTCGGATATCTTTACGTTGGTTTTCTTTTTCCACAACATTGTTAGGCTTGCTATGTTGCCATGCATTTAGTTTTTGTAGTGTGTTAACAACATACTGTCAACAAGTTTCTATGAAAAGATCAATGGTCACGGCCCATTCAAAATTTACCCAATTCCGACAGAAATAACACAATTCTTTATCGTCTGAAATATGAGGCTAAGGAATGGGCTTTCGTGGTGTGACTGACACTGGCATGGCCATCATCAGGGATTGTAATTTTGATAACACTTTGTCGCTTATTAGTTATAGTCGAAAGTCGCCACATATTAGAATCTGTCGGTTACTGGTTCAAAACATATAAGGGTATATAGGTGGCCGATCTGGAGTCTCCCCAGTTTGGCCCAATTTGAATCTCAAAAGCTAGGCACCTAGCGAAGATCTGTTTTCTCCAAAATTTTGTCGCCAATTAGTCGGAATCAGTCGCCAAACATCAGAATCAGTTATGGCGTTTCTAGGTGGCCGACCTGGGGAGAATCTCCCCAGCTTGACCACATTTATATCTCAAACTAAGTAACGACAGATTTTTTCAGAAAATTAAAATTCGCACTAAACGTTTCCAAACGTCTTTTTTAATGCGCACAGCAAAGGAGTGGAACTCTCTGCCTGCGTCTGTGTTTCCGAACGCATACAACCCTAATCTCTTCAAAATTAGAGTGAACAGGCTTCTTCTGGGTAAGCTCGCTCCATCGTCGACTTTGTCTCTGTCATCTATGACCTAGACTAGAGTCAAGAGCAAACCATGCCAGTGTCAGTCACACCTAGGTGTGCAGTTAGTTTTTGAGATAATATAAATGTGGCCATGTTGGTCAAGTTCGGGGCTGTCGGGTCTATCCTTCAAAAATAAAAGCCAAAATAATAATTATTATTTAATTGTCAACATAAATTTCTTAAGTCTTAAATCACATTGTACAGTTTTTAAATCTGCAGTCAGATCAATAATTACTTATATTAATTTTTATGACACAGGAAATAGACTGATGATATACTTAAAAACTACAATGTGTAAACATACATTCTTAAAGCCAAAAATGCTAACAAAATGTCAAATGAAAAAAATAAAAACAAGAAATGAAATAGCAACAAAATCTATGTATGTAGGTGACTGTACAATTTGTTTGAGAAATAACTTATTTTGTTAACATTCTTTCACTTGAAAAAAACATGTCTCAATATTTTTATTTATAATATCTTACACGCTTTGAGGAACAACATAAATATTAAAACCAGCGCTGTTGAACATAATCGAGCCCCCTTTTTACTTAAGTTTGCATTTTTTATTGGTATTTCTGGTTGTTCAGACAAGTTGCACTCGGTTGCAACCTGTAATGTTGCACTCGGTTTTTAAATGTGATCAAAAATACAAAAGTCAACTTAACACGTTAACATTACAGTTCCGTGTACCCTATGTGGTACACGTGGTTCGAATAGACAGTAGAGTCGCTTTATTTTTATACATAGTCTTTTAACTGTAATGTTGACGAAGTGCCTTTTAATGGCGTAATTGGAATAAACGTTTTGACTTTGACTGACAAAACACCAACATATCTTTGGTAATCTAAAACCTAACGAAGTCATTGAGAAATATAGTAAACAAATCCAAGGAGGCTTAAATAAAAGCAAAATATTTTTGTGTTTTTTTTTAGTTTTTACTTTGCTAAAACCTACTCTTATCGGGGCCAAGCCCCCTAAACGACGATCCCTGGACATTTGGCACTTCGCTATCTACAAATGTTAGTGCATAGATAATTATGTCGGTAAAGAGATGTTTACGGCTTAAACTGGTCGAAGCAGAACATTTATAAATATCTATTGCTAAAGTGTATGAATGTCTTACCAAGATAAATAAACCTTATTTGCTTTGGTTAAGTGTAATCTATATATATAAAAATGAATCCCTATTTCCCTTGGTCACGGCATCACGCGTGAACGGCTGGACCAATTTCGCTAATTATTTTTTTGTTGTGTTTGTTATTGTCAGGAGAAGGTTCTCATGACAGAAAAAGTAAAGAAAGTTGCGCGGAACATTAGAAAATTTAAGTATTAACTTTTCTCAACACAACTTACAATGTCTGTTGGGTCAGCTAGTTGGTATATAAACTACTCCCTAGTAGTATGATTGCATATATCACATTTAGAATGTTAGAAGTCTATGATAAAGATAAACGCTACTCATTACATTTATATATTTATATTTATTTCATTTCTATAAAGAATATAAAACTTAAGGCTTTTTTTTACACTCGGATTTGGGGGATATTTCGAATCACTACGGATTATGAAATAGACACGGAATATATTCGATTATCGTCTTAAGCCAGTATAACATATGGTTTACAAATGTTCAGAGTTAGTTGACGTTCCCGCTGGGTCGTTGCGATGGATAAAATAATCTACACTCATATTGAGAGGTGAAGTTGATTGTTCGTTAGTAAGAATTAAACTGGAAATAAAGACCTAATTTCGAGGAATCACTAATATACTTCTTGAAAATGAATGAACCGATTTTAATGAAACTCAATACGCATAAGGAAGAGTCGTTTTAAAAAGTTAGTTGAGGACTTTTCCGAAAAAGTTAAAGAGATAAGAGAAGAATTTTAAGTTTTCTATAGAACGTGAAAAGTACTCCATTTTTCTCTAAATTCTACCTGGTGTGACGAACGAAGTTAGTACAAGTAATGTTATTTACAAATTCTCTTTGTGAGACATAGGGGTGATGCAATGGTCAAATACATACATACAGACTTTATTGCATAGAATACATTCTATAGAGTATAGAAGTTCATGGAAGTCTTTATCAAAGTCCGAGTTAAAGTGCAGACAAATGTCGGTGTGATAGACTTTTTTATTCAGAGTTTAGTCTGTATCGTGAGGACCCACTATAAACCTAATGGACCAGCCACACGATACAGACTTCCATAAACTTATGAAAAAGTCTGTGCTACAAAGTCTGTGTTACAAAGTCTGTGCTACAAAGTCTGTGTTACAAAGTCTGTGCTACAAAGTTTGTGTTACAGTCTGTGCTACAAAGTTTGTGTTACAGTCTGTGCTACAAAGTTTGTGTTACAGTCTTTGCTACAAAGTTTGTGTTAAAGTCTGTGCTACAAAGTTTGTGTTACAGTCTGTGCTACAAAGTTTGTGTTACAGTCTGTGCTACAAAGTTTGTGTTACAGTTTGTGCTACTAAGTTTGTGTTACAGTCTGTGCTACAAAGTCTGTATCGTGTAGACCCACGGTTTGGTGTCGAGTCACGAAAACTTAAACAAAACTACTATCCGTCGATGCGACACTGTAGAAAGTTACACCTTAAACATTCATAGCAAAGTTCTTTAAATTATAAACCAAAACAAATAAGTCTAAGACATAATATCAGAAAGTTTCAAGAAAATTATACTTAATCCCTGTATTCAAATGTTTACTTAACGATATAGACAGTATAAATACATGTTTTTAGTTAAGTTTTACTTTTTGAAAAATTTTACGTTCTTTTTTTTGTGAACTTTAAAGGGGACCGTGTTTCCCCTTCCAATTGAGAACTAGGTTTCCATAGAGCATAAATAATAATATAAAACCGGGGTCACATTACTGTGTTCTGTCGTATGGTGGAGCTTTCTGGCGCAGTTGATTGGCTACAACTCGTTGTGATATGACGTAAGCTTGAATAGATTCGTTTGATTGGTGTACCGCCCCACGACAGCCCAGCCTAATGTGAACCTAGCCTAAGGGTATATTGTAGACAGACGGACGGCAAGTTCAGTGCAATTATAATCTAATATCACTGTCGGAGCCCCGAGAGATGATTCACCCTAGACTGGCTAGCTACGGTAGTGGACTTCAGAAGTAGAAATAACTGATCCATTTTTTTTAATGGGAAATCGTCATTTATTGTCTCTCACTGCCTGACCATTGACGCGGAGCGGAAAGCGGAAGAAATGTGGAGCGGAGATGCGGACTCAGAAGGCAACACGGTTGGCGCAGTGGTTGAACGATTGACTGCTTCGCTGCGTGTCGCGGGTTCAATTCCCACACGGAACAAATATTTGTATGGCCTACAGATAGTTGTTCCGGGTCTGGCTGTTTGTGAGTTTGTAAACGCACCCACGATACAGGAGTATTTCCCAGTGTGGGGCAATGTTTAAAAAATAAAAACAAGAGCTAGTTAGCGAGTTCAAGCGACGAGTAATTTGAGCAGGAGGACGGGCTTTTTCCGCTTTCTCGTTCGCTTCTCCGCTCCGCTGCTTCGCTTCGCTTCTCCGTTCCGCTGCCTCGCTCCGCTTCCCGGTTTCGTTTGAATTTTTAAACTCGTTCGCTAAGCCCTGTCCACTGAAGCGGAGCGGAGATTTTATGCTATTTCATTGGTTAATATTGGCTCGCTCCTCCCGTCTCCCTTACTGATTACCCTTTCGTGTTTCACCAAATGCGCTTTGCGTTCCTAATTCTTTCGATAAATTTCGCTAACCTGGATCCAACCCCTTACGAGGTCATTGCAGTCATCAAAGTGATTAAATCTTACCACGATCTTACATCTGTAATTCGCACACTACTTCCGCGTGAGAACGATTAAGCAATAATTAATGGCTTTTGGTTAATTCCTCAAAAGATTACAATTATTTGTCAAATTAAAATACTACTACATTTTGCAAACAACAAAAAGTAAATGGTGCTTGGTACATAATATTTTAACGGCCTTTTTAGCTTCACCAGTCTATTTCAAACCATCATTTTTGCACAATGAAATGCTTGCCGGTCGATGCAGCCCATCTGTACACATTCTTATAATAATGTCAGATTTCTTAATAACAATGAAATAAAAAAGATTTTTTTGGCATTGAATATTTCCTACTTCTTGATGTTCAACTTTCCGAAGCTACCAGCTAAGCCGCGACCTGAAAGTGAAGAGTAATAAAAGGGTAATTTAAACCGATAAAATATTAATTTGTATGTCACCGGAAAATTGCAGACTCCGCAAGATTGTAATAAATCTTTATTAGATAAAATACTCTTCCAAAAGAATCATCGAAATCGGTTGACAATTGGCGAAAATATCGCTAAACAAACATTTGTCCTGGGATTCCAACATCAGATCCTTACTTATACCTTCCATCATCAGGTCAGCAAGATGAGGTGTTGATTACCAGGTACAATTACCTGATTTGCTTTAGAAAGTACATGAAAACATTGTATGTGCCTTTAAAATTTGAGGGTTGCCCTCAATTTCCCTAGGATCCCATCATCAGATTCTGACTTGGTGACAAGGGACCACCTCAGAAATATAGGCTTTCGAATAAAAAAAATCATCAAAATTAATTCATAATTGACGGAATTAGAAACAAGTTTGTTATGCGACCAGCATGACAAACTATACAAAAAAAAAACACGAATTTTCAACCAACCTCCTTTTGGAAGTCGGTTAATAATCGTTTTGTATACAATAAATCCTATACAAATTCAATAGTTTCCAAAATATCCGAGTCTTATTAAGAAAGAATAGTTTACAATTTCACGCGATATTTTATAATCTTACGGAATTTGCAATTTTCCGGTGACTATTCCGCGGTTCCTGAATTGAGAATAACTTGTCAAAGATTTCTAAAGTAGAGTTTGACAAGTTCTCAGTTCTGAAACCCGGGGAGAGTGTGTCAGAAATAAGTCTTCGTCCTACCTCGTCCTGCACCTACAGACAGCGCAGGGAAGTCCTCATCAGTCAACTCAGGAGCTGGACGGATGTTCTTCGAGTCTGTAAGCAATTTTTTTACCTGAGTTAGGAAACACTAGTTGAAACAATTCCAAGTGTTTACCGGGTTTCGACTCTATTGTCTAGTTACAGATTATCAAAAAAAAATAACGTTTGGCCCAACGTTCATGCGTTATACATACTCGTATCGCACCTTTAAAGTAAAACCGTTACTTAACGAAAATTTTCATGAATTGAGGTATCAATGCCATTTATCTAAAAACAGTGACTATTTTCTAATATTGGCTCCCCTATAAAATTTCATAATTTCGTTTAGTAACGGTTTTACTTTAAAGGTGCGATATAAGGAACTTGCTAAACGCTTAGTTTACACTTCGAGTGATCTAAGGGTTGGTTTTTACCTCGGACAGAGGATAAGCGTTGCCATACAACGTGGCATTGCCGCCAGTCTTCTGGGCTCACTTCCAGACGATAGCGATGCGGACGAATTTTTTGACGCCATAATTTAGTTAAGTGTTTTTATTTTAAGTGTATATAGTAAAAAAATACAATTGTAAAAAGATTAATTGAATAAAAAAACGGGAAAAAAAAGATTTTGATAGAACGGACATCATTATGTTTCACACATTTTTGACTCAAAAGTGAAACTACCAAAACAAAAAAGTTGTTTTTTCAGATACAACATGTCGCTTTGGCATTTCTTATTAAAGCACAGGCCCGAATTTGGACCAAAATGAATGATGTAATTTATTGTGAATTTTGATTGGTTAGTAAGTAGTATTGCTAGAAGGGCGCATTAAGGAAGCGGCTACAGCGGGGGCGCAAATGATGACACGGTTGGCGCAGTGGTTGAGCGATTGACTGCTACGCTGCGTGTCGTGGGTTCGATTCCCACACGTAACTAATAATTGTATGGCCTACAGATATCTACTTGTTCCGGGTCTGGCTGTTTGTGTATGTAAATTTGCACCCACGACACAGGAGAATTTCTTAGTGTGGGGCAAAGTTAAAAAAAAAAAACTGAATGGGGATTTTTTAAGCCCGAATTGTATATAATAGCATTCTCTGGCGTAAGCATATAGATACAGTATATTAATAGTATACAGGCCTAGTGGTCCCATATCTATAAACTGGCCTAGATAGTTACTGAATCATCTGCCTAGCCTTTTCCCAGCTATATAGGGGTCAGCTTCCAGTCAAACCGAATTCAGCAGAATATTTTACGTGGAGCGGCTGCCTGCCAGACCTCCACAACCCATTAACTGGGTAACACGGCACTCCTTGGTAAGACTGGTGTCAGATTTTCTGGCTTTGACAATCCGTAACGACTGCCAAAGATCTACAAATGACAGCCGGGACCAACGGCTTAACGTACTTTCCGAGGCACGGAGGAGTCTCGGTATGTTAAGATGGTCACCCATCCACAGACAACCTCGGCAAGCGTTGCTTAACCTTGCATATCGACCCGTGCGGCTGTTAGAATTTAGCTACGAGTTACTGAATAAAGTTGGTAAATTAAGTATTGTTTATTTCATATAAATTATATTATTAGTACTTACAGTCAGCTTGAGGCATACGCAGTGGAGCATGGGTCCGTTTCTCTTTTCGTACCTCTGAAATAAAGATATCGCACAGTCAAAAACAATCGAAATTGAACATCGTCACAGGTCACCTAACATACCCCAGTTTGACTTCTGTATGACATAAGGTTTAATTTACAATGATTGTGAAATTTAATGAATAACATTTGCCTTCAAATATTTACAATATGTCAGGTAGAACCATCCATCCTCTTTAAACGACTGCCCAAAAAGATGCTTGTAATCTTTTCAGGGAGCATGTTTTTTTTTTCGAGATTATTTTGCTCTTGACTCTAGTCTAGGTCATAGATGACAGAGACAAAGTCGACGATGAAGCGAGCTTCACCAGAAGAAGCCTGTTCACTCCAATTTCGGGGTCACATTTTATGGTTTGGGAGCAGATGTCAGCCCTGAGGCCGTCGACTCCCAAGGCCTTTTTTGGGTTGAACGACGCCATGGACCGGTCAAGTTCGCTTTGGGTAAACGGTGGGTCATGCCGTTCATCATGACTCCACTCGTTTACCATCGCTGCCAGTTCTCTAGTTTGGCGATGATCCATGTCGTCGTCTTCCTCGCGTTCCTTGGGGTAGAAGGTCTCGGCCAACAGCCTCACCGAGCCCTTCGCGTCCAGGGTCTCTTCTCCCATCCGCAGCGGAAGATCCTCCTCTCTCTTCGCCACCCTTCCCATGACGCGGTAAATACCTTCCCAAAGCCCCTCTCTGGTCTGTTTTCCGCAGAATCTCTTACAGCTTTCCTCTATGGCTTTTTTAACAGCTTCTTCATATTTTTCTTTCTCTTGCAGGTACAGATTGACGACCATCGCTCTTCGGACCGGCGCTGCGTTCCTGATACGGCGTTTTCTGGTAGTGACCAGCCTCTTCATCACAGCGAGTTCCTCGGACCACCACGGCATAGTAAGTATTTCTTTCGAATTTATAGGTATTGTTTGTGTGCACGTATCTGTAATGATATGTGTATAAGTGGTAATTTCTGATCTAATTTATCTATATTGGTTGTTATTATTTTTTTTTCAAAATCAAAAGTCATTTATTCAAATTAGGCCGAGTGCCAGCACTTTTTGAACGTCAAAGTTCTACATAAAGACAGTCCCCCAAAGCGCCCGTCACCACTTCCTAGTGTTTTAGCTGGAAACAGAAAATTATATGTCTAATATGAAAATTAATTGACACTTTTTAGCTAGCACAGCACACTCCATTATGTTTGTAAGTGCTTCTACATTTAATTTATTTTCCAGCATAATTGGAGACAGTTTCACATGAAACTGTCTCCAATTAACCTTCTTGGTATTAAATTACCTAGTTGTGCGTTCTATTCTAATTGACTGATGACTTTTCTAAACTAATGCCGTTGTGATCGGAACTCGAGAGAGCCTGTTCTACCCGCCAGCATGTCCCCCGAACACGCCGTCACGTCCACGTGACACCGCCTCTCACGGTATGAAGGTCGGCTGTGACTTGGACAGGTTACGTTGGAAGGGGATGGCGCCATCCCCAAAGCATCGCAAGGTTGCGCTCCGTCGACCGACCATATTATACACAGTATTTGGCGATAAAAAAATATATAATAATAATAATACATAAAAAATAGTAATTCCTTACAAAGAGAACAGATATCGACTTTCTCACTTTTCGTACAAACAATGGCGATTGTTAAAATTCACACAAATTGTAAGTAGCTGAATCTAAGCTTCCTGTATCTCCTCTACATTCAAGCATAAATTTAAAACAATTTTTGAGTTGCACCATGGAAATTGGTGATTGACGACATACACCGGTGCATCTTAACATTTTTTAATATCGGACATTCACAGTAACATATATATTTATTGATAATAATAAACTTACGTTCAGATAAACTAGAGGCGGTAGAATTCGGATTTTGGTCGAAGAACGAATCGTTGCCAGTTGTATTGCAAGAAGACGAAGGTCCCTGCAACCAGAAAAAATATTAAAAATAACACTATTTTGAACTAATATAAAAGTCTCCATTTTTTAATATATTAAATTGATGATCGTATTTATTTAAGGATCACCAACAAGTTTTACAAAATGATAAAACTTTACTAAATATAAAAATTGGTACACCTTAACACACAACATAAATAAAAAAAACATGTAAACATTTATATTATGTACTAGTTGCCGCCCGCGGCTCCGCCCGCGTGATTGTCGAAAATTATCCCAAGGGAAAATATTCCCGGGATAAAGTTATTCTAGACTATAATCTACCTCTGTGCCAAATTTTATCAAAATCCATTCAGCAGTTTTTGCGTGAAAGAGTAACAAACATCCATCCATCCATCCATGCTTACAAACTTTCGCGTTTTGAGGAAAGATTCAGGTAAGTTTTAAGAGGTCTTTGTTGAGAGGCTTCCTGACCGTAGACATGCAAGAGTTTTTTTTATAGTTTAAGATAGTTACCCCAAATCCTGCAATGGTTGGTCCACCCCATGCCTTCTTCGAGTCCTTGAACTTCAGGATGCCCTAATAACACAATACAAATGGTTGAACTTATTGGCATTTTACAAGTACTAGTAGTAATAGTGATTTAAACATGTACATGCACATAAAATTCACATGACACGCGCTCGTCATTTTCATCTTATACATATTAATTCAAGAAATTCTGTTATTTTGCTACAAACTCGACTCTAGCAAAAATAAAGTAAAAGTAAGACTTGTTTAAAACTTTAGCAATTTTTACTGGCTTATTAAGCCGTTGGTCCCGGCCGTCATTTGTAGGTCTTTGGCAGTCGTTACGGATAGTCAGAAGGCAGAAAATCAGACACCAGTCTTGCCAAGGAGTACCGTATTACCCAGTTAATGGATTGTGGAGGTCTGGTAGGCAGCCACTCCACGTGAAATACTGGTATTCAGCAGAATCCGGTTTGACTGGAAGCCGACCCCAATATGGTTAGGAAAAGGCTAGGCAGATGAACAAAGAATAGTCTATCTATTGATCCAATCGAAAGAATATGAATTTATTTTGATACCATAGATTAAAAACAATCTTTCGTCTGGAGGCCGCCAGCGCAATAGCTGAGCAGTGCTATTTTCATTAGGAAATTATCAGAGTCTAGATTTGTTGCAGACTTATATGGTATTTAAACAACACAAAACTAGCGAAATGTAGTAAGCAGGCTTTTGCTGGGTAAGCTCGCCCCATCGTCGACTTTGTCTCTGTCATCTATGACCTAGACTAGAGTAAAAAAAAACCCATCTCAAACAAATAAAAAAAAAAATTTGGTGTTCGTACACCTCTGCCTAAACCTTGTAAGAATTACCGGCGTAATGTTATGTAAAAAATTGACTTGTGTCAAACCCGACCACAAGAAACGACTAAAAGTTCTAAACAAAACTTTTTTCAAGCAGTCTGATGCAGTTGGTGGCAATAATTAGTTCAATCACAGATTACATTTTTTATTCCTTACATTTTAGTGAGTTACATTTTTAGAATCTTCCCTTCGTGCCCTTTATTTTGATAACCCAAATGAATAAGTCACATTTCTTTTGTATTGAAAATCGATGATGTACTCTGCTTACCTCAACATCATATTCGACAGGCACATGCTGTCCAGGAACGATGGGGATGCCCACTACTGGGCAACAGCTGTCCAGGATCGTGAATGCCCAGCGTTTGGTGCGCGAAGTGGTGCATTCCACCGACTTGTCATTGATCTCATGGTGCTGTTGGAAAAAAGGGTAATTTTAGTACAGAGTGGCAAATTTTATTGAAAATACTTTTAAGGTAAGCTCACACTGAGGCGTGACGCGACACGATGATTATTGAATAGTCGGCTTATTTTGTGAACTTAGGTGAAGTGAACGTAAAGGGAACTGTCATTCCTCCTAAAGCTAGGGGTTGACAGCTGACTACACCTTAATTTTCACGGTGAAATGTTTACAGAATAGCACGACAGTTATAAAGCGCTGCGCAGCGAGGCGACACGAAACGCCGGATATCGCCGAGCTCTTGCATGCCGCTTCTATAAACAAAGTTTCGCTACTTCGCGCCGCGGGGTGTGTTCGAATTCTCTTATTTTCTCTACATTGCATCGCCATCTTAAAAAGTGCGCGCAGCGTTGCGTCGAGTCTCGGTGAACGGGTAAAACCGATTGTTGGCGTGGCGACGCATGCCGTGACGACGCGTCGCCAAGCTATACGATGATATATGTATATATATACAGTATATGTGTATTTTTTTATTATGCCCTATTTAGTTCCTGTCGTCTGTTCTTTTATTTATAATACTTGTACAAAATAGTTTCGATGTTTCACATCTACCAGGCGTTCCGTGACGGCTCACAATTTATTTTATAAGATGAGACTCATTTCTCGATGAAAGATTTCGTAATTTACTTTCACTGAGCGAAATTTAAATGATAGTCTAAGTGGATGTAGCAAGAAAGTTACATTTTGTTCGTATAAACAGGGGAGAAAAAGTAGAAAACAATGCTTACTTTATTGGAATATATTTATTGTTGTATGCAAGTTAAAACGCGATAGAAGTTATTTACGACTAGGCCATGTTGATACCAGGGTTGTATAATTGTTCGAAAGACTTACCGCGGCTCTGGAACCCAAAGGGCAATTTTAGGAACACGGGGGGGGGTTTTGGCAGTAAGAGTATGACACTCCCTTCTCCTCCGCCCAGAGCGGGAAGAGTAATTTTTGATGGTTTACAACGAAAAAACAAAATGTCATGTTAAAAATCGTATTCCTTAGAGCTTACCTCGCAGCCCAGCCCTGCGTTATACTTGAAAGGGTCCTTCTTCAATTGAACCAGCGCCAACGACTCTTTAGGGAATCCCTCATTTGAACGGTTCTTGATATTGTTGATAAGGTGGAAGAATAGGGTGTCTAGTTTATACACCCGGAATAGAAATTCATCCTCCCCTGAAAATAAATAAAAATAATAATAAGTAAGATAAGTCCTACATAATGAATACTCTAGTCAAAATAGACGTTCAAGGCTAGCATAATTCGCATAGAACTGAAAATTGGTACGAATATTGTAACACCATTATAAAAGAAAATGAAAAAGAAAAGTCCTCATAGCCCAAAAAAAAAATATTCAAGGTCAAAGTTCGCCAAAACGGGTTTTGGCATGTTTGCCAAACGATAAGTTTTATCAGTAAGGTAGGTCAGAAAAAAAGTTATTGTATATCATGCAGAGATGCATGCGTTTAAGATATGATTCTTTATTGTTATATATAAAAAAATATATGGTACCTAAAGTAAAACATAAGTATCCCAATCATATGGAGATTTGTTTCTATAACGTGTTTTGGAAACAACGAAGTTCACAGAAATGTAGACATCATAAATATAGACGAATAAACATTTTTCTTTGTTTCTTTTTTTTATGTTTTTTCTGAGCCTCAAACTAAATGACTTAGGTGTTTTTATTATTTTTGAATCCAGCAATTCTCCAGTTTTTACCGAATGGCATCCTCTTAATCTTATTGCCATCCTGTGTAGTTCGATACAAAGCATGCCATTTCTATATAGTGTTGATGACTTAATTATCAAGTCACTGAGTCATATGATATAATATGAAATGATAGCTAGTCAAGTTCAGACACTGGCTAAGAATGTGTGGGTCAAATTCAACAATCGGAACATAGTTTATATCATCATCATATCAGCCGAAAGACGTCCACTGCTGGACATAGGCCGCCACAGCAACCGGTCCTGTGCGTCTCGCATCCATCGGCTACCCGCGACCCTTACCAGGTCATCGGTCCACCTTGTGGGAGGCCTTCCAACGCTAAGTCTTCCAGTACGCAGTCGCCACTCCAGAACTTAACGGCCCCATCGACCATCTGTTCTGCGAGCAATGTGCCCTGCCCACTGCCATTTCAATTTACAATCCTTCGGGCTATGTCGGTAACCTTGGTTCTCTATAATCTATAGAGTATATAATTACTGTAGTTATGGGTATATAACCCATGAAAGGGAACTTAAGCCAGTTTCGTATCTTTTGTGCAAGAGATTGATAGTCACATATGTGAATTTTATTTGTTGAACTATTTATATTGATTCTATTGAATAGAAATAGAATTAACAATTTAAAACTTATAATATAATAATTGTAATCTTCCGTTTAGGCGTGTGTTTTTTGATAGCTTTATACTTTTTTTTGTATAAGCTCGCTACATTACTTCTAACTAGAGATGCCGCTAATACTCGCACTCAATACTGTCGTATTCGGCGATAAAGAGTTATTTATTATTTGAACTTTATGTGCAATAGTGGTACTCGTACATGGGCGGACTAAACGCAAATTAGGCAGGTTTTTATCGGCACAGCCGGGCTGCAAATCCGAATATTGTGTAGTAATTTAGAGATGCAGCTAATACTCGCTATTATTCAGTATTCGGCATTACTCGACATTTATTTTCTCGGACCGGCACGGAAATATTATAGACCTATCAAATTTTGATGCGTAAAAAAGTTTTCCAAATGTTCAGTTGAAAATTTATCGAGAGTATACAATCTCTCAAGTTATTTTATAATCTTACGGAGTTTGCTATTTTCCGGTGACATATACATCCGCTTTGGCCAAAAATCAGTAATGTTGAAATGCAATTACTTAAGCTTTTTACTTATCTAATAATTTAATATTTAAAGCCCAAAAGGGGCAGATTGTGGTGCAGTAAGTTCAAGAGACGAAGAAAAAGTGTTACATTATTATTTGAGAATAAATAAATAATTTTTGATGTCGATTAATAATGGCGAGTATTCGACTATTTGCTAAAACAGCTATTCGCGGCACCTCTACTTCTAACCACTACAACTCCTGAAAGCCAGAATGAACAGAGGG
>NDFZ01005298.1:502839-520717 GCA_002192655.3 Mamestra configurata
TGTTAAGCGTTGAAAAAATGTAGCTTGACGAGTTCCGGAGAAACGATTCCGACGATGACACGATCGGCGTAGTGGTTGAGCGATTGACTGCTGCGCTGCGTGACGCGCGGGTTCGATTCCCGCACGGAACAAATATTTGTATGGCCTAAAAATAGTTGTTCCGGGTGTGGCTGTTTGTGTATGTGAATATTTCTGTTTGTTAACGCACCCACGATACAGGAGTAATTCCTAGTGTAGTTTTTCGCGTGCTAGCTAGTATCTTTGGAAGACAATGTAGTGGGTTCCCACGCCTAAAAAAATTTTGCGTGGGCGGTGATGAGGCCTACGCTGGTCTCACTCCCCGAAACAACCAACACCACACCACAACCAACATAACATGACCGCTCGCTTCTACCAACCACCATACTACACAGGGCGCTACTCACGTAGTAGTACTTACGCTGGACTTCCGGTGGTCGTAAATCTACACTAATATTATAAAGAGGGAAAAATTGTATTTTTGTGTGTGTGTGTATGTTTGTAATGAATAAACTTAAAAACGACTGGACCGATTTGAATAATTCTTTCAGCTATGGATAGCTACATTATCAGCGAGTAACATAGGCTATATTTCATCCCCGTACTCCCACGGGAACGGAAACTACGCGGGTGAAACCGCGTGACGTCCGCTATAAATAGCTACTCTCGCGATAAGAACATTAGAATAAGGCATCCGAACAACATTCCATTGTATTTAAGAGTTTGTTTAGTCTACAACAAAAATATACACTTGACGGTTTAGTTATTGAAGCACCGATAGCAATAAGTGCACAACTGTAAGAATGATTTTGATTATGTTAGGTGCTACACAGTACACACTTGTCGGCACTTTCGGTTCGGCAGTATGTATTTGGGGATTACAAATTCGACTTGAAAGAAATTACTACTAGAGATGCGTGTTGTGGTGTATTTTTAAACACTCAAAACAGAATATTTAAACATAGTTAATGGAATTACTACAAAAAATTGGAAAAAAATGATGAGAAACACTACAAAAAGCTATTTTTAGGCAGCAAAAAGGTAGAGGAAGAAAACGGAAAGAAAGGGAAGAGAAAGTTCGAGGAGAGGTAGTGGTCTACATAATGTAATCATGGAAAAAACATCTGGAAATTTTTGCTTCATAAAAAATATCGTAATCTTGGCCATCCTGTAATAATGATAATAGAATTTTATCGGGCGGTAATAAGGTACGCGCCTTCAACGGTTGGGTCATGCCGGTATTCATTTACACTTTCGGCATACTCAAATGGACTCAAACCGAACTCGATGCCCTGGATAGGAGGGTCCGTACAATGCTGACTGCAAACTGGATGAATCACCCACGGTCGCCGGTGATGAAACTGTACATCCCGCGGATGGTTTCGAGGCTTTTTAAATGCTAAGACTCTCCACAACCTCAAAGCTGATGTGGGTATGCACCGAGATGTAGTCGCGGTGTACAAGGGGCTCACCCCGATGTCCATGGCTAAAGAGAACTGGCGCAAACCTGTGAATACTTACCACAGATGACCGCAAGGCGGTATGGAAAGGCAAGGAGCTTCACAGGCGCTCCTATCGGGCTCTATCTGGGTCCGATGTAGATTTCTCAGCGTCTGTGGCCTGGCTACGTGTCGGCGATCTCTTCGTGGAAACCGAAGGTAATGTCTGTACGATTATGGACGAAGTTTCTTGACGAATAACTGCCGGAGGCATATTATGAAGGACGGGACGGTTGACGTGTGTCGGGCATGCCACCGTCCGGGTGAGTCCATCAGACATATTATCTCCGGTTGTTCTCGCCTGGCTAACGGCGAGTACTTGCACAGGCATAACCAAGTGGTTAGGACTATCATCAGCAACTTGCTTTGAAATATAAACTTGTGGATTCTGAGGTAGCGTATTATATACAAGTATGTTGTGCCCGCCCCAGTTATCGAAAATCACCATGTCACGTTGTACTGGGATCGGTCTATCATCACTGATAGGACTATTGTTGCCAATAAGCCTGACATAGTGGTGATGGACGGATTAGCGCGCCGCACAATTATAATCGATGTTACCATCCCGCATGACGAGAACCTCGTGAAGGCTGACAAAGAAAAGCAAATCAAGTACTTATCTCGACTTAGCACACAGTAATCGACATGTAGAATGTGGACTCGGCTGTCATTGTCGATGCGGCAAATGGCGTGATGGCCAAAAGCTTCGACGACGATCGGTCATAGCTGGCGTTATGCGGTTGGATAAAGGGTCTGATACAGAAGGCAATACTCCTCGATACGGCTCGTATTGTGAGGAGGTTCCACTTTCTGGAGCCCTAACCATTGGTAGCTTGGACCCTGCTCCCGACACCGGCGGACTACTGCTTTTTATATTTTTAAATTTTTTTTTATTAAGAAATATTTAAAGATGTAAATTTGCATGTACTTACTTAAAATGAACCAATATAGAGAATAATAATACAAAGTGTGTTTTGTTTTAAAAATTAATAAAAGTTTAATTATTTGTAAGTGTATCGTTTCTCTGTTCATTCAAAGTTTATTTTTATTTTGACAACTATTCGCCGAATGTCGAATAATATACACTATTATTCGGTATTCGACGAATAATGAAAAAATGTCGAGTTATGCCGGATACCGAATAATAGCGAGTATTAGCGGCATCTCTAATTACTACACAATATTCGGATTTGCAGCCCGGCTGTGCCGATAAATACCTACCCAATTTGCGTTTAGTCCGCCCATGTACCACTATTGTACATAAAGTTTAAATAAATAAAAAAAAAACGGGTTGCACTCCGGGAGTGCCGGCAGAAGTGAAAACTTGAACATTAACGTTGTGCATTTTTGATATTTTGGAATGGCTAGGGAATAATTTCGCACGAATTGCTTTAATTATCAGTATAAAAGTACTATCATTTATGTGGTAAAATACAATATTCATTTATTGCGCTATCGTACACAAACATGACAATTTATATTACATTAAAAATTTAACACTTCAGAACTTCCCTCCGTCTTACGAATTTTCGATCAGGTCACGTGTCCTGACGCGAGTTTAACATTTTTACCCATCCCAAAAAGTGCACAACGCCGCTAAAGAAGTTTTCACTTCAATAATAAATAATTGTTGCTGTGACTATGATTGGCTGCCGAACTTTTAAATTGCATTCAGCAATAGTTCAGTACTTAAACAAAAAACTGATAAGAAAAATTCAACACTGTAAACCAAAAAGTTTCGAGATTGTTGCTTATCGCTATCGATCTTTGACCATTGCACAGTTAAAAACTCATGAGATAGGTGCCATTGGAACGTCAAATTCTTCTAGCAATGACGGCAACGGCACTTGAGTATAAGTGCGTCCTTATATCGTTAACCTTTTGAACGCGTAAAAGCATAAACGCATCGGCGTAGGTACCCCCGACGCCAAGCCACAAATTCGCCGTACTTTTTGTCACATCTTTATGACGTTTGGCGTACAGGGCACGCGTTTGTTTGTCATGTATACGTACTTCTTATAACTTGTCACGTTATTTATAGGTAGATTTTTTTCTTTAATTTTAGACGCAGTTGTTTCGGAGATAATGAGGAGAGGGGAATGGTTTATAGGATTTTTTTTCATTCATCTATTTTCTTTAATAACTTCGGAATGGAATATTTGAAAACTACGAAAAAACATACATTTAAGACCTAAGGTTCATGTTTTATGCTGAATTAAGCAAAATATGTGGAACGATTTTAACTTAAAGAGCATGTAATGTACCATATTTTACGCAAAATAAATATTCTATTCTATTTAATAATGACGGGAGTCCGTCATTTAGGCGTGAAAGCGTAACAGACAGACACACTTTCGAATTCTAATATTAGTATGGATATGGATTAACGACACTGACATGGAAGAAAAATGCGTTATGTCTCCGAAGTAACCCTGTATATGTATAGACGATAGCTGAAGTACCTTTCGTAGCTAGCGACACGTCACCAGCTCCTGCCGTCTGCAGTCGGCTTCGGAAACACACCTGATTATTGGAACGAAGTTCCTTATCGGCCGGTACGGACTTCGCGGAGGGGGCTAGGCGAAAAATAGTGTAAGATTTTACCGTCACGACCCTTTCCTTAGTGTAGACGGTTATCCATAGGGTGACACGATTCTTCATCCCCGGACAAAATATCTCCGACAAAATATCCATTCATACAATTCATTAGTTATTTCTGCGTTTCATTTAATTGCTGTCATACGCTAGTAATTCAGTTAATCAATAATATAATACGTTTATCAATAAAATGCTACGATAGGAACTTCGTTCCAACCGAGTGTTCCACGACACTCATGCATTTTTTTTATATTACCAAATAAAAAATATTCCCTTACCCGACTTCTGACACATCTGCAGAATAAAATCTTGGACAGCCATGACCTTGTCCGGCATGGTATACAATGGGGGCAGAGTCTTCACACTGGGGTCCTTTTGTTTAAGATAGTCGATGATATTGGCGAGGATCTGCATGTAGTTACTCGGGTTGGTGGTCTCGTCCGGCATGTCCAATCCAAGCTCGATGCTGCCGTATTTCACGTCCGATGCGTAGCCCACGGGGATGCGACCTGTTAGTCAAAAAGGAATTTAAAAAAACAGGTTACGAATTTTTCGACCGTAAAGGGCATTTGAAGGAGCACGGGTGGGTTTTGTAAGAGTAATTCGCGTTTTCAGTGTTGGTCCCATAATGAAAGTTGTTCATAAAGAGTACAATGACCCCTTAAGAGGTATTGCGTATATTCTGCTACTACCATAATTTTTTTCACGTCTCAACAACAATCGTTTAGCTGGCAGACGGGAGGACACTTGACTCTAACAAAAATTTTGCACTTTAGTCTGAAGCGGATCCTTGGATGGAAAAATGGTTACAGCAAACCCTCAATATTTTTAAACGACCTATCCAACGACACGACACATTAGTTGTTATAACGGCAATAGAAATACACACTCTTTCTTGATATACAGCCCGCTGACTGACAAACGGACGGACGGACGAACAGCGGAGGCTACCCTAAAAGTGAAAGAGGAACCCTAAAAATTAGGCATGTTATTTGGATGAATATTTTCATATAGCGATAAACAATGGACCCGCCACTCTTTTTCACAGATAAATAATAATAAATAAATAAATAAGGCCTAAGTGGGGGAGCAGTGGGTTTTTTTTAAGCTGAATATATTTTGAATGCATTGTTTAAATAAGCTAATTTAAGTATTTGTAGTTAAAAGTGTGGTCTGTTTGTATTTTGAAAAATTTGCATTTATACTTTTTTTAATTTTACTTTGTCTAAGTTGTTAAGTTTATTGTGCATACAATGGTCCTGTAACTGACGAGTACACCAACTAGGTACCTACTATTTCTTCTTATTTACATGTGTGCCATATCTGATATATTTTGGTGGAGATAATAAACACTTAAATAATTAAATAGGTACATGTTTAGATGTGCGTTTACCTGGGTTCACCATTTCATGATAGAAGTCCCGGAAGCCATTTTTCAAGTTGAACCTCAGCACAGTGCTCTCAGCGATTACATAACAGGTTGAAGCTTTGCAGTAGTAGTTCACATCTATTACATAGATGTCGTCCTCAAGAATGCCTGTTAAATAAAAAATAAAAATGTTTAAAAATACACTATGTTTGAAGACACGTTTGGCGTAAACGCTAAGTATATCAATATCAGTATATCAGACATTTAAAAAGTTTATAGGTACTCCGTGATATCCCACCTTGGTAAAATCAAGAAAATGTAGTTATAATATTAAGAAAGATTAAAACAGTCTTGTAACACCAACCGTTTTAAACGGCTTGGTTTTAAACCGGCCTTATATAATCACGACACAGGAGAAATTCCTAGTGTGGAGCAGTTTCTAGTCGATCGCGTGGCGAGTTTGCTTCTGCCTAGACAGGCTAATTTGTGGTGTCAAAAATATGTCTGGTCCGCACTGTTTTTATTCCCTCATTATCACCTCCTATTAAGTCAATGACTGACAAAAAAACCTTGTGATTTATCTGAGTCACATCTTGGTGACCATAACTATTTAAGGTTTATTATCCATGTTTACGATAACGTGACAGTAGCCATATCTTAGCAGTGTATTTGGCAATTATTTTACTATTGTGTTGCATCATTATTTGTACATTTTGTACACAATAAATATTTGTATTCACCAAAACGATGCACTGTATTACTAATGCTTTAATATTTTTCCTGTTAGTAAAACCACTAAATAGTATCAAATAAAATGTCTGTCTCTATGTGCGCTTATTTCTTCTTAAGTACTCAAATTTGTTGTTTATGCTTGTAAGGTAATCTGATGTTACTAATTTGGTCACGAAAATTCATTCTCTGGTACACAGTTAGTATAGTAGTATATTCCTTTTCTTTTGTATCCTTTCAGCTTAGGTAGCTGAAAGGATACAAAAGAAAAGGAATATATTTATGGAGGAATGACAGCATGACGGGTAATAGGACAGAATAGAGGAAGAAAATGTGTTGCACCAAACCCAAGCAACATGAGACAAGGACAGGAAGATGATGATAGTACCTAAGCTACACTATGGCTGAATTGTGTCATATTTGGTTTTTTCAGCAGATTATGCTAGACGCAAGACACAAGATGAACCCTGCTTGGTTTCATCTCTCTCACTGTTACAAATAAAAACTTACTTTTATTAATTTTTTTCGTCTTCACCATGTTGATAATATCCTGTATCTCATATTCAATGGCTTCTTGTACCGACTTCTGCTCTTGCTCGATTATGGATAGCGGGATCCCGGTGGACGTAAACTTTGCAACAGGAATATTACGCCTCTCTTTCTCATTCTTTGCTTTAGCTTCATAACGGGCCCTGACTTGAGGTGCCGCATTCTGCAATATTAAAGTGACATTGTGAGTGGATTTTGTTGTGCAATAAAAGTGTAAAATCTACAGAACATTGTTCATTACAATAATAAACTCCCTAACGGGAACAAGCACAAATTGGGTGGTTTACCTTAAAGCCAATACATTTTTACACTCTTTATAGTGCAATAGCAATTCCTATTACGAAGTGTTCATGTTTAAACACCAGTATTTTTGTATCAACATGTTATCATTTTACAACGACTCTGACTAAATCTTTGAAATGCTGAAATACCTGAGGCCATACAAGTGACCTTGCTTTTGTTATTGTTAAATTGCATAGTCTCAATTTCTTTTAAATTTAAGATTTTTCTGATTTTGGTTGTTTGGTTTGCTTTCTTCATTTATACAAGGAACTGACATTTTATTGTTGGTGGCACAGGCTGGCCAAGCCTGTGCCACCAACATGTGGATAGCCACTCCACGAAATCACTATTGCTTGACCATTGTGTCTGCTAATTACTTATTATGAGTTAATAAAAATCATTACATGCCATCTACTTATCATTAATATTTTGAATTAATGAAAGAATGTATCGTATAGCAGCATAAACATTATTACAAACGAAAGAGAGACATTAATATCTCAGCTCTGTTTAACATGGGATTTAGCATTTCTAATAGGTACCTATGTACATAGTAGCTTCAAACTCAAAGCATTGCCTATAAACCATTTACAGGCGCTATTGAAATGTCAAGGAGTCGACCAGTCAAAAAGATGAGACAAACTATTGTTTTAAAAAGTGACAATAAATAAGTTATGGTAGTAATGAAACCGGAACAATGCTACACTTGCTCAGTAGGTTATCTTATGGGCTTTATACCCGCCCCTAAGGATACCCACTTACCTAGGCATGTTATTACTGTAGTTTTAGAACATTGCGACGAACAAAAACACCTACCTACTACAAAGTACTAGTAGGGAATTTGGCTTAGTTGTTCTTTAACCGGACTTTGTAATACTTTGATGAAAACATTGCTTTGGTTTTGTAAATTAATCAGAAGGAAATTTTATTGTACTTAAAAATATCATTACCCGCCATTCAGGATCGGCAGCTTTTGCGACCTCAACTAGGTTGTTGTAAGTTATACCATTTTTTTGCTGTTCTTCCTTAAAGTCTTGCATAAAGTAATAAAATGCATTTTTCGGAGCTTTTTTAGGCATATTGACTTGTCACTGTAAATCTATCGAGCGAACTTCCGCCAAAAATTATTCCACTCTACAAAATCACGAAAAAATCTAACACCCGGCAGCCGGTACCGTCAACAACAGCGTTGCCAATACCAAATTATTAAATTCCCCGAAAATCCAAGTCAAATTCCTCAATTTGGGGACAAAAAATCTACTGTTTCCCTACAAATTCCCCTCATTTTTTTATGTCACAAGTGTAAGCATAAGAAAAGTTTTAACTTATTTTAAAAGGGCTTTTACTTAGGTGTATATTTTTTCCATACTTTTCCATATTTTTGTAAAATGCTTGTTCATTTTGTTCGTTGGAGTAAACTTGATACTGCCGCCCAGTTTTTAATTCCTGTCCTTGTTGCCATTTAAAGTACTAGAGTATCTGTATTAAATGATTGCGGACACTGAATTTTCCTCGACCGATGCGTTCGAAAAAGGCAGTGTCATCAATAAGAACATCACGAATTTTTCTTTCAAATTGGTTGTTTGCGACCAATGACTTAAAAAAGTGAAAGTGAATCGATAATTAAAAAATGTCGTTTAAATTCAAATAAGCAACTTAAAATTTTTTAATTAGTAAAATGAAGAAATAAATGCAAAAGCAATAAAAGATACCTACACAAAATTATTTAACCATAGGTGACGAAAAAAAAAGAAAAAACAAAACTTGAGAGGTGTCAAGGGACACCCGGATGGAACGAAGTTCCAAATAAATATCATTTATCATTAATATCTAAACTACTCATCGGAATACCAACTCTTCTGCAGATTGAAAGCTTCAGTATCGCTGTGTCATAACTCATAGCACTCATTCTCGTAGCCTACTTGTTATCCTTGAAAAAAAACACCATCCCTGTTCTGTTTCTTGATAGAAAAGTGAAACCGCATGAAATAGCTAGTATTTAAATCAATTAAAAAAGTAAATCACAACTAAAAAAATATAAAAGTTTTAAAATATTTGTATTGTTTTCAGCTTCAATTTATTGCGTTCGAACGATCGCCAATCAAGTCTATTACGCTAAATAACTGATACGTTTCATAGTTTTAAAACTGTTTGTTCATAAAATAGGGCANAGAAAAAATAAATGTGGTGCAAATAAGATAATTAAAAAGGGAGTCATCTTATTTTCTAAATCATCTTCAGAAAAAACTGCCCGGACTTGGCCCGGATTATTGATATTCAAAATCCCTGCATTTTCCCAATACATCCCCAATCATCTTGATATTCCCCGCAGTTTGGGGAATTCCCCACACGTTGGCAACGCTGGTCAACAATGACAATAAATTTCAAATTTGTCTGATTTTTTTTTTATTATACTTATTACTGACCATAGATACAAGTCTTTCAGTCGACAACATAAATGGGTACAATTTATTTGTGTCTGATTTTGACAATGTTGCCTCCCCTTTACAGCTAAGTGTTGCCCACTCCTATAAATTCGAGTCGCTAGACTCAATTTCAAAACTCACTAAAACTGTTCTGTTGCCCTACTATGACGTGCTAATGCCATCCAATTCCGATGATATAAACGGGATAGCGCTATTTGCTATGTATGGCTCCGTCTCCCTTTGAGAGCGGAATCATGATCGTTTTTTTTAAGACTTCATTGTAGGGCCCCTGAACTGCTGACGCGCAAGTCGCTTTCCGTAATATGTATATTTTTTTCAACCTCTAAATAAAAAAATGCATTCAAGTTGATTTGTTTAGGTAAATCATCGTTAGATTATTTCCGAATGCAAACAAAAAGTGCGTGTCACACTAGGGTACCAAAAAAATCTTACATTTTAATAAAATTGGATGTGGATTGGATTTGTCTATTTTTTTAAACTAAAGCTTTATTTTTCTTTAATTCGTTTTAAAATTCACATGTATTTTAAAAGTTGTTTATTTTGTTTACTATGCGACATAGTTTGGAGTGGTGTAAGTAGAAAAAGCATAGTAAACAAAATAAATTAGTGGTCCAAGCGCAATCAAATTCGTGCTAAATGATTATACATTATTAGCTGATAAGTTTCTCGTTAGATAATGAGATTATGTTTATTGTTCCAGATTCAAAAAGACATACGTTGTTACCTTATGTCATACCGTCTCAGAATATTATCAAAGGAGCTATGATAAGGAAGTCCCATTGGCAAACTTTCTCTGTGATGTAAATTGTATCGAAAACTGTCAAAGTGTCGTTCTTAGACAGCTTCACAATTTTGTCACTAGAGGCCTTTTGTTGAGTTTGAATTGCCAATCAGTAGATATAACAATAAGCAGATTAGAAGAAGCATCTCCAATAAGCAAACTATACACGGGATATCATCATCAATGCGAATTGTTACAGTGTAGGATTGTAAAAAAAATAAGGCAGAAGATCACGGTAACGCGTGCCAACGTGGAAGGCTCTCCGAGTGCTCGATTATTGTGTCACCCAAAATTATTAACAATATAGATATAAGAAACAGTTTTACTGAAATGTCACTGCCGAGCGTGTGGAATCAGCTTCAGAGCCAAGTAGTCGATTTTGTGCTATCGGTACAACAGATTACTAATATGTTAACCGAAACATATTAGTAATCTGTTGTACCGATAACAAAACGTATCTCTGGTGTGCCGACGCCAGAGATACCTACGTTTTGTTAGCACTTGTATTCTTCACAGAGTACATACATTATGCCACAGAGTAAGTAACTATTTCATTATGCGTAGGGACATTCTTCTGACATAGCATGCTTGACGGATTCTCGATATAAAGCTTTTTTTATTTTCAGTCTGTATCATGGGCACGGTGCTTGGGTGTTGAAGTTGTGAATTTTATAATTATTTTTTATCGTGATAAAAAAGATCAAAAACATTTATGATAACAATAATTATAAGTGCTGAAGAAACTCGTGATATTATTGTTTTCTGTGGATTGAAAATTACTTCGCTCCTAGACAGGTATGTTTATAAAGTCATAAAATTTTGGGGATCGAAATGTTACTGATGAGTTAATTTACTCTTGTTTTCATGCATTAAGAGCTTATCTGCCTTTGTAACATTTGGTTTATGTGCATATAATGGGAGTTATATTGTTGTCTGTTAGTGCAATGGATAGATTTGATTTAAATCGTCTATATCCGCCGAGCTAGGAAGTTGGAGCGCCGTCCGTTACCACTTGATGTGATAGAGTAATAAATATTGAGGTGGCGTGTCGGTGACTAAAGCCTATTAGACGCTATATAAATATTTTGTGAATGCTACATGCCGAGCGTATTCCACATTCGAAACTGTTGAAGAGGCTGAGGTTTCATTTTTGTAAACAATAGGTACTTGTATTTAGTGCTTGTTTTAAGAATCTATGATTTTTCAATTAAAAGTCTTGTTTCACAAATGTGCATGATTGAGTAAACCTGTTTTTTTTCAACTTGCTGTGAAAAACAAGACATACCAACCTACACAATTAAATTAAAACAAGAAAAAAATACTACTTAGAATAATAAATTGTACAAGATCCCAGGATAGAGAAAGGGTTTTTAAATAGGCCTGACAAAATATATGATTGGACATAGAGTTGTGGAAACTAGTCCAATATACAAAAAAAAAAAAAAAAACCGGCTGTGTAAAAAGTAAATCAAACTATGTAATAAAAAATGAGCTTTATTAAAAACTGAAAAGAAATAAACAAGTAACTCCAGAAGTGGAGACTTTTGTTATTGAATATTATTGAATAATTATACCTACCATTAAAATAGTTTTGTGATTGGTACATTCAAGAATCGGGAACCATTATAAGTAAGATGGATTTATTATGGTATTATAGGAGAGGTATAGGACAATCTTTCAGCTTGCCTCAAACACCTACCCAAAAACGTGTTTGGGTAGGTGTTTCAGGCTGATAGTAGGAATACTATCACTACTTACGAAGATAATCTTTCAAATTAATTGAAACTTTTTGACAAAAAATAAAACAAACTTTAAAAAAAAACAATCCAAACCACAAAAAATGAATACCTATTTCCCTTTGTTACGGCATCACTTGTGAACGGCTGGACCAATTTTGCTAGTTCTTTTTTTGTAGTGTTTGTAATTGTCAAGAGAAGGTTCTTATGAAAGAAAATTTTGAAAAAAGTAAACATCTGGGCGAAGCCGGGATGGGCCACAAGTCCTTTCATATAAAAAAAAAATCTTGAATCGGTTCATAAATGATGGAGTTATGGGGGTAACCATAACTATTTTAGCTTCTTTACTTATACTATACATAACTGAATTTATAGGAATACTTTATAAATGGTACATAATAAAATAACCCATTTTGGATATTATCAGTGAATTTATTTATAGCATGAACGCATTTTTTAATATTTAACTGTATCTGTACTAAAGGTCCACCTCTACCTAACCCATCAAGGAGTGTGTGATGTTAATGTTTATTTACTTTAAACCATGCGAAAATATTTATTAAAAAAAAAAATAAAAATAATAACCATACATATTCATATTCAAGGTCTACAATTAAATAGCACTCAACATAATAAGCTCAGAATGTCATAATATGGCAATGTTATTAGTTATCAGTAAATCAAACAGTATTCTGTGTGGCATTGGTTCACTAATAAATTATATCAACAATTACTTAACAAAACATGCAACCAACTATGTGTAGTAAAATATATGAATAATATAATTATTATCATATCAGACAATGTGCTGGCATTTTTGTTATTAATATTCAATTAAGTTAAATATTTTATTATAGTCAGTAGTTATTTTATTGATTAGTAGCAAAGCCTGAAACTTGTGTTATTTTATTAGAACAAAATGTAACATGTCCATCCATTGCTATTTTTGAATTTAATCTATTTCCTGTTATGGTGAACTACTACAAAAACAAACAGAGAGTCACCAATTAATAATAGAGTTAAGTAAGTGTTTTTAAATGACCCAAAAAAAAACGCAAGTTTCATCTTACCCATAGCAACATTGAGTCGGGACATCTTATATAACAATTATTATATAAGATAATATTAATTCTATTAATGACCACATTGCGATTAGTCATCCATTGTGAGACAATAATTATTATATTCAGCCTGATAGCAGTCCACTGCAAGACTTGGGCCTGTTAAATTGCATGCTATTTTATTTGGTCATCAGCTGCTCTCATTCAGCTGTTTTTTTTTAAAGGATGGGATGTATCAAATGACTTCTTCCGCCCTGGGTGGAAGGGCGTGTCAGACTCTTACTGACTAAAAAAGAATTCCAGGGCCTCAACTCAGTTGCTTGCAATCACATATTACTACTATTATAAATACGAAAGTTGGATGGAAGTTGTTACTTAATCACGACAGAACGGGTTTGGATAAAATTTAGCGCAGCTTATAGTCTGAAACAGCACATAAGCTATCTTTCTATCCCGGAATTAGGATTCCTTGGGATAATTTCCGAAATTTACGCGGGCGAAGCCACTGGTAGAAGCTATGGTTCATACCAGATAAATTTGCAAGAACGGTCATTGACCCACATACATTTATTGATATACTTACTTAATTCCGAAAGCAGAAATAAAGACATAAAGCTGTCCTGAATCGACATTTATCGTGATCCTTTGCATTTTCTAGTAATGAAAAACGATTCGATAATTTGTTGTTCAGGTACCTACGAAGTGCCAGGGTTGCGGAATTTGTTCGAAAGAGTCACCGCGGCCAAAGGGCTTTAGAAGGAACACGGATGGGTTTATGATGGGTATGTTTAGTCAGTAAGAGTCTGACACGCCCTTCCGCTCCACCCAGAGCGGAAGAAGTCATTCGAAGATTTCCCAACCCTAAAAAAAAAGTACCTACGAAGAGATTAAGGAAAGGGCAATGACCGTTATTGCAAATTTATCTGGCGTCAACCATAGTGTAGTTTATATGAACGAAAGAATCAAAGATGTTCATTGGTACCCCAACTAGTAAGCGATATAAGTACAAGCACACCAGGTGGGTGCATCGACAATTCTTCAGACTCGTGTTCTACGTTTATGTACNACCCTAAAAAAAAAGTACCTACGAAGAGATTAAGGAAAGGGCAATGACCGTTATTGCAAATTTATCTGGCGTCAACCATAGTGTAGTTTATATGAACGAAAGAATCAAAGATGTTCATTGGTACCCCAACTAGTAAGCGATATAAGTACAAGCACACCAGGTGGGTGCATCGACAATTCTTCAGACTCGTGTTCTACGTTTATGTACCTACATGTTCTTGTCATGGAAACTTCCAGAATCGAAACGTAGCCCTCGTCGCATTGAACTTGAGTCGAACAAGCGGATAACCTTCCAATAATTTGGCCTTCGTTTGGTCCGAAACTAGACGGAAAAACCTGCAAGAAACACCAATAAAGAATAGAACAGAATACCTACTCTTTATTACGTACACCATATAAGTTACTTACAGAAATTATTAGTTATTCTGACCGAAGAATAAAATCGTTATTCGAGGCTAAATCGTTTGCTTCGATCCCGCAGTCATCGTGAGCAAAAACGGTGTCTTCGAATCTCGTATTACCTGAATTTCTTCTCGCTGTAATGACACATAATTGCATATACAATCTGAACGCACCCGTGAATCGGTGCAAGTTCCGATGTTGGCATTTTTCGTCGAGTTTTTCGTGGAATGATTACAGTACCGACAGGCGATTTTCGAAATAAAACAAGAATAGGAAAGCATCACTTGCAGAATAGATTGAAAAACGCGTTTGCGCCAAGACAGTTAAGCTTCGGGACAACTGTTCACTATCCTACTACTTTTATTCCTATTTATTTGACTGTCGGCGAAGCCAGCCCTATCCAACCTTCAAATCTCAACATGGTATTCAAGAAAACGGTTACGAGGACAAAATCGTAAATAAACTCGTACTTACAAAAGGATGTTGATCCCCGTTTACCGGACAAAACTTCTTGTTCGCCTTTAACAGCACCCGAGAGCTTATTTTTTTCGGATGGGAAATCATAAAATGACTCCTCCAGCTCCTCCTGCTCTGGTGTCAGACTCTTATTGACTAAAACCCACCCTTCAAATGCCCTTTGCGTTCCAGGGCCGCGGTAACTCTTTCGAACAATTCCGCAACCCGAGAGCTGCAGTTCCATTCCATTAATAGCTGTATATTCAAAGCCGTCCAGATGATTTACGAAGTCCCCTCAGGATGTTAATAGAATCGCGGTAGTTGTATTATTAACCTAATAATAGCACCGCTGCCTACTCTTTGTTTACTCAGTAATGTAGGCGTCAAATCAGCAGTTGACGGGACTCGCTACGATATGAGATTAACTAGTAATTCACTTGTGATGGCACCCACAGCAAGAGGCATCCTACAGTTCGTGTGTCTTTGTCTCGGTCTAGTATACAACAAGTCGTTTGTTTGTGTATTCCTAGACCGGACCAGAATGATTTGACGGATTGTGACGCAGATTTCGCCATTAATTAAATAATTACAACGCAACACCGTGCCTGGGCGAAATCGGGTGGGTTATAAAGACTAAGGCTACAGGTACTGTCTGTGACTCAAAGAAACCATGACCGTGTTAAGTTTTGGTTGCGTGTTCGAGAACAGATGTGCTTTTAGCCGATTCTTGATTACATAACAACCGGTATTCCTAACCTTCACCGAAATATAGGCGAGATTTCAAAGCTTTAACAGAGACACTGTCCCTTGAGGAGGAAACAAGAAAAATTGCGTCCAGAATCTGTTCAAAGTACAGTTTTGCAAACAAAACAATCCGTTTAGACGGCGGACATTAATCGAATGCCTGTCGCAGCTGTAATAGCTCGATGTGCGACGTATCCGCCTGCACCTGCGTCGACTAAACTACATGTAGGTAGTTTATGCCCTGCGTGATAATTAGGCCACGTTCCCATTAGCCTGGAACGGCTGTTAGGTGGCGTCCGTATATATCATTATACAGCGGGTGTTTTACCGGAACGCTTTAACGGCCGGAAGCTGCTTGCAAACGATCATAAAATTTACTATTCACTTGGTTTTGGTCCACTTTTAGCATTATTGCTGTTTTTCGTGAACCACGACTCTTGATAATTACACTCTGGTATTGGTAAATTAGAGGTACATTGATTTTGGTTGAACGATTTCTTGGAGGATGAGCTCTGTTACCGGTAAATCCGTCACCAAATGCCACGAAACGCAGTTTCAAAACAATTTCAGCATTAAATCGCTTTGATCAAAGCACTATAAATTCAAGGTGACATGAATTTACGAGTTAATCTTTTAACTTCATAGTTTGTTAATCCATGATTCGCGGGATTGAAGAGTCATGTCGCTTTAATGTGGCGGATTATTGGAATTAGGAGAAGGAAATTCTGTTCACGTATGGATAGAGAGAATAAAACAAAAGTGTACTTCGCTGGAGATAAACTACACGTTTCTTGGAAAGCACATTTCTTACCCAAACACGTAAATGTTTGTTACCTATACGATTTATTAGCTGTGTGGACTTGGTTATCAATAAGAGATTCGGCCGTTCCTTGTGCGTGTCGTGTGATGTGGCTGAGGGATTATAAAAGATTTGCAGCACCAACTTACGTATGCATAGTGTGGTATTGCATTGAAAGGAACCCTAATAAACCTCCCCCTAGCAACGACTGCCGGAGTGCCAGACGAAAAATGGCGCTAGACAGGGTGGTGCCTATTGTTCTATGCAGCTTTGTTTTTAATTAACGGTACGTGTTATTGTGGTGTTATTGCCCGAATATCAAGACTCTTCGAAAGATATTAAGTAAGGCCCCTAATGGTGTTCTTTCTGTCCACATTTCAATTTTTGATAATGTGCCAGATAAGACCATAAAATATTTGCTTTCAACATGTTTGCCGGTACCTGTGTCACCAAGCATGACATGTTCCACTCTCATGACTGATGGGCATAATCACAATTTTCACCAACTTCCATGAACAATCCAATAAGTCTTTATCGTGCGGCGATAAAGTTGAATTTTGATTAATCTGTCGTAAACGAGATATTTGTGTATTCAGTAATGCGTATGATAATGTAAAATGGCTCGGGTTTATCATAGGAGTAATTGTTTCCACTCCGCATTCAAGGATGCTATGAAGTTGGTGCAAATAGATTATGTTTACATAGACTTGTGTGCTATATAGTTTTCGCACCGGTAAAAGAGAACATTTATATTCAGAGATAGTGAAAAGTCTCTGCACTTTTAATGCCCGTCTGGGGCTGAAAGAAAAACGCCACGAACCGGTGTATTCAATGCATGGCCATTCCGCGGGAGTTTTATGAAAATGAGATGCTTGAAAGCAATATTTTAGCAGTCTGCTGATGCCTGTGAATGTTTTGATTCTTCCGTATTATTTGTGTTTGAAGCCTCTCGTAGTCTATCAAAGGAACTTCACATACCCTGAGCAGAATTTAGTTGAAGACTTTCCAAAAGCAAGCAAATACAGTGTTGATACTTCTACAACCAGCGAAGTAAATGAGTTCCATGCAGGGTTGCCAACCGTACTCTAAAATAGAGAATTGTACTCTATTTGGCGGAGACGTTCTTTATAATCTTCAAAAGCAATAGAGTACGCTAAAATACTCAATTTATTTTGACGGAGTTTTTATTTTATCGGTCATAATTGAAAATTGGTGATAAAAGAAATCCGTGGCTTCATTGAAATTTTCTAGATGTCGAACAATTAATTTAAAAACAACAAAATTTTGGTTTCTAAATGAGTAATATAATAAATAAGGTACTCTTTTTCTAAGGCTGTACTCTT
>NDFZ01005299.1:4492-14819 GCA_002192655.3 Mamestra configurata
CACTTTTTTAAACCATTCTTTTAGCGAGCAATTTACAATGACAGATATGTAATTATATAAAATATGTAACGCTCTCGATGCTTGCACTCTGTATACCAACGAACTTCGTATCGCTGTTTTCTGTTCTGTATAAATCTGCGGCACTAGCCGGGTCGCGGGGAGGGGGGCTGTCCACCGGACAGCGAGTTTATTAACTTTGAAACAAGGTAATTAACCTCAAATCTGACAAGTTTATTGCTTGGAAACATAATTTAAACAAAAACATCCAGCAATTAAAGATAAAAATAAAATAGTTTGTAATAGACATTACGTAGTGTAGCCACTAAGCGTGGGGAACTGAGGAGGTCGCAGTCTGAACTCGGGCTCTTGCATCGGAGACTTTACTTACTCACTAAACGAAAAAGTAACGGCACCGGAACAAGCGATGAAGTTGTATGTGCAGGAGATGCGCGCACGCAGCAGCCTGTGGCGCCGGCGGAGTCCCCGCGGTGTGGCCATGACAGTGGATGTGCAGGACACAGCTCAGGTCAGTCACTCTGCGTTAATTACCGCATGCTGTCCCGGACGTGTTGGAACATCGACGCGATGATAGGCGCACGCTGTCGACGATATCTCCAAATAAATATCTCAAATTGTCAGCCAACAAATTTAAAAGTCCTGTTCTGGCTCAACAGAGATAATCTCTAAATTATGATTGGGCGCGGCGCGGGCGCATCTATCTTTAATTAACATCGCAGGGACGCGGGCCGCCGCGGCTCGGGACGGGTCAGACCGGGTCGGACCAGGTCGGATCTCCGGACTGGTCGATAGCTGCGCTAGCGTCTTTGTTTCTACAAAATAAGGAAGTCCACAAAAGATCAATCGGCTATATGAATCTGTACTCAATCGGTATAGTCTGTAGTCTGATTCCATAGCAATAGTTTATTTATTTATTTGACAGTTTATGTACACACATTTAACAAATAGATAAGAAGAAGGGAACAGAAAATTAGGTACAAAGGTAAGTTCTTGCATTTATTTCAATCTTATTTTTTTTCGCCATTTTGGCATGACAAGAACTGGTTTGACTTTCACAAGACAAAAAAGCGTTTTACCAAATCTGACTATTATTTTCTGAAATAATTCGAATAGGGCCTGTTGTGATGCCACACTTACTGGAAATGTACTAAATAGATAAAATACATAATAATAGAATAAAGACAAACAAGAGGCCTGTATTAATGTGTATTTACAGTGTGAATAAAAAACAAATATGAAGATAGAAAATATATTATCGATATATAAAAAAAAACATTTGCGTATATACGAAGAGTAAACAAAAGCGGGGCACGAGTTTCTGCGTACCTAGTACTTGTGTGTGGCGCACTGTGATGTGTAGTGTTGTGTTGTCATTATAGTTTCTGCGTACCTAGTACTTGTGTGTGGCGCACTGTGATGTGTAGTGTTGTGTTGTCATTATAGTTTCTGCGTACCTAGTACTTGTGTGTGGCGCACTGTGATGTGTAGTGTTGTGTTGTCATTATAGTTTCTGCGTACCTAGTACTTGTGTGTGGCGCACTGTGATGTGTAGTGTTGTGTTGTCATTATAGTTTCTGCGTACCTAGTACTTGTGTGTGGCGCACTGTGATGTGTAGTGTTGTGTTGTCATTATAGTTTCTGCGTACCTAGTACTTGTGTGTGGCGCACTGTGATGTGTAGTGTTGTGTTGTCATTATAGTTTCTGCGTACCTAGTACTTGTGTGTGGCGCACTGTGATGTGTAGTGTTGTGTTGTCATTATAGTTTCTTATTGACGTTATTCTCGGTGTAAAATTAAGTATTTATATATTAAATAATTAATTAATAAATGAACGCAAGAATATGCTGCTTACTGTTGCCAAGAATATCACTAGTATTAAAAGCGGGTTGATTTACCACAAAAAAGATCTAATTCAGCCTCTAGCCGTCGCCAAGTTCCAGTTTATCTCTGCAACAAAATTCACCACGATCGGTTCAGCGATTTAGCGTAACAAACAAACAAATAAGCTCACTTTCGTATTTCCGAGATTAGTTAGTTTACTCTAATTGACAGCGACGACTAGGAGCATCTGTGTATCTACACCCACAGCAACATGTCTCGCGCACGTGCTCAGCTGACCGACTGACTGTGTCCATGTCTCCACTGACAGGTCGGCGTGGCCATGTGGCCGTGCTTTGTGTTAGCTGACCGACCGACTGTGTCCATGTCTCCACTGACAGGTCCGTGTGGCCATGCGGCCGTGCTTTGTGTCAGCTGACCAACTGACTGTGTCCATGTCTCCACTGACTGGTCCGCGTGGCCATGTGGCCGTGCTTTGTGTCAGCTGACCGACTGACTGTGTCCATGTCTCCACTGACCGGACCGAGTGGCTATGTGGCCGTGCTTTGTGTCAGCTGACCGACTGACTGTGTCCATGTCTCCACTGATAGGGTCGCGTGGCCATGTGTTCAAATAAACCATTATCAGGTACTTTTGAATTGTCAAAATCAGTCCGTCAAAAACATGAAGCTATTTGCACGTTCCAAAGCGTAGATCTCTATGGAGAAGAACGTGCAAGAAACTCCACGGACACTTTTTTAAATCATTTTATGTTTACAGAAATCCTGGTTACATTAACCTTGTCGCTTTTATATATGAGAACAATGTAAAGAAAGAAAAATCAATTTATAGTTTCAAATATTAAAATGAGGCAGTGGCAACTAAGGGATGACCAGTCTCCACTGACGGCGCCCATTCACGAACATGACGCGTGCATCAGCACCATTCAGCTCAACATTTTGAAGGGGACTGAATGATCCGATACCAGGTTCCATCCCTTATTTACTGAAACTCTTGACTGAGTGTTTATAAACCCGTTAATTTTTACTGTTCAACTGCGTTTTTCGTGGAAGATTTCATGCTTTTAGAACTAGCGATTCATGCCGTGCGTTGTTTTTTGTAAATATTTCACTGGATCCTGATCTTAATATTGTCTGACCGACTGTATAATCCCCAATCAAATTGTAGTAAAGGGTGTTTTTTGCAAGACACGTGTTACTACAAAAAATTGCCCTTGCATTATTCTTTATAAACAAAAGGGGATCACAAACATTTTCGCATATCATGCGATACATTAAATGTGACATCATTATAAATGTCCGCCGATGAGACGCTCTCAATTAAGTGTTGTGTGGTCACAGACAATGAGCCAGCGCGTGCAGCGTCCCCGGACTCAAGTGCACACGTGAGTGAGGCAGGGGCCCGTGGGGACACTTGTCCGGCGGGGCCGCGGTCGCTTATAGTGAACAAATACGTGATTAGTGCAGTCGGGTCGGTGGGGTCGCGGTCATTATTAGGAGCAAGTTGAACGCTTGCAAATTGAAAACACTTGCGAATTGTTTGATAAAATTGCTATATATATATATATATTAAAAAATATTGTGTTTCAATCATCCTTTGGTACACAGCTATTAAAAAAGTATCCAATGTTTCATTATTTTAATAATCGTTTGTTACAATTACGCTGTAAGTAATTGTAAAAACTCCACATGTAACTCGTAAGTTACAATAAATGCATCCTAACGCATAGACAGTGGAATATTAACTAGTTTACTTAATTAATCGTAACGACTTCAATTACAGCAATCACCCCTCTCCCCTCTCCATGGCGAGGCGAGCGCGGCGCGGTGTGCACCCGCCCTTAATTAGCGGGATGCGCCCGCGCAGCTGCGACAGTCGCGGGCTACGGGGCTATTCTGCACTATGGGCTATGGCAGATCGGTGCAGCTTATCCACAGATGCATCGCTCTGCCCCTTCGCAGTCATTATGTCGTTCATTAATAGTATAGTTAATGCCGTGACCGCGACGAAGCGAGCGTGCACTGATGACGTTATCAATGTGAAGTGTTGTGGACACACGTGCTGATTCTCAGCAGGCGGCTTAGCAAACTCAGGGGTTTCATTATTTACCTATTTATTTTATTTTGCTTATTATAATAACAAAGCGGTGATGTTGAACTAATGCAAAGCATAGGCTCATAGTGCTTGTCAGGTACTAGGTAGCTTGATATTACGTATGTCATGTACCTCTTTGTTGTCCAGTCTGTACGGTTCAAACATATACTTGTTGTTGTCATGCAAACTCTTTAGTCTGCAGGAGTGAGCAGGAGTGAACAGCCTTTGTTTTGATAGTGGTAAAGTATATCGTCAGTGGATGGTCGCCGGGCTCGTCACTGTATAGCCGTAATATCTTACGCGGCATAACTTATGGCCCCAATTACCCGAGAGCGATGGCCGCGTCGATCGCGTCGATAATTAAATAGAGGCATCGACGCTTGTCGACAAATAGTGGCGGGCGTGNNNNGGCGGGCGTGACAGAGTGCGATCATCGCGCGCGCGATAACGGATGGAGGACGCCAGCGATGCGGCGATAGCGCATGATCGCTAGACTTATCGTGAAGTGACTAGCGATCGCGACTGCGATGGTTTTGAATTGAGAGAGATTGAAGGTGTAGTGGAGTTTAATATGGTTGGATACTACACTTATTCAGGCATTAATATTGTAAACAATTGAAAACCAATTTATATTTGGGGTATTACAGCAAGATGCTATTGTAACGAAAAACTAAACTTTGTGTTTACAGACTGTAGCTGAAAGCTTTTATAGTGTGGGTCCCGGACCCACACTATAAAACTAAACTTTGTGTTTACAGACTGTAGCTGAAAGCTTTTATAGTGTGGGTCCCGGACCCACACTATAAAACTAAACTTTGTGTTTACAGACTGTAGCTGAAAGCTTTTATAGTGTGGGTCCCGGACCCACACTATAAAACTAAACTTTGTGTTTACAGACTGTAGCTGAAAGCTTTTATAGTGTGGGTCCCGGACCCACACTATAAAACTAAACTTTGTGTTTACAGACTGTAGCTGAAAGCTTTTATAGTGTGGGTCCCGGACCCACACTATAAAACTAAACTTTGTGTTTACAGACTGTAGCTGAAAGCTTTTATAGTGTGGGTCCCGGACCCACACTATAAAACTAAACTTTGTGTTTACAGACTGTAGCTGAAAGCTTTTATAGTGTGGGTCCCGGACCCACACTATAAAACTAAACTTTGTGTTTACAGACTGTAGCTGAAAGCTTTTATAGTGTGGGTCCCGGACCCACACTATAAAACTAAACTTTGTGTTTACAGACTGTAGCTGAAAGCTTTTATAGTGTGGGTCCCGGACCCACACTATAAAACTAAACTTTGTGTTTACAGACTGTAGCTGAAAGCTTTTATAGTGTGGGTCCCGGACCCACACTATAAAACTAAACTTTGTGTTTACAGACTGTAGCTGAAAGCTTTTATAGTGTGGGTCCCGGACCCACACTATAAAACTAAACTTTGTGTTTACAGACTGTAGCTGAAAGCTTTTATAGTGTGGGTCCCGGACCCACACTATAAAACTAAACTTTGTGTTTACAGACTGTAGCTGAAAGCTTTTATAGTGTGGGTCCCGGACCCACACTATAAAACTAAACTTTGTGTTTACAGACTGTAGCTGAAAGCTTTTATAGTGTGGGTCCCGGACCCACACTATAAAACTAAACTTTGTGTTTACAGACTGTAGCTGAAAGCTTTTATAGTGTGGGTCCCGGACCCACACTATAAAACTAAACTTTGTGTTTACAGACTGTAGCTGAAAGCTTTTATAGTGTGGGTCCCGGACCCACACTATAAAACTAAACTTTGTGTTTACAGACTGTAGCTGAAAGCTTTTATAGTGTGGGTCCCGGACCCACACTATAAAACTAAACTTTGTGTTTACAGACTGTAGCTGAAAGCTTTTATAGTGTGGGTCCCGGACCCACACTATAAAACTAAACTTTGTGTTTACAGACTGTAGCTGAAAGCTTTTATAGTGTGGGTCCCGGACCCACACTATAAAACTAAACTTTGTGTTTACAGACTGTAGCTGAAAGCTTTTATAGTGTGGGTCCCGGACCCACACTATAAAACTAAACTTTGTGTTTACAGACTGTAGCTGAAAGCTTTTATAGTGTGGGTCCCGGACCCACACTATAAAACTAAACTTTGTGTTTACAGACTGTAGCTGAAAGCTTTTATAGTGTGGGTCCCGGACCCACACTATAAAACTAAACTTTGTGTTTACAGACTGTAGCTGAAAGCTTTTATAGTGTGGGTCCCGGACCCACACTATAAAACTAAACTTTGTGTTTACAGACTGTAGCTGAAAGCTTTTATAGTGTGGGTCCCGGACCCACACTATAAAACTAAACTTTGTGTTTACAGACTGTAGCTGAAAGCTTTTATAGTGTGGGTCCCGGACCCACACTATAAAACTAAACTTTGTGTTTACAGACTGTAGCTGAAAGCTTTTATAGTGTGGGTCCCGGACCCACACTATAAAACTAAACTTTGTGTTTACAGACTGTAGCTGAAAGCTTTTATAGTGTGGGTCCCGGACCCACACTATAAAACTAAACTTTGTGTTTACAGACTGTAGCTGAAAGCTTTTATAGTGTGGGTCCCGGACCCACACTATAAAACTAAACTTTGTGTTTACAGACTGTAGCTGAAAGCTTTTATAGTGTGGGTCCCGGACCCACACTATAAAACTAAACTTTGTGTTTACAGACTGTAGCTGAAAGCTTTTATAGTGTGGGTCCCGGACCCACACTATAAAACTAAACTTTGTGTTTACAGACTGTAGCTGAAAGCTTTTATAGTGTGGGTCCCGGACCCACACTATAAAACTAAACTTTGTGTTTACAGACTGTAGCTGAAAGCTTTTATAGTGTGGGTCCCGGACCCACACTATAAAACTAAACTTTGTGTTTACAGACTGTAGCTGAAAGCTTTTATAGTGTGGGTCCCGGACCCACACTATAAAACTAAACTTTGTGTTTACAGACTGTAGCTGAAAGCTTTTATAGTGTGGGTCCCGGACCCACACTATAAAACTAAACTTTGTGTTTACAGACTGTAGCTGAAAGCTTTTATAGTGTGGGTCCCGGACCCACACTATAAAACTAAACTTTGTGTTTACAGACTGTAGCTGAAAGCTTTTATAGTGTGGGTCCCGGACCCACACTATAAAACTAAACTTTGTGTTTACAGACTGTAGCTGAAAGCTTTTATAGTGTGGGTCCCGGACCCACACTATAAAACTAAACTTTGTGTTTACAGACTGTAGCTGAAAGCTTTTATAGTGTGGGTCCCGGACCCACACTATAAAACGACAACTTACCGACCCTTACCAATCTCTGGCATGCTATAACTGCACCATGTTATCTGCTATCACCCGCTCTCGACGGCGACACGGAACGATGTGACTTGTCGCTCTAATTGAAACAAATGGGCGACACGGGGACGGGGCGACAAGACGATGGATGACGTCATCAGCGACACCTGGCGGCGAACAGCGCAGACAAACGGCACGATGAGGGAAACGAGCCAGTGCACGATTGTAGTGTAACGCGATGAGGAGGTTTGTTGTCCCGACAGAAACATCGCTCTTAGAGCCTGGGCATGCCTGGCCTGCCAGTTTTAAACTGAAACCTGGGTCGGTACAAGCTGGAAAACGATATTGTCTTCCGGATGTATACCAGTTCATAAAAGAGCCGTTTACAGATATATTATTATTAATTAAAGCAATAATGACAGCTTTAGCTGCAATCTACCTACATACCACAAAAGCCACCCTGAAAATATCTTTTACTAACTTAAAAGCCTTCCAAAGTTCTGAAAAACCAAGAAATAATACAGAGCTCAGTCGTGGTCCCGCAATGAGACCTATCTAACGTAACAGAGCACTAGTTACTGCAGGAGCCAGTAACAAAGGTCCCGGTATCAGCGCCGATACCGCGCCGATACAGCGAGCCTTCGCGGGCGCTGATACCCGATAGCGAGCAATTATGTTGTCGCGCTGGTGGGGTATACCACGACCCCGGTGGCCACCCCCGCCTCCCGACCCTCGGGAGTCTGAACCCCACCGCGACTAGCAGAAGTATCACTTGTAACAATATCAACAAGAAACTGCAGAAGAAAGAAAAAGAGAAGTAGTTTTACTATTCTAGTGAAAATGTAGCTTAGCAGTTGTACCACTGACAAACGCTAGTTCACTTTCAAATGTTTGCTTATATCTTTTATAGATGTTTAGGAATCGCAGTGCACCTTCTGCCATCTGCCTATGTCACGTCAGCACTAATGGCCCCGCGCCCACGATAATTGCCCATTGATTCGGTAGTGTGCGCCCGCGCGGCTCCCCCCACCCCGCCGCCCCCCGGCTAGCTGTGGAACAGTAGCCGCTACTGTCCCACAGCTCATTGTGAGCAGACACAATGTGCCCGATAACTTTATTACTTGACAAATAGCTCTTAGTGCAGCATTACTGAGATAATCTCGAGCTTGAGCACACACACGACCGCGACTAAGTATTATTACGCATTGTTTGTGTGGATGGATATTCTGCGGGCTGAGCTTTAAGCCTTGCTTATCGTTATAATGAGTACGTATGGCCAGGGTCCTGCTGCCACCGGAGATTATTTGAATGGGTGTGCTGACGTCACGGTGCTGGCTGCGACGCGAATCGAATGCGGAATCCAAGATGGTGGAGCTTTTGAAGTTTCAGATTTCAGCAGTATTGTGTGCAGCGGCGCGTGCGCAGGCGGCCAATGGTGACGCTCCCGGCGTGCGATTGGCCGCCATTGTCCAGCGACCGATTGTAATCGATTTCGCGGTCAATTTGTTCCATGATCGACGATAGCGACTATCTGTGCAATTACGACGTCGCTACTTAATTGAGCTGCGCCTGCGCACCCGTCTGCGCACAATACTCGCTAGAACAATGGACAGCTCCCAGACCAGATTACGATACACTTTCAACAACATTAACTAATTTGTATAACTAGGCAGTCGCATCTCGGTATTAACTTTCAGCCAAAGAGAAGGCATTTCTCAATAAACCAATTTGTTATCGTCTCATTAAATGCAGATACATTTTTAACAATAAAACGTTTAAAGCAATTATTTAACGCACCGACTGGAGTATTCGCGAGCGATGGCCGCGGTATGCATCGGCGAGGCGGCGGCGCGGGCGCAGCGGGCGCGCAAACAAATCAACGTCACGCGCGGATATCTCAACATTAATCATTGTTTTTTTTTATACTAAACGAATTAAAACAACTTCACAACTCAAATCTCATTATAAAGCAACGGTGAAAGTTTAACAAAATGATGTATTTTATACTTGAGATAATTTATTAATCTCCCCTCCCCTCCTCCACGGAGACGCACGCGGGTCAGGGTGTCGTGTGAGCGCGCGCGCACCTCACCGCCTCGCTATACAGTCCGTTCCGCCCGCACAATGCGCGCTGTGTGTTTGTTTGTTCAGGCAGCTAATCGAGTTACATACACAGTGCTGCTCGTTACTGCGCATGCGTCTTCTAGCCAACTATAATAGGGGTTTAATTAAAACAGTCGGATACAGACAGGCGGACAGGCAGAGCAGCGCGCGCGCATTGTCCGCCGACGATTTAATTAGCGGCGGATCAGGCGGGTTAATGAGCAGTCCTGCGCTGAATGGCGCGCGGCACACAATGCTTGATTGATTGTGTGCGCAGACGCAGCGTGCCTGATGTGATCAATGAACTTGTTCCACTGTCCGGGTGAGCAATGAGCGTGATGCCCCGGAACCAATCGCGACGTGTGTCTTACAGCTTCATGTCTTCACGAATTTCAACGGACATTCATTTTGCTGTCCAACACTCTCCGATACTGTCCATTGAATAATATCGTAATATTCTAATTGATTAATTTAGATGAAATGGTATCACAAGGGTGGTTAAGCTGTGTGTCGGGCAACCTACACCTCAGCTGACCATCGCCTGGTGTGACCGAGAAAAAGACAAATGAAGTGCAGCGCATTTCTATCTGCTCCTCAGTTTTTCTGCAACACTGCATAAAATGCCAATGAGCAGCGCCATATGCATCTACGTATGAACGATGCGTAGGGGAGACCATTATCTACCCAATAGTCTAGTTACTAGGTGTGCGAGTGTAATCGTCATCTAGCGCCAGGGTGTGAGAGATGTCTGGGAGCTGTCTGTGGCGGTGTGTGTGTGACTCTCATCTCCCTAGTTTGAGCGACGTCATACTGTATTTCTACTGACATTTTATGCAAAATGAAAAATCGATGCAACATGCGAACAAGCATTCGTGTATCGATCCGAAGTTCTCAGCGGCACTCCGCAGTCACATTGGGTCGTCGTAATTAAGTGTCGTTGGTCCGACGAGTTTCACGGTGTTTCCGTCACTCATCA
>NDFZ01005299.1:15114-27217 GCA_002192655.3 Mamestra configurata
ACGGTGTTTCCGTCACTCATCAACTTTTTGTCTCCGTTCGTTGGTGGTCCGTTCGTGGTCACGTGGGTCTCTGATTGGCTGATAGACGTGTTCACGTGACGCGTTGCGTCACGACGCGAGCGCGACTAATCGCGCGACGGCTGCTGTCACAACAAGTCGGCCGCGTGATGGCTGTCAACCCCCAATGGCGCCAATCAGCGAGCACAGACTGCCGGAGTCTTGTTATATCACGGATGAGTGCGTTATTGTTCTCGGAAAGGTCACTTCCGTAGGAGTCCATGTGGACGACGTGTAGTACTGACGAGAGACCTCTATACCATGTGAACGAGACTGATGTCATCAATGTGGTTTTGGAATTGGCTTTCTATAAATACAAAGCTTTGAAATCAGAATAGTTGAAGAGTAGCTGGCAAACACTCCATACCACAAAATCTAAATATAGCACTCTATCAAGTTACTAATAATTATAATCAATTATTTGCATGACGTCATCCCCGAGCCACAAACAGGGAAAACAGCTAAAGCCCATCTCAGATCCATCAAACGGATAACAGTATCTTGACGGACGCAAACGTTTACACTTAATGAGAGTCAAGAGATCAGACACTTGTTTTTTGACGCGAGCACACAAATGTGTGTGTTGACTAAACGCCGCTATTACTTCAGTCGTTACTTGGAGGCTGCCTCCAGTTCCACCCAGGGTAGAGGGAGCGGAGGGGAGGGGGGGGGAGGTCATCGACCACTGCTCATTAGTGCGCCACATTTGCACAGTTCGGCGTGTGATTGCGGAGCGTGGATCAAGCGGCCGGTGCGCCTGCGCAGGTAACGGTCCAGATGGACGGACAGCCGCCGCAGACACACGACTAGGGCTGCGAGATAGCGATCCTACATGCTAACGGCCGGTTTCAATAACATATCTCTACCTTTAACCAAATGTCAAATTAGCTGCCGACAGTAGCTGAAACGTCATGTTTGTAAGGCAAGCATGACATTTCAGCGACTGTTGGTAGCTAATTTGACAGTTGGTCAAAGGTAGATACGTTATTGAGGCCAGCCGTAAGAGATCAAAGCTACTATACGTTACTGAAACACTTAAGACTGGCTCAATAAAAACCTTGTACCACCCAACCAGTAAGAACAGTGAGACAGAAGGTATGATCTTGAAAGAATTTGTTTTCTATCTACGATAAACGAGTATGTCTCTCAATACACTCTCTCGCTCGTATGTGGCTATAGTCGTCGTTCTTGTAACGGAGGTAGTCCCTTCAAATCGGTTCTTGAGAAGATGCTTTTCAGCAATAGGTGGTGTTTGAATGATTTAGTTTGCTACGAATGCTCCCAGGTGTACTTCAGCTGTTCTCCTCGGTTTGCTAGCCCTAGGGTTAGCTAGACTAATGTCCAATTTAGCGCTCGGTCGCTTCCTGGCGCAAGTAAATTAAACTTCAGATATCTTGTTTATGTCCGAAGCATGCGCGATGCACGCTTGCTAATGCAGCAGAGCTGCAATCTGCGCAGATTGGCAGCAGACCTCATCATCAGCGGCCTACTTGATCTAACTACTGGTTTCATTCTCTGTCGCTTCCCGGTCTTAATCAAGCTTTGCAGGTTTCAATCAACTCGGGGGCTTGTGTCTAAATAATAACAGACGCGCGGGTCGATATTCAAGGTTAAGCAACGCTTGCCGAGCTCGGTCTGTGGATGGGTGACCATCTTAACATACCAATACTCGTCAGTGTCTCGGAAAGCACGTTCAGCCTTTGGTCCCGGCTGTCATTTGTAGATCTTTGTCAGACGTTACGGATAGTCAGAAGCCAGACAACCTGACACCTGTCTTGCCAAGGAGGACCATGTTATCCAGTTAATGGGTATAAAATACTGGTATTGAGCTGAATAAGTCGACCCTAATATAATTGGGAAAAGGCAAGGCAGATGATGATGCAGATTTCAATCGACGTCCTAAAAATGTCTTCATACCACACACTAGCGCTGCGATATACCGAGCCCAGACGTAAACACCAGTATAGTCTTTAGAACCCAGAGGTTGACTGGCAGAGAATGCCTTGATGCATTAAGTCCGCACATGTACCACTATTGTACACATAGTTCAAATAAATAAATAAGCTCTAGCATGGGACTAGAAACGAGACCAGCGTTATGACTTATGACCATTCCGAAGTTTAGTTTGAGACTAACCCGTGTGTAAGAGAGTCGTGATTTGTGAGAATATACTACTTACTAGTTTATGACCAAAGTTGTTTCACTTAAAGTAAAGTAATCTAGCTAAAAGTTTTAAGTTCATATAAGTATGCTTAACAAACCCGTGTTGTTTATCTAGAAGCTCCTAGTGGCCTTTATACTTGCTGTGTTGTATAGGTGCAATGATTGCATTGCAATGACTACCTCATTGCCTGATTCTCGGGCTTGAAGTAAAAAGCTTAATGAGTGCGATGTCACGGCAGGTTGCCACCCCGCCTCACCGCGCCCCCGCTCCTCGGGGTACGGGCGGCGGTGTGATGTCCCCCGGCGCTAATGAGCGTGCGCGCATGTTGCCTCGTGACGTCACGCCTGCGCACGCGTCGCACCTAATTGTCACGAACCCAAGAAAAAACCCCTTCCGCTCGTCTCGGGGGGATCACGCCGCGTGCAGCACATACACACGTAGCCACGTACACATGGACGCATAGTGACGAACATGTTGCCATCAATTAGACAGGGTCACGCTGCGTGGACACACGACGCGCGACGTGATGCCGTTTACGTATGTAGGTACTATTAATTGAGTAGAAATTGAATAAGAAGCGAGGCATGTTGTCCTTTTGGTTCCTAAGGGAGCTTCTGAGTGAAACTTGCACAAGCCAATAAAATTCAAGTGAATGTTGTAAATAAACTTACAGCAAAGTTGCTGAGCGGTAATACTCATTCATTCATTGTACTCATTGTACTTTGAACCATTGCTGGACACACGCTACAAACTCCATTAAAGCTTGTTTAAATAAAGTAGGGTTTTCTATGTTGAGGTGACATCGATCAGAGCAAGAGGTCACATCATTGATAAGTACCGAGGACGTAGACAAAGTGACTTTCTGTAAACGACAACGTCGAATGTCACGAGATGAATCCCAAAAATTTTGGATTTTTGATAATCGGTATCGCTAATAGAAGATCACGTTGTCTATTCTAAAGAGTAAGTTACTACAAACCCTTACCGTCAGCGTATAAGAATTCAATCCTTCTAATCCTCTGCTTGCTGGGAATGTCCAGTTTTGTTTCTATTTTTATTAATGACAAGACATTTCAGGGCAGTTTTATTCTAAAGTTATCTAACTTATATACCAACAAAAAGCATAGTTAATTGTCTATTCATCGCGTTAACGTTTTTGTGTCAACACGTAAAGCGTGACGACACCTCTCGACCGCCCGAGAATACCCGACAACGTCTGACAACGCAGACTAACTCTCCAGTCATGCAGTTAATTAAACTCTTTGTAAGATTGTATAGACCTTCACGAACATCTCGCTGGGAGTTAATTAAATAACGTTAAGGTTTTAGTAAAGAAATTATAAATTGGTTAGGAAAAAACTGTTTTTTGATCCTCGGACACCATGACACAAGCGTTTCGACCCTAGACGACTCGGTTGGGAATATTTGGTAGTAATCTTCGCGAGAATCCGGAAGCGTGGTGCATGAAAACATTATTCAATAAAGCAACGAACATCCCATACTGACACAACAGTCGAACTAAAGACCAATCTCACGTCAGATTCACATCTCAAGCGATCTCGACACAAACTCGCGGCTCGAGCGAGCGTGTGTGAATGTGTGAGGAGCTCTTAATAACTTGTCTTCAATTAAGTAAAACTAACAGCGATTTGCCTGCTAAGTACCGCGGTTAAGAGAAACTTAACGACCGGCATGAGCCCAAACGTTACACGAACGGCGTCATTAACAGCACATCTGTCGCACTCGTTGCGACCACGGCGAGGGAAGCAGAGGCACAGGCACCTGACATACTTTCCACAGTACGTACTGCACAAGCCTGTTCGAGAAGACACCTATACAGTGTCGGTATCGGTTTGTTTGAATGCAATTAAAATAAAGAGAGCGTCCGCGGGACGGATGCGGCGCGGTGCGGTGAGGCGCGGACACACGGCGACAATTAAATAGTGTTTAGTGCGCGGGCGCACGCCGACAACGACTTGTCCAATGGGGAGGTGCACAATCTCGAGCGGTAGCGGGTGACAAGTTTTTTTTATTTATTTTTGAGTGTCGTCTCGCAGTTCAACCTATGAGATTGTCGACTGATTAACCGGACTTTCCTGTGGCGGCATTAATATAAATATTAAAGCCTCCAGCCAGGGCTTATAAAAAACTTACGAACTAAGCGACTACACGCTAAGGGCACGTATGAAAATCGGCTTCGGGCATCGCTGGGGGGAGGACAGAGTCTACTACTACTATGAAGTCTCAAAACGATCATGATTCCGCTTTAAGAGGGAGACGGAGCTATACATAGCGAATAGCACTATCCCGTTCACATTATCGGAATTGGATGGTATTAGCACGTCATAGAAGGGCTGCAGCTAGGGACTGGCTGGGTCGGACTAGGGCGTCGTCGAGCCACTTGTCATAGCTTTTATAATCTGACGGGTATAAAAGCGGGCAAATCGAATATCTTGATTTCATATTTAACAAAAAAGGAAGATCTAAAACCAGATGCAAGTATTGTGGCTTTCGTCCTACTTTCTTGTAACATTGTTTTCAGTTGCCCAGCGCCGCTGACCGCTCGTGCCTCAGCCCCTACTTTACCTAAGCCGATGTGATGTGGTAACGGCGCCCAATTACACATTAAACGGCGCACTTTCTCCTGCGCGCGCGCATCTCTCCGGTCGCTGCTCTGCGACTACGAGACGTCCACACTCTGCTCACATGCTCCATTTGTTTGTAACTACTTTAATTGAAATCATTGTTTTAATTCCGAATCATGATTTTCGGTTGTTGGACTTCTCAGCGGTCGAGTGACGTGGCGCACTTTGATCTAGGCGGAGTCTTTTATTTAAAGATAGCTGAAATTTGGCATGTAAGTTCATTGTGGAGTAGGGGAGCGCTAAGAGAGGATTACCCGAAATTCCTATGGGAACATGAAAACGGAATATGCGCGTATCAAGAAACGGGCAAAAGCTAGTATTAGTGTACGAATGTACGATTATCGCAAGAATTAAAGCCACCGTTTCTGAGCTTTCAGGGCTACAGGCTCGTGACCGTGTACCTAGTTTAATTAGAGTATCCTCACAAGCGCAGCGCATGTTTACAGCTCGTCTGCGTGCGCGCAGCTACGTGTGTCAGTAGACTTTACGATTTCCGGGCGCCCGCGCAGCTATGCGCATGCGCATGCGCACCGCTACGCCGAGGTAATGAAACTACAGGGTCAGTGCGCATGTTAATTTGATTCCCAGTAAACAAATTGTAACATGTTCTAGCTAATAAGAAACTTACCTTACCTTACCATAACCAGGCATTTCTTGGATCCAGTTCATGAAAGAAAATTTAATCATGAGCTTGACCTTAGTGTTTTAAGTTCACTTGATATTTCTGTGAAGTTCTCACTTCGAAATACTAGTTCCTACCGTGCTTGAACTCTGGAAACACGAAACGAACGAACGAACTAGAAATACCTATTGTACTTGTACAGTTCTATCGACTTCACCGTAATTTGCTAGCGAGATGTGATGTATGTACATTGCGCATGCGCAGTGTCACGGTGCTGGGGAGCCTGACTCCTCCGTGCTGTGGTATCACAAGTGTAGCCTTTTGTCGCACGCCGCCTGCTGTCTGCAAGTATGAAGATAAAAAACAGGCAATAATCCAATCTCAATTCGTCCACCTTCTTGAAATAACTAGATTTGTATCTCTACAACGTGAATCTTCTATTGAGTTCCATTCCAAGCAGCCTTCACTGGAAACTACCCAACTTCATTTATCAGAAGTGTAGCAAAACCAATAGCCATTACAAGTGATAGACGAGCACTCTCACTTTAGTACGCCATGTAACCATCAGTCTCCGACATTTGCATAGCTCGGTATCACCGCGCCATCTCGGGCGGGGTCAGCAGGCACGCAGCCTCCATCCATCACGCCGCATCATTCATTACACTGACACGGATAGCAGCTGAGGCACCGCGGACTATGGGAACATTGACGAGGATTGCACCAAGCTACCTGACGGCCTAGCTCCTTGACGGTAAAAAATGGTTTATGATAGAATGCGGCATGAGGCGTCTCATCGCTACCGACTACCGAATGCACACAAAAAAGGTTGAAGTTTTACATTTACACGGCGCTCTACTTTATAATACGAACAAGTTATCTGCGCTTGAGACCACTTGAGAAGTGATTGACTGCGCCGTGTGAGGGAAGGGATTCCTAGTGGTTTGTTAACCGAATGTGTTCTGAAATAAACTAACATTTATTGGTTTTGTGATTTCATAAGAAGAGTTTAATTAGGTGCTCGTCTGTGGATGGGTCACCATCTTTCCTCCATGTCTCGGAAAGCACGTTAAGTCGTTTGTTCCGGCTGCCATTTGTAGATCTCTGGCTGTCGTTATGGATTGTCAGAAGCCAGAGAATCTGACTCCAGTCTTGTCAAGAAGTAGGTACCGTGTTACCCAATTAATGGGTTGTGGAGGTCTGGTAGCATGCGCGTGCAGTAGGCGACAGTAAGGGTAGGCCAGCCCATACATAATGCCCAAAAACAAAAATTCCCTCCACTTTCAAAGCGGACGAAAATTCGCATCGTCAGTATCGTGATTTCAACTCTGAATAATGTGGTGCGTTTTTTTTTTGGGCATTATATATGGGCTGGCCTACCCTTTTTTTAGCCTACTGCACGCCCATGCTGGCAGGCAGCCAGTACACGTAAAGCACTGGTATTCAGCTGAATCTGGTTTGACTGGGAGCTGACCCCAATATAGTTGGGAAAAGGCTAGGCAAATGATGTGATTTCGTTAGAAGATGAACGTCGCCGCCGGTGGTTGTAGACATAAGAAAATTCAAAAGATACATAATATTGTGTTTGCTAATAATAAGTATCTTAATTACCTAAGTTCATGTCTTTAGAAGTAGAAATATCCCTTTGCTTACAGATAAACTCCCTTACCGAATCATATATTACGATAAAATACATCTACGAACAAGGAAGTTAACCACCAAACCATTATGTTCGGTAAACAAGCTCTCAGCCTCTCACCTCTAAACCAGGGCAACAGATACCGAGATAAGACTCGACGACCCATTACCGGCAGCCATTCACCACGAATATGATGAGTGCACACACAATACATAATATGTGAGGCAACATACCACTAAAAAAACGCGTGTCTGATGCGAAGCTTTTAAGATAGGCATCGCCAGCGCCTCATCGCTCGCATCGCTCGGTGCATTAGTCGGTAGTGGCTGGCGAGCCGATATGTTCGCTATGAACAACAGATCCACTAAATGTGTGTCACTCACGATCTTATATATAGCTTTATGATATGCTCATACATTCATAGCGTGGTGTATGGAGGTTCAATTAAACAAATATTGCAACATAAGTTCAAACTGTGGGGAGTCTGTGCAATACTCAGTGACACTGCCACTATGTGCAGTAGTGAACCACGTGACAGCGGGCTTGCGGGATGGGGTACTGCGCAGCGAAACGCAAACTTCACAAGCGTCTTTAAGATTGAATCGACCAATAAATAAAGTAAGGGGAAAAGACAATGCTTCAATTAAGTCATCCCCAAAACATAATCTGTATCAATAGGTATCAGGCGCAGATATACTCGTAAGAAGCTCTGAGGGACCCAGACGCCAATCAATCCAGTGTTGACATATTAGTAGGTATGTTCTCAATATCAGCGTCGTGACGCGTGACGACGGCGTGTACGAACGTATTGTTTCTGTTGCGCTGCGTCACTACCGCGGCGTCACGCGCGAGCACGCTACAATTAGCATGCTGAATGACACGCACTCGACGTATCGATAGTGACGGAGCACGGCAGGTAACGTCACTATAAGTTTGTGATTGAATCGTAAAATAATTTAATTACATGTCAACATCATTAAGGTATTTGTATGGCTGACACACGGCAGTGTCAGCCATGTTCGCAAAGTAAAAGGTTGAGAAACCGGCCTTGGCTTATATTATAATGAACCATTTCGTGTAACTTACGACCCCTCAAAAACATTTAATCTATTTGATTTACACGCTTGCAATTTCACATGTCTAATCTAAACTCTAGTTGCCATGTCACAATATTGAGTAGGTAACAAATTTATATTAAAGCAACCGTAGAAGCATATGCGTGACAGGAATTATAGTTAGATCTTACTTCTAGAACAAGCGACGCCTTTGTGGAGTCAAGTTCTGCACAATCTTTCACATTCATGTTTTTGGTGAAATTAACATTACTATTACTAAAAATCGTCTCTGAAAAGTCAAACCCAGCTTGCTTGGCAAGAAGTGTTTACAATGGCAAGATTTTCTCATTGCACATATTTGGTGATCATGAAGAGGAAATGAAAGACCGCGGCTAAGTTTTGCAGTAGGATATTCCCCGTGTCATTCGTGAAATCGCTTTTTTTCTACAAATCCACAAATCCAGAGTGAAAGTAGATCATGTAGAGCTCCTCAAACCCGGTCTCGATCGCCTCCACACGTCACTATGAATCTGCCTGCACTATGAATGCCATACTATGCTAATACGGCAGCAATAACATTACTCTCCAATGTTTACTATTTACAAGACCAAACGTTCATGCTAATCGTGACGCATACTAGCAGTGCAGCATTACCACATTGCCCAACTGTGCTCTGTGCACAATCTGCACAGGCGCCCAGGCTTGCGCAATGAGCGCACAGCTTAACTGCGGATATTGTGATCGTGGCGACAAATGTATCCGCGATCAACTGCTGAGAACATGAATATGGAATATATCCGCCGTTTATTGTAAACTCAGATAATGGAAGCGGGGCATTATATCTAGATATTGCTAAATAGTGTGATTTTAGTAGTTAGGTTTACATAAATAGAGCAAACACCGAGAGCTCTTCTCACGGAGAACTTATGATGTTATCAACTACGGCAGTGGTCAACAGAGATTCGGCTCTTATCTCTATTTAATAATGTCTATATTTAATAAAAAAACTAAAAAGTTAAAAATAATTTAATTCTGATAAGAAATATACCATTTTATAGGTACACAATATTCCCCATTTTTTTAATAAAAGCGCGTTTCTTCCATCTTCTTATTTCTCTCGCTGTCGAAATGTACTCGTAACACGCTTACCTATAAAATGGTTTATTAACAAGTAGTTAATAAGAGCTTGTTTTTTTTTCTTTATTTTATTCTTAACTTTTTAGTATTTATGATTCGGCGTTTTTCCGTAGCCCGTAGTAATTCGTAGCACTTCAAGTGTTATGTCAATTATATTTTATGTAAGCAAGTTACATCTAGTAAAGTAGTTTAGTCCATAATAAAACGACATAACCCGATGGGGTGCGTCTCATATCATATAAAGTTATTTGGTAAATTTTAATTTCAATAACGTTCACAAGATATAAATTTTATGTCTAAAGAAATTATATCTACAGTTGTTAGTTATAACAACTGTTGATATAATTTCTTTAGACATACAGTTATATACTCTAAAACTTATTTCGTATAACGTTATTGGATATAACGTTATCAATTGGCCTATCGTTTAAAATATGTATATTACCTGGATGAAAAATGAAAACTGCATAAGTACCTAATTTCATGAAAATCGTTGGAGCCGTTTCCGAGATTCAGATTACATGAATTCATATATACAAGAATTGCTCGTTTAAAGGTATTAGATATTGATACCATCTTTATGGTTTACACCCCGATTCGAAGCAATCCGACTCGGATGGAATAGGTTAGAAGGTTAAGGCGGGAACGGAGCGGAGTGCCAAACTCACTCTATTGTTGGTGAATCATTTGGGTTAGGTTGAGTTGAAACAGTGACCATTAATGCGCGAAGGTGAACGAGTAAAGCGAGCGTGTTGCGGGAGCGGCGTGACACGAGCTCGCGTGGGACCGCCGGAGCCCCGCAGCGCCGGAGCCGTGACAGAAACCATGCCTGCTGCATGTTGCATCCTCGCTTGCATGCTGCATGCATGGTATATGCTTGTTTGTATTTTTACCAGGCGTTTTATCATATTAGAACAAATAGGTTTTATGTCTTTTGAGTGGTATATCAAACGATTTTATCTTCAATGTAAATTAATGCTTACAAGCTGTGCCCGCGGCTTCGCTCCCTTCACCAATAACCGTCAACCGTTATCTACCCTACTCTACCTACCCTACATACCTACCCTACATACCTACCCTACATACCTACCCTATATACCTACCCTACATACCTACCCTACATACCTACCCTAGTAATCTGGCGACCAAAACAAAAAAAGAATTAGCCAAATCGGTCAAGCCGTTCTCGAGTTTTAGCGAGACTAACGAACAGCAATTGATTTTTATATATATAGATAAAGAATAGTCACTTTAAAATTATATCAATCGTTTATTATATTAACTGATCACTATATCAAATAAAATTATAGATTCAGTTGTTATATCTTGTAAATATTAGAGATTTTGTAATTATATCATATCGCACCTTTAAAGTAAAACCGTTACTAAACGAAAATTTTCATGAATTGAGCTATCATTGCCATCTATCTAAAACAGTGACTATTTTCTAATATTGGCTCCCCTATAAAATTTCATAATTTCGTTTAGTAACGGTTTTACTTTAAAGGTGCGATATTTTACTTACCCTACATAATTCCTCGCATAACCCCGCATAAGGCCTCCGCTATAAAACGACATAATCCCATCGAATCCGATGGGATTATGTCTTTTTATTACGGACTTCCTATGGCCACCTTCCAGCTCCAGTACAAGTACTAGTCAAGACGAATCATACGAGCCCAAACTCGATGGGATTATGTCGTTTTGTAACGGAGTCCCTATGGCCACCTTCCAGCTCCATGTCATCATAATATTGCATTGTCACGCGATATACATAAAGCATGCGCATAAAGCAGCGTGCAAAATTTCAGCTCAATCGAAAACCGGGAAGTGTGTCAAAATTAACTTGCAAGAGCGATTACAGACAGACAGCGGGACAAGTGAAACTAAATAGAAGCTTGTAACTAAAGCACCTCCGCCGCGTCTGTCAGTCTGTCATTCTGTCAGTCTGTCATTCTGTCAGTCTGTCAGTCTGTCAGTCTGTCAGTCTGTCAGTCTGTCAGTCTGTCAGTCTGCCAGTCTGTCAGTCTGTCAGTCTGCAAGTCTGTCAGTCTGTCCGCAAAGCTTCTACCGACTGGATTTTTACATGGTTTTCGCCAATGGACGGAATGATACATGAGGAAGGTTTAGCTGTTTAATTCACATTGTTTTTGCGGCTTCCTTGCGTAGTTTCCCCATTGCTGGGAGCATCAGATCATAGCTTCAAAACCTTATCTTATAAATTTTCTCCACTTGCTCCTACTTTCACGGCATGCACGGCTTCTGAGGCTTGTATTTTCATCTATGATCGGATCTCTGGTATGATCTCTGGGTCGTTTGCCCTCGACTTTGCCAGTGTCAAACGTAGATGCGAATGTTAAGAAGAAGTCAAAGATCGAAGTTTTGTTAAATAGGCTAACATATGACAATGATTGTTGGAGATATCGTAAAAAATCAAGCTGACTTAGATCTTATAAAACTGATCTGCTAGCCGGGGCGGATTTCTAGCAGATAATAACTGAACGAAAGCCGGAGAAGAATGTGAAAGCGCCACTTACTCAATCACAACACACACGTAGTTACAATCAGACAAACATTGGGTAGTAATTAAAGGCATTGCAACAATAGCTCCCGCAGGTACCTGCCTACTTGCACAACGCACAGTCGAACAGCTAGCCGGCGCGGTTGCCCCACAGCCAGGCTGCGGGACAAGTGGTAATTAATTAAACATTAGTAATTAATGAGCCGCGAGAGTGATCGCGACCACCGCCACACCGCCTCCCCCCCCCCCCCCCCCCCCCCCCCCCC
>NDFZ01005299.1:27750-38811 GCA_002192655.3 Mamestra configurata
CCCCCCCCCCCCCCCCTGCACCGCACCGCGCCGCCTGCTGAGCTTGTGGCTACGATTTAAATGTACATTGTTTTATATTCACGACGGAGCTATCTTACACCGCTTCACCATGTATTTGTATATTTTGGCAGTTCAGCATGTTAATACATACCATTGAGATAATAACTGTTGCTAAAGTGGATGTAAGTATATCCTAAATATACAATTGTCTACACTCAAAAAAGCTTCGTGTATTGATGTGCATGTTTTACGAGTATAACACTGTAGCCACCTTAGTCATTATGGCCACAGTACCAATTGATAAGTTGACTTAGTAACTAAAGGAACATTCTAAAATACCGATCCACACATCGTCATGTTGATAATTTGGTAATCTAACGTAGTTAGCACTCTTACAAAACAAAACAACCATCAAACAAAGTACAACTCTTCTGACACCATGATACATGTGTCCATAATCACGGTGTACGATCTGACCATGTAACTAGCACTGCTATGATTAATGTGTCCACTGCCACGCCAGCATCACTATTAGTGACACATACAATGTAGTACATCACTATAGATCACGGCGCATCACTATAACTCACTTCTGACACTCTTGACACATTATCGACATTTACCATCAATCACCCAATTGACTCCACAATTAATTCGAAGTCGACATTATTGTCGAATCGAGTTAGGCAATAGTCGCATTGATGTTAAATATTTTTATGGTCGATTTCGATCAAAATGGTGATTATATCGATAGAAGTCAAGTGCGTCTAATCGACTCATTAATAGTCATCGACATTGAAGCCGACTCAATTATCATAGTCAATTATGTAATGAATCAGGGAGTAATCGATGAGACATTGTGAAGGCGATCAAATTACAGTCAGACATCATGAACAGGCGAATTAAACTATGTATAATATGACAATTAATTACTCTGGAAAGTACAACAAGATTACTAAATAATGTGAGCAAAGTAAAAACTTTACTACAGCAAAAATAACAATAATCTCGTCGTTGTATGAAAATAACATTACCGGAATATGTGAGTGCTACGATTTCAAAGATTGCTACATTGAAACACATGTCATGGGCAACCTGCTGGCGTGACAACTGTGGCAGAGGACCACTTCCCACGGGCTAGGAACATGTAGGCTCACTGCCCACAGTAAGCTCACCACATAAAGCAGCCTCTGCGATGTCTCAATTCCCAGCAGTTTCGCGCGGCATTCCTCGCACTGAGCGGTGTTTGCTTTATACGCCCTTATTAGGAGAGAAACCTCCTAGTTGAACTATAACGTGTTCATACCGAAATGGCGCGTCATCGCGAGGTTTTATAACATCAATTGTTTCACGCACAGTTCTACAGCTTATTTTAATAGGTGGTATGTTGCGGCTCGCCTCAGGACATGGGAAGTCGTAAAGTTTAGTAATGGAGTCCGAGATTGATTTGTGAAAGCGTTTGATGCCCGCAGGACACGTCACACGTCACAACATTGACAATTATACGTTTTGTGCGGCTGTGGTTGAGGACTTACCGTGCGTTATAGATAATGACGGGTCTCATGCCCGGTATTATGAGGGGGCGCGACATTTTTAATTCGATAATGGTCGTAAATCGCGTGCAGAGCTGCCGCGTCGGGCAATGTCGAGGAAGGTGCAGGTATGTTTATTCATAACAAAGTAAAAGCTGCTGACAGTGACACGTAGTAAGTTAGACGTTATCGTTTTCCCGCAATGCTGTGGAGAATAAAGTAAAGTACAACTAAATCATTCTAAGTGTGCAGCTGGTATTTCAATATTTAGTTTTATTGATTACTGCCCAACAAATATCTACTTTCCAAGAAATTTTTCAAGAATATTACTATCACATTTGAATTATTTTGGCGTCTTAATTACAAAATCATACTAATATTTGTGTAGCAGCTCTAGTTTTTGAGACTTTTCAATCTTACCGTATTTGAGGTGATGTGCATTATTAAGTAAATTTCAATTTAGTATATTAAACATTTTTCACAATTAAAATAATAACTACGAAGGAAAGACGTTCAAACGCTCATCCAAACAGTTTTGTGTCATTTGTGGCTTATGTACCTTTGCAAAGTATCGTAAATCGATCGCAGCCTTTGTTAAATCTGCTTACTTTAACTACTTTGGAGAGTACATTTGCAATCTACAGAAGCCTTGGGTGTCAAAACATGAATCTGACTCTGAGTTCATACCTAGTCAAGATACAAATCCTCAACCATTTAGTTAAAGAGAGTTAAACGACTTAATAAGGGATTTAAATCTATCGAAAGTGTCTTCCGAAATTTAAGCATCTCGTCTGAAAGAAAAAAACTACTTACAACAGATACAAAGATTACATTTGATCGCACTCGTGAAAAGGATTTACTGCCATATTTTTCCTCTGAGGTGAATTTAGTTTACTGTAATAATGTTGAAGGTCTTACAAAAGATGGGTTTACAACAATACAAACAAAGTGATTGGCGTATTTTATTGATAGCAGCATTTAAAGTGGTACTATTACAAAACGGTAATATATGGTTCTGTACCTATAGGACATTCTACTTCTATGAAAGAACAATATGAGGACAATAAGTATGGGTCCTCTGAGGACAACAGGCAGGTTATACTAAGTATCCATGTTTCATATGTTTATGGGACAGCCGCGACAAAAACAACCATTGGACTCAAAGAGTTGGACACTGAGGGAGTCAGTTAGCAAAATGTAATAAATCCACCTTTAGTAAGTAATCAAGACCGAATTATAGTGCCGCCACTTCATATAAAACTTGGTATTATAAAGCAATTTGTCCTTAATAAAGGTGGCGAATGTTTTGCTTATTTCCCGAAAAAAAATACTGGACTGAGCAATGAAATGTTGAAAGCAGACATTCTCGATGGACCACAAATTAGACAACTACTAAAAGACCCAACTTTAGTCGAATTTCTGAACGAACTTGAAAAGCGAACGTGGAAAGGATTTGTTTTACTGATTCTAAATTTTCTTGGGAATCATAAATCAGAGAACTATTTCCAATTAGCTAACGATATGTTGTCCAATTTGAAACATTTAAGGTGTAACATGAGCATTAAACTACACTATTTACATTCTCATTCGGATCGATTTCCTGAAAACCTTGGAGATGATAGTGAAGAGCATGGTGAAAGGTTTGACATATTCGCACAATGGAATAGTTACCAAGGGAGGTGGGACACATATGATGGCCGACTACTGTTGGTATCTTTGTCGGGATGTGATACATAACATTCAGGAAAATCTCATAAAAACATTATTTTCCTCAACCACAGTAACTATTTCAAATAAAGTACGTAAAAAAAACATATTTTTTGTAATAATTTTAAACCTGCGTGTAAAACTAAAAACTAGAGCTGCTAAAACGAAACCAGTAGTATTTTCGTAGCACTCTTAATTTTACTGAAACCCAATAAAAACACTCTGGAAAAATGTTCAGTGTTGACTAGTGAGACAACTAACATCCAATCACTTTGATTAGAACAAACTAAAGTTCTCCAAGCGAGCAACGCACACGGTTCGTCCAGCAATATGTACGGACCGTAAGGACGACTAACTGTAATCAGTTATTTATTATATAATTATGTGGTTTTCCAATTGTGTGACGTTCGCGTGCTCTACGTGTGCGTGACGGCGCGGTCGGTGCAGCACATACGATGCGCAGGCGCATCTGACGAGCTTGCGGCGCCCATCACGTGCGCGCACGCACACGACGCGTCGCTAGCGGCGCCGTACCGCACGACAGCCGTGCCGCAATGATGAAATCGATAGCCTTATTATGCCTATTAAACGCATCAACGCCAGTGCGCGTCACTGTACCGTGCTGAAGCATGCACTCGACTCGGTACAGTTGCTACAATTTGTCTCAACAACACTTTGTATAGTTGAAAAAAATAATTTGATATTTCCTCCTCCTTGTGGAGTAGATGCAAAGCTTCTACATATTGTACTCCTTTCAATAAATTACCTGAGGTTATAGGAACGGCAAAGATGAAAGAACAAAAATATTTAGACGGATACAATTTATAAGTATGTATGACGCACACAACTACTTACCAAAAAACAATGGCAATATTTAAGCTCAGACTGCGATACACTGAAGTGATTGATTGACTGTTAGATTATCGCGATAACAAAAGAGCCAGACAGGATATGATCCCACTCTAAAAGTTTCCTCTCAGCCGCAACAACCAATTAAACGCTTTGCTTCTTAAACAAGTAATAACAACAATTAAAGAAATAATCTCCCGAGTATTGATATTATCTCAAATCGATCTGTCGATCAAACGGACGCGCCTACACTGCATCCAAGATGGCGGCCACTTAATTCATTCGTTTTATTTGTTTCAAAGGAACGATTAGAAGCGGCATCCATTCATTAGCGACTGCGAGCACATCAATCATTATCGTGACGACTCGGCAGGTACACAGAGAACTTACACTCGATAAACTGGATCCGTTGCCGCCAAACAAAGCGATTACTGCGGAGATTTAAACTTCCGTGTTCCTTAAATCTAGCCTTATAGTATTTAGGGGAGTAGAGTAATTCCAGCCAGAAGACCGACGTTAGCTTAGAGTTAGCAATTGAACTAGATATTGCTGGCTGTGTGTAAAGGTTAACGTGTTACAAAGACACTAATCCCCAAAAACCGTAACCAGAGATATTGCGAACAAGTTGAATGACAATAAAAAACCGGCCATGCACAGTAAATGGTTCCTTAGATACCCGTGTCATAAATCATGACAAAAAATAAATAGCTAATTTTACTACATGGTTGCAGTAACAAACGCTTATAATAGTTAATATATTTCGCATACGGATCCTTGGATGAAAAAATTGTTTTTGCACACGCTCAATATTTTTAAACGACCTATCCAAGGACACCCACACCATAATATAGACGATGAAAAAAAAACTTTACCTGTAGGGGGAGCAGCCTACAAATTTTAATTTATCACCACTTTTATTGTACTTACCACTTTGTCGGCGTGATTGATATGTATACTCTTACCAAATTCCAACTTTCTAGTGTTAAGCATCTTTGAGCCAAACCGTGGACAGACGGACGGACGACATGGCAAAACTAGAAGGGTTCATTGTTGACTACGGAATGCTAAAAAGGGGTAAAAACCTCACATAATAATATCAATCCCGTTGAAAGTCGATTGAAATCGCCAGTAGTCTGCCCTTCCCTTGAACAGGGACATAAACAGCTAAATTATTTTAGTTGTTCTATGTGTCCGTACGTCTTATAAAAGGTATCCCAAAATAATGGCAAGATTTGATATGACTAGAAAGGACAGATATTTTTCTTCATATTTTTTGTTAAAGGTTTGTTGACCTTTGATTTCAAAAACGCCAGAAAAAACCAAGTTATGTTAAATCACATGATCTAGGGGCTCAATTCTGATCACCGAAATAACAGATTTTCTGAACTTTGGCCACTAAAAATAATGTTGTTTAGGGTTCCGTACCTCAAACGGTAAAAAGGAACCCTTATAAGATCACTCTCTTGGCCGTCTGTCCGTCTGCCTGTCCGTGTGTCACCACCGATTTTCTCAGGAACGGGTGGACCTTCAAGTTGAATTTTATACTAGATACTCTTGAGTCTATAGTCCCTATTGGTTGTATAAAATCAAGGTCTTAAGTCTACTTCTCCATGTTTACTTCCTAACCCTAAAGTTTCTAATCAAATCAAAAAAGTCCTTTATTCCAAATAGATAATTTACAGGCACATTTGATTTGTCTTGGTCTGTCAGATAGATGAAGCTAGTTCTCCCGCGCCACCGACTAGAGCAGAAAATTGTTCTGCAGCTAAACACACTCGCCGAGCCTATCTCCGGCGCGGCAGTTGCACGTCCTAAGGAGTAGATCCTATGGAAAAGAACGAACATGAAACTCCATGGGCACTCTTTTAAATCAGTTGAGAAAATCATGGTAACATTCGTTTTTAAATAATTAATGCGTGAAATTATACAATGCAAAAGAGATTGAGTCTATACAATGCAAAGTTGGTCTTACAATCTTCAGCAGATCCAACAATGTTATCACATGGCGCTGCAATCGCTCCAGAGCGGACCAGCATTGAGCCAAGCATTTTCGTCATCAATGAAAACCACTTCCAGCCACAGTTTACACCTAATATACTTGTCTGTATAGTGTGCGTTTTATATAATTTTTAAATTTCTTCTCATTCAATTTTAATATACCTATTATGTGGCGGTACTTTATTACAGTATCCCATGACACATGTTGCTACTATAGCAAGTCCGAAACCTGCTTGAACCAATTGGTTCCTATTTCTAGTGACATATTTATGTCTGTCACCTCGTTTCCTAAAAATATGTATAATAGAATCTTTGTAACGTAGCTCGCAGGTACAAGATATTTTCATAGATATATTGACCAGGTACCGTCATGATGTTAATTTTTTGAAACAGTTCCCTTAGCTTAGAGAATCGCGCCGGCGGAGATAGAAAACGGCTTTTTTAAAGAATGGGGAATCAACAAATGACTCCTTCCGCTCTGGGCGGCAGGGAAGGGAGTGTCAGACTATTACTGACTAAAACCTACCGTGTTCCTCCTAATGCCTTTTGCAAAAGGCAAACAAATTTCCAAAGTTAATGGCCCTGATGGCTGTCTCTGTTCTGCAGAATGAATATAGACTCGATATCAGCATCCCATCCCCATGGTAAGATACCGTAAGACATTATACTATGATAGTAACTAAAATTGACTAGTCTCGCGGTGACAACATCTGTAAACTGGTGGACAACACTTTGCCGCTAAAATGGCGGCAAATTCAAATATTGCGTTAATTTTGGTACTCCCTAAGTATTCGTGGGTTATTATTAACAGCATCATTGAGGACCGCGCATCAATTAACGATACCACATTGGCTGCTCTACTGCGGTATAAAAGCTCGCTCACTACCTAGCCGCACGGGGCAGGGAAACAGGCTGCTTACGATCGGCAGCAGACTTACACTATATTACACACCATTACGTGATGATTGACGCTTACACTATTATGGATATTGAATTATAGTCATTAGCACACGTCAGCAGTTTGCTGCTGTAAAATTAGAGAAAATCTTAGTTAAGACATTTGTCTGTAAACATATTTATTTATACTAACACAGTGACAGTAAATATAACAAAATTTATTCGTTTTCTATATTATAATTAAATTAGTTTTCTATATAGCCAGAGTGACTAAAACGAGCTTGCCATCAATGAATTCCAGCTGAGTCTTCAAAAACAACAGAGGAGCAATTCACCCATTCGCAGTCGCAAACTATCAAAAACACCTCTTATTTCCTTACATTTAGACAAGTTGCTAACATTGACTGTCGGTGAGATGACTCAATTCTCGTAAGAAAACAAATTCTCGTGCAAAGCTTTCAAATTCAAGTCGCATAAATTTGAAAGCTTTTTAAGCACGAGAATTAGCTTTCTTTTTGGATACTGTAAATCAGTTAGGAAAGTCATGTTGTCTCTGGCCACCCTAGCAGTACAAGTGTTTATTTCACATGTGTTAGTATGTTAGTTTAAGTTTCCTCGTAAATCGTAGCTGGTGTTGGCGCAGGGTAGAGTTTCAGTGATTCGCTAAGTAACGCGCTCTGAAGGCGATAAATTTCGCCTACAATACGGTCGCGTGCGGAGCGTGCGCCTGGAGTATCAGTTTCTAGGAATGTGATCCCTGTCTGCAGGTCCACACGATGGACGCGACAGGGAGGGGCAGAAGTACCTCATGACATAACACGACGACTGAAGTAGACAGTTAAATTTCACGTTGGTCTAGTGCAAATCTGGGATGTTTGGGGAATGCGAGGGTAAATCGCACGCTACCCATAGTAAGTACTCAGAAAATGAATGAGTAGGGCTGGCAACACACTAAGAACTGTGAGATGACTGGCCACGACAGGCCCATCTCTATTTATAAAAAGTAAATGATGATGAACTAAGGAGGCTTTTATTTACTTAACTTATTTATTACTTTTGTAACCAAACACACTACACTTTACACTCTTAATCGCGCTTAGAACCTCGCCTTCTGCGCATCTTTTGTGTTAGTAACTGATGCGCCAGCGCAGCCGCGTAGCCGCGTGGGCGTTTGTTTGTGGTCACCCCCCTCCCCGCCAGTGGCCAGGTGACAGGCGACAAGCAAGACAAGTGACGCGCATTTGTCAGACAACATCGTCACTGACGTCAATGGGCACAGCGTCTATAATAGGCAGGATTACTGGGAAGTACGCCTGAATGGAAGAGCGATTGTCTCAATATAAAGCAAGAGATATTAGTGTGGTTTGTATTGCCGTTACCTGTGTGTTGTGTGTTGTGTGTTGTGTATTGTGTGTGAGCTGAGGGATTTAAACGAGCTGTTCATTAATTTGAATGGTCTGGGTTCTTTCTCTTCTTTATTATGTTATGAGACGGTTATGTTTTCTTATTTGATTGAGTTCGTTGCGGTTGAACTTTTAAGCAAAAGCTTAAAAGTAAGACTCAGGGAGTATTGAAGATCAAAGTTGCATTGCTTTGGCACTTAAACAAATTGGGAAGTGGCAGCAAGAGCAACACAGACCTATAATATATAAGATTAGAAAAACAAGAACAATGCTTCTTGTTTTTCGAGACGTTACGGGAATGGTAAATACCTCATAAGTAAGAAACGTTTCTTAAGCAGCGTCGAAAGCTTTTGTGTGCTGAATTCACCTGCAACTGTTATATTTTGCCCGTACATTATATACTATTAAGTTATCCACATACCACCCCGTGTTCCTTAGCCTCGTGTTCTGCGCTCGAACTACCGCACCTCACATTAGAGCAGCGACTCATGCGCACGAGATTACCTGCACACTGCGCATGCGCACTGCTGCTCGTGGGGCTGCCATATTAAGGCTAGCCTGCACTTACAAGCTACGATGAAAGTGTACAAGCTCGAAGTTCACATTTTTGTTTTGAGAAAGTGCCTTCAATAGCATCACTGTAGATGCTATTACATTGATTGCTTATGATAGAAAACATGTAACGAATGTTTACGTTTCGTTGATATTTTGATACTACTCGAAACGAAAAACTGTTATTGCCACTACTCGTGACTCGTATTCAGGCAACAGATATAATGTTGCCTGGTTGGTGATTTTGTTTAATTTTCCTGACTTGAGTCCGTCTGCCAGTCAACTACGTGCGACTGACCGTGTCTAAGTATGTGTTATCCTTTAGAAGGTTTCGTGTTAGCTATCGGCGTCATCTGCGCAGGCGCAAGCAGCGGCGCGGCGTCGACCCGGGCTCGAACCTGGACTCAAGCGTGGAATATATTGCACTATCCACCTATGTAACATCAAGATTACGGTGGTCGGTTACTGTGTGCATAACCGAGCATGTTCGCGGCATACTGAATGTGACACGTTGTTACATGGAGTACTGTACCCAGGGGTGCGCCTGACGACTGAGTTCTCTAGCCTAAGATAAATATTGTGCTTGTGCTCTCATTTTACCGATATATCACACAGTAAATTGAGTCTGAATTGCTTGTCCATGTGATCTCCGGTGAATATTGACAGAACTATGAGCTGTTTGGTTTTATTGGCCGTCTGTACAAATACGCCGTGTTTGTCTCCGGAGCGATCCATTGGCGGATGTAGATCAAGTCAAATATTAGCTTTGGCTCCAAACACGGCATGATTGGGACATTCGCTGTTCGATGGCGGAAAACTAGCGTCAACACGAAGTTTAAGAGGTGACAAACTATGGATCGTCACGTCAGCACATACTTCAGATTTAGCGCGGTTGTGCATTTCATCAACTTGAAGATATTCGTGTAAATAAATAAATCCCTACCTAGTGTATCAAATGACAGGCAGATCCATTTTAGAATGGAAATAAGTACCTAGAATGTATTAGAGTACACTTTAGGTACTTATTTAAGAACGCAGATAGCTTTACATAGATGCAAAGCTATCCACATGCGTTCATACAAATAAGTAAAATGTAATTGATTCTGAGATTAGTGTTGAATTTATAAGTTAACTCAAATATGACATTGTAATAATGTAAATTAGGATGAAATGTTACTCTCATATATTAGAAGATAGGCTGAAGTGAAAAATAACATCAACATGAAGTTTTATTGCGAATGACGGATGAATGAATTTTTAAGGATGCGAAATCATCAAATGACTCCTTCCGCTCTGGGCGGAAGGGTGTCAGACTCTTACTGACTAAAGTTCCTTTGGTAGCCTTACTGCTTCGCAGAAGGAGGTGACTGCTTCCCATGCCTCCTCGCTCCGGGCCATGGCCGGGCCGGAAGCGAGAGGTCGCCGCCGCCGATCGCCTTGACGAGGACACAGCGGTACTCCGCCCAAGTAGGGCAGACCTTCATCGCATGCTAAACCGTGTTCTCCGAGCGATCCTCACAGTGATGACACCTGGGCATCCTCCCGCCGAGTCCGAAACAGGTAGCTCCCGAAACAACCGTGTCCCGTAAGTACCTGCGTCAGACGGAAGGTGAAGACGCCGTTGCGGTTCTCCAGTCACTGCTCAAATAGGGGACTTATTGCCACAATAGTGGCGTGCTCACCGCTAGGTTGCGACAGTCGCTGTCTTCATACCGCCATAAGATCCTGCCGGAGCTCCGTTCGCTATGCTGCGATTTTCCGCCCCGGCGTAGCGCCTCCACGCGCCACTCTTAATCGGGCGGGGGCTCTCGCCTCCAGATCCCATGGCGGCAATCCGGCAAGGAGGCCCGCCACCTCACCGGAGATCGTGCAGTATCCCCGGGCCAGCCGAATGACCATGACCCTCCTTCCGCCGCTTCCTTAAACCCCTCCTACTGTTATTTGGGATTCCGATGGTGGCCTGTTCCGAGAACCATGAAAGCACATGGCTTCAGACTTACGCAATCCCGCGTGTCATTATTTCAGCCGCCGTCTGGTGCGACCCCCCCTACGCTAGGACTAGCGTGTCGTCAGCGTAGCAGACTACGCTGACGTCACTATGTTGGTCGGCGCGCAGTACCCAG
>NDFZ01005299.1:39060-101291 GCA_002192655.3 Mamestra configurata
CAGGGCCACCTCGAGACCCAATTGCCGGATCCTTCCAACGACTATCGCGACCCCGCGTGTCATCAAGTCGGCCGCCGCCTGATGCGACCTCCCCTGTGCCAGAACTAGCGTATCGTCAGCGTAACAGATCACGCTGACGCCGCTAGGGAGGTCAGCACGCAGCACCCAGTTGTAGCCGATGTCCCACAGGAGCGGCCTCAGAACCGAACCTTGTGGAACACCGCATGACATCTCTTGCCGGTTCCACTCTCCTCGGTAATCGGGGTAGATGACGACCCTGTTCGTCAAATGGGCATCGACCACGCGACGGAGGTAGATCGGCATCTATTGATACCGGAGTGCCTCCCTGATGCAACTCCAGGGCAAAGTGTTAAAGGCATTGGCGATGTCAAGAGACACCGCCAAGACGACCCTGCCCCGGGACACCGCATCTCCCTTCGTGCGGGCTCTCACGCGCAAGTTTGCGTCCANGGTGTACCGAGCGCCCCGTGCGGAAACCGAACCCTCACCTGGTGCCCGACGAGGCGGTTTGCTACAACTCTTTCAAAAAACTTGCCCACCTCGTCAAGCAGCACGGCGATGGGCCGGTATGTGGACGGAGAGTCCGCAGGGCGCCCCCAGAGGACCGGTTTCCTCGTCTTCCAACGAAGTAGGAACTGTCCCTTCTCTAAGAATGCGCATAGGGGGTTTCCCCTTAGTCAAGGCCCGAGAGCCTTCAACGCCAGGACACAGCCTTCCCCAGGTAAGCCTGGGGCGGTATTTTTGACCTTCAGCCTGTTTACCGCCACTATCAGGTCTACCTCGGTCAGTCACTGTACCCTGCGGTTGCAGTTGTAAAGCAAATAACGAACAGTTAATATCTGGCATTTTGCAGCATTTTCATAAAACAAGCGGGATTTGAATACAATGTCAACATTATTGTGCATCCATAATGCATGGCGTTCTGCACCTGCATGCGCTTGCGCACCGTGCCCGCGCCGATAGCGACTGATAGCGCGCATAATGCGCATGCCGCGCGCCCGCCGCCGCCACGTAGCGGCCACGCAGCGGCCACGCACCCGCCACGCAGCCACCGATACCACGCTCTGATACCGCGGTACTTAACATACACAATGCGGCGACTTTTCTTTTTGATGCGTCTAGTTATTGTTTATAGACCGCCTCCTATCAATTGAATATGACACAGGATAATAGCACCGGATAATTCCAAACTCCGTAAGATCATAAAATATCTTGAGAGATTGTAAACTCTCGATAAACTGTGAACTGAACATTTGGATTTTTTTTTTACGCATCAATTTGATAGTCTATAATCTCTCCAAGTCATTCCGAGAAATTGTGAACCAACATAAACTGACGACATGTTGGCGATCAATCAGTGTACGGTTCTACAATTTATCGGATTTTCTTGCCTAGCCAAGGGGTGGAACATAAGACCCGACACGGATAGGTTAAGTTCGAATGGGATCTTAGCTCCGTACAATTTTTCCAAGGATTTTTATACAAATATAAAAATCCTTGGAAACTGGATTCATTCGAATAATTTGATAATATTGCTAGGCCTTTAATAAAAAGTATATACTCGTATGTGATAGACAGGCAAGTATCAGACAATGTAGTGCAATAAATATTTCTCACCGGTCCACGGCAATATTATCATCCGGTTCGATATTATCACAAAAACATAAGCAGCGCAATCCACATTGGATCACTTCTTGTGCACAAACTACTTCCAATATATCCCATAAAAATGTATCAAGGAACTGCGATCATTTCATAATATGACATTATGTGGGACAAAAACTGTCGAGGACGTCCCGTCCCGCGCCGCCCCGCGCCCCGCGCCCCTTCGCGCCGGGGTGCGCGGGCGCAGGCCGTTATCTGTCGCATTGACATCAATTGTCGCATACCCGTGTAAGTGCTGCGTTGTGTGAAGTTGTTACATACCAGTTGTTGAACTGAACGAACCAACTGCAACTATGTGTCACAACTCATAAGACTGGCCCTACGAGCTCCGGCACGCGGGTCTGCCTGTGGTGTAATAACGGTTTAAAAGTACATTGCTTTTGTAATTTGACAGGATGGACTTACAAACATCACTAAGCAAATGCCGACCTACATTTGCTTAGTGATGTCTCCAACAATGCAGTTGAGGCTGCTTGAATACTACGGGATTCCAGTTTATGCTTTCTGTTCGCTCTGATTTTGCTCATTGCTCTGATTACATCACGTTCGTTTGATACTGCAAAATTAAGGCAACCGCGACATAATTCTAGGTACAGACACAGTGACGAACAGACAGACGGTACAGTGGTATAGTGACGACAGCGCCGTTGAGCGTCCGTGTGAACCCGTGGAGCCCGTGGACACGTCCCGCCATACATTATACATGGCCTGCGCCGGCGCACACCATCGCGACCATCGCAGATCAACGCCGATACACTTTAATACGCGACGAGAAATCAGCAAAGAAACATAATGTGCTAAAATCTTTGAATTCAAATTAACTCAAAGGCCAGTTTTTCTCTATGTTACAATACATCTTCTAAAGTTTAAACTGCTACATTTTTTTCAGAATCTTATTATGACCAAATTTTATATTTCATGCTGTAATGGAAATTAATTATTTGTCAAACGTTAACAACCTGTCAGTGAGTTCTTTCACCCACAGAAAGGTTGTATGTGTTTCACAAATAACCCTGTATATCCTAATATAATCTCAAGCTCATCGATCTCTATTGCACAAACCAAAACAACAACAAAACATTCCCGGCTATTATATTATCTGCTAAGCTTCGATAATAAAAAAAACGAACAAAGCAAGCTTAAATTGGTTTAAGGCATAATCACTATAATCGTCCCTACCCATACTGAATTTTGGCTCTACTTACAGGATTCAAAGTCAAAGTCAAAACGTTTATTTCAATTAGGCCATTAAACGGCACTTTTGATCGTCATCTTTTACAGTTCAGTAAAATAATAGTATTACATTAATAAAGTGACTCTACTGTCCATTGGAAAGGTAGATTCTTATGGAGAAGAACGGACAAGAAACACCATAGTTACTCTTTTCAAAAATAGTTTTTAAAAATTTGGTATAAAACAATTAATATTATATTTATATTATTATATATTTAATTAATATTATGTGAGGACGATGCACCCTGAGTACGGTACTTATAGGAACAAGTAAGATTACCAGATGCATTTGATTATGGATATTAAAATTGGTGTAATTTTAAGCAAAGTAGCTTCCATCCAGCTTCCACAAGCAATACTTTCAGCTTAGACCTGGATCTTTGAACATTTTGATGCAAATAATAGCTTTTGCCCGCGTTAATATAGATTTTCACAAAAAAAATTATAAACCGTTCTCAAGATCCTATCTATCTCAGTAACAAAATTCGTCAAAATCGGTTCAGCGGTTTAGGCGTGAAAGCGTAACACACAAACAAAGTATCTTTCGCATTTATAGTATTAAGGTTAGGATTATACACGAACAAGATTATTAATTTCATGAAATATCTATATGCTATCTCTCTTATCTATATCCTCTAGATCCATGCCACCTTTAATTCGAGCACGCCTACAGTAGGAGCTCACCGTTGCGACCGTCGCGGGCGCTCATAAAACAGAACTAATGTTGGAATAATATTATTATCGATAGCGGCAAGTGTATCGCCATCGCTTATTGCCGAGTCAGTAGCCTGACTTATCAATACTATTTGTCAAACAGACTATGTATTATTACAACATTGTACGAGAGTAGTCAGTAGTCGTGTGGGTTAGCGCGAGCTGTCTTTCTATCTTCAGACCTACTACCTACTGTTGAACCAATTCATAAGTGAAGTATGTTACTGTGACATTGAAGACATCGGTGAATCGTTTAAGCCATTTCAGATGTTTCATAAAAGAAAAACTATCCCTAACTTTGAAAAAACTCAACGCAGTGTACCTAACTGTTTTAGTGTTTGTATCCCACGTTGAATTCGGAAGGTCGATGTCTAATGTTGCGCAGCTGGAAACTTTGCCTCAAACACTCTATTCATATGCACACTGCAGAGTCGCAGTCATTGAAGAATTTAATTCAATTATATAAGATGGTGCTGTTATGCTTTATGAGTATTTTATGGCTCAGATGTGGGAATAGTGGTTTCGCCTCGTCCCATGGCTCATGGCTCAGACGGCTGCATGTCTGCGTGGCTCTGAGCTAGTGGCTACAGGCGGGCAGCGTGTGACACTCGCGACGCCTGCGCCCGCGCCGCCGCCCGGGGAGCTGGGCGCATGCGCGCGCATACATCACACGCGTTAATTGAATAACGGCGCAAGTACAGTCGCATGCGACCAGGCGACCACTCCGCCGCGCACCGTCGTGGTATTGCAGTTTATATTGCCACTTTCATAGTGTTGCCACAATGGGACTTTTAAACGGATATAAATATTGTATGCGGCGCGATGCGGAGAGTATAATTGAATATCGCGCATCTGTTAAGAAGTGCTCGTAAACTTTTAGGTTCGGTTGTTATTCATGAGATGCGCAGCTAACGATGTTCATACACTCGCTCTATGAGGCGCTTGACGAGAGCATGGACGGGTTCTAAATCAAAGTTTTAATAGTTTTCTATCAATCGCTAGCGCGAACTTAAATGTGTTCCGGGTTCAGGAGAACAGGTGAAGAACACCGGGGTCAGGAGCCGCCGGCCAAGAGTGACTCATTGAATCTAGCAAATATAAGTAGACGATACATCAAGCTGCCTCTGCAGCCATCTTCTGACCAACAAGTCAAGCGCACAATATAGCAACATTCGTGAAGTGGTTCAGAGATAAGAGCTTTCTTTGTGCTTCAATAAAAACATTTGGATGGCTGCTCCAGTGTTGATGCATGTGTCGGTCGGGCATTGTGTGCCTGATTGTTGTTACTGCATACAAACAGAAGTACATACATACATACAGACAGACAGGCTGACTGAGGGACGTTTCAATCAGACGGAGCGGGTCATTAGCGTGAACTTGACGAGACAGGAGTAGCGAGCAGGGATGTCCGTCATTCAATGTGAGGGTCAGTTTCTACGACGTAAATACACTTTATTTCTTAGCATTCAATTTATCCATAACAACTATCAACTCGTTACATTTTGCGGCTAATGATGTAGAACTAAGTCCGGTCTAGATTTGACTGTAACTATGTTAACAAATGGCCGACCTAAGTGATGGAATTATGCGGTATATTATCATAACAGCTTCGATAACCGTATACATTGTAGTAACTGCCGAGTGCAGCCGGGGGATTAGCATAGCTACTGCGAGCTCAAGCAACGACGCTCTCATATGATGCGGAGGGAGATAGGCAGGGAACGAGGCCGCAGCTTAGCATTCCTTACTGCCTATAAGATTATTGTCAGATACCAATGAATGGGTTTCGACAAATATAGCTCTAGTAAATGTTAGAATATTTATGTAAAGATGATTGTTTTCACGTAAACCTAAACGCTTTAATTTGTGCAAATAGCACCCAAGTGTGTCAAGAGCCAGCCCTGGCAGGTGCTCTGCGCCCGCGCATCACAGTGAAGTATCAAGTGATCGCTAACGGGCCGGCGCGGGCGCAGTGGGCAGCACTCCACAGCCCCACACATGGCACACCACTCCACGCTCAGTCGTGCCACAACAGGCACAAGTGCCATAAAGGGCACAAGCACCACGAGTGCCGCAAGAGGCACTACACCGTCGACAGTGTGGCAACGTGTTTGCTCTAAACACGGCTGCGGATGAGTGGCGTCCAAAACAAATCAATTGAGTCCCCGATAGAATGGTTATTATATAAACAATCGTAAATCAAGACTACGCTTGAATGTGAATGTGAAGTAACGCGGGCAGGGCTGGCGAGATCTGCGGTGAGCGTTTTAAATACTTCACTATGTCGCTGCCGGCCGTGCGGTTATGTAGAACTACAGTCTCTTCTTCATTTAATGTCACATTTACTAAAAACATGTTTTCATAAATCAAAATATGTATACCTGCGAGTTCTTCTATTATGCTAAGCTAAGCTAAACTGATACACGAGAGGAGGTAAAATCGTTCGCTGACCAATTACGAAAATTCTCACACTGCCTGGGCAAAACGCAAAGTACATGTTGGATAAACTACAGTAGTGACGCCGCGGAAGACATACCAGTAGACTATAAAAGAAACTATGGTGTAATTTTTCGGAAGCTTCAGATTTTGACAACAGGACTTAATATTGTCAAACTGTGAATATTAAGCCTATCACTGACCACACCACAAACCAGCTCCAGTACAGTATTACATCTTATTTTGTTAGTTAAGAGAACAGATCGAACCGTATTTCAGTGCGGCCAGCCCTGGGCACAGGACGCACTGGTGTGACGGCAGTGCGCAATGAATTTGTAGCGCATAGTAAACTGAACAGCAATCGTTAATACCGCGCGGTAATGTCTGACAGCGTTGTGATTGCAGCCATTACACGCTTCATTAATACCCTTTATTGATAGTAAACAGATGATATATTATTAATTTACGTTAGAGCATAGCCTCTACTAAATTAATAAAGGTGTCGCGTAGTAATATATTATATCATTCCTCGCTCCTTTTTCCTGAAGTTAGGTTTTGGTGATCAAACTTATATGAAGTTCGAGAACAGATGCTATAAATACATCTATCGATGAAGAGCGAACATCAAGTATCCACACCCAGAATGCTTTTAAAAGCGTTGGGGTATACGCTTGTAGTGTGAAAAAAGACTGCGTCACTCTTAGGGAGTTTGCAACACCAAGATTTTGTGGCCAATGACGGAGGTGGAGGCGGTGCATACATTCTGCGTTCCTGTAAAGTAGTAGGAAAGACAACATTCTACTTCAGTTTCTGGAAACCTGGATCATTAAGAAGAGCGATTGTTACACAACCAGACTTAGAAGAAAATAATCTAATCACTAATCTAATTAAGAAAACCGATTATTTCCATCGTAATATAAAGAAAATGGTCACATATCGTAAATTATAGCAACACCGCGGAATGCACGGCAGGAAGCACTCGGCAGACGTATTAATTGAAGCGGGATTAGCTATTAGCAATAAAGTACCGCGGTCGTGCGCAGGCGCAGCCGATCAGACCGCTCAGCCCGCGCAGGCGTACCACAACCACTATTTATTATATCAACCTTTAATCACCCAGAGGAAATGCAATCTGTGGCGATCAATATACTATGTATCGTAGTGAACTTAAATAGGAAGATACCATTTAGGGTATTTTTAGTGAGACCGGAGATAGGCGCGTCCTGAACATCGTGGAAATGTAAATTATAGCCTAATTATACGTTAATAGGAAACGAAACGAAAACATAGATGGTGGCAAAATACAACTGCAAAATGATGTAACAGAACGAGCCAGCAAGTCGATTACAAGAAGCAAGTATTGTTTCAGCAACATAAACATTGGATTCCAATAATACACATTTACAGACTCACAGATATTATCAAATCACGATCGATACACCCATGTGCACTAACAAGCCGTATCGACACACCAGGAAGTGAGGCAGGCTTCGCTATCTTCAAAAACATCTAAAAGGATATTCAAATGTTCCCCGACGTCGCTCGCTTTTTATATTCCCAGGCATACGTCAACCGAACCGACTTCATTAATGTAGCAAAAATCGCTGGATAACTGTGCCACTAACTATCTGACTGCATAATTAAATCGATGTAGATACTGCTGATGCAGCTGAGCCGACATTTGCATGCGGGAATAAATAATGATAAATCAGGAGAGAACGCATAACTCTGCGCCGCGACATCGCTTAATTGAGGCGTTAATAGCAAGCGTCATGGTGCTGTTATTACATTTAGTTTAAAAGGTTGCTGCAGTAAGCCTACTTCACACAGTGCGTGAGGAACTGCCAGCACAGGGGGCAAACAAAACATAAATGGACAGGGAAAGCTTAAAACCATTTTTCATAAAGCTGGAAAGCTTCGCATATGAAATATTATGCTAAGTTACCATGCCATAGCAATAGAAAAACAAACGTTTCGAATACAACTCGTCCATAACCGTTCGATGGGCTACGAACATGCTCGAGGACTACTTGCACTGATCGGCTTGTCTTCATCAACCGCCTGGCTTTTAGCTTTATTCTAATGCCTGTCATGTATCTCGTGATTGTATCCTCTTTCTTTACACAATTCATCCCCCGATTTTTTTGGACTTCCAATACTGTTTTTTTTTTCGGTTCAAACCCACCACACGTTCCTAACCATCTTCCCGTACTGTTATAGTTCCTGTACAAAAACCACATTTTCTAGTTGTGCACCTTCTGCTCCAACCTGCTGAGTCGCTGCACGCACTTTAACGAATGTCCCGACGTAGCGAGTACTGGTGCGCTGTACATTGGTAATATTAGTGCATTTAGTTCTGAGCTGTCCGCGACTACAGCTCGGTGTTATTTACAAGCTCGGCGATACGAATATTATATTAGACATGGAAGCTTTAACCGTTGGTATTCTTGTCATACGGACTTGTAAAACAGATTCAAATTACTGGTACTCTTGTTTTGATTAAACACGACTGTGACAATAGTGGTCTGACAATTAAGTGGAGCGAGGATCTTCACAGGGTAGCAATTGGAAGAAGGTCGCCGAGAATCGATAGATATAAATAGAGAGGCATTTGTGAGTCCAGCTGTGACTGTAGGATAATGATGCCTCGTCAAGCAATCTCTTCCTTATGGTAGATTTGTTTTCATAGAATCGCAACAAGAACAATAACAATTACTTCAGCAAGCTTAGTTATTTATAAATACAAATCGTTTACGACTCTGCAGTTATCGAGCAAGCGCAGAACCATCCTTAAAGATTTAGCGCTGCGCGGCAACCTTTGTGGCCGCCTCCCAGGCGAGGCTAGCAGTACTGCGAGATACAAAGCTGATCCCAAGGAGGCCGAGGCTGTAATTAGCTGAGCGCAGGCACTCAAACTAAACTCACTAACTTACTAATTACGCGGGATCAATATATTCACGGCCTCTCTGTGTCGTGTCCGGTGGACAACTGATGGCCGCAGAGAGCCATACCTTGTACAGCATGTCAAGGCACGTCAAGCTATAACAATCTGTCAAATTTCTTTAATAGATTTTCAACTTTATCGCTAAAGCAATAGGTTCAAGGTGGTCTGGCAAAATTTGACTGTTTCGTTTAGCTTGATTTGCTGGCACCTGTACTACAAGTATGCGCATGACATTCGCTCTGTGTGCGCTTGCGCAGGTTAATTACATGGCTGTTATCCATAGTATCACTCTCTTTAATTTCGTCTTTTAATGAAAGATGTTTTGTTATAAATGTTTGTATTCAAACTAAATAATCGTTTTATGATCGAGTGGGCAGGATGTCATATTCAGATAAGCCAAGAATCCTAACTTAATGTCTGTATTTCGAAAACTATCGGTTGTTTTCGTAAACAGTATTATAATGGACGAACAAATATTATACATTTAGTGATAGTTATGCAGTTATGCACATTATTAGCTATTGGATGCGAGAGCTGGTGAGCTACGCGCGGGTCGCGGGTTCAATCCCGGCGAGGTATTACGGAACGTGTGGCTTTACGTATAATGTGTAAGTATGTATTTATTTTGAGGAAATAAACAAATAGTGTTGCGTTTCTGCAAAGAAAGATTTATTTTGTTTTAATTGCATACCATCTATCCTACATACAAATACATCATGGAGTTTATCTTAATAACTAAATGTATCTGCAAAGAAAGAAACGAGATCTATGACATTCCCTCTCTCTTGTATTTTCACTTTAATTAACTTTAATTGATCTCTTTTCGGCTTTGTAACTTATTAGCACGCCACGTTTTTCCAACCAAAATGTTAACTCTAAATTTAATTGGATTGACAATTGACTGTCACTGTCACAGTACAGACCTATGAATAGCGCGGAGTCGGCAAATATACACTAATATAATAAAGCTGAAGAGTTTGTTTGTTTGAACGCGCTAATATCTGAAACTACCAGTCGGATTTGGAAAATTAAAAACGGGATATGCGCGTATGAAGTCGCGGACTAAAGCTAGCTCAAAGTATCATGAATGATATTCATTCTATCAAATGAGGAATCAAATGAAGGTATTTCTTTACATACATTTGTACCAAAATAACAAATAAACCCCGACATGGTATTTGCGTAATATCATTCTATACCATAGCATTAGTAGGTGCACTGTACTTAACTTTAATGATCCGCCGTTAAATCGGCTTTGTAATCTAAATATTTTCGTTTTACTATGATATCGCTGACATCTTTTATGATAACGAGTCAACTTTGGTTCTTTATTATTTTAAAAATATTTTGTCATTTAGAATTTAGTGTAAGACCTTTGACATCAGTCCAGTGTTAAGTGGAACCGACTTTTCCTATGAATATCACAAAGCCTGTGTTGGCTATGTAGAACTATGAGTACATTTTTTTTCTTTTAAATACATTATTACCTAAATAAACTACACTTCAAATAAAAACTCCCAACTAAGCGTTAAAAATTCCTCCACATCCCTGTCGACTACAAGTGTGCTCAAAAGAGACCACGCCACATTCTATGCCAATGCTTAACCGCTCTCCGAGGTACAAGCCAGCTCTTGGTTCACGCGAAGTGGGAACTAGGCGTTTGGAAAGCTCTTTAAATTGTGCATGAGCGCAGAAATACCTAACTAAGTTAAATAGATATTTTGTATGCACGATATCGAAATCGCGGAGGGTCAATATCAAATGGTAGGTACTGCTAATAAAACAGTAGACAAATTCCCAAACAGAATGTAAGTCGCGCCCGATATGAGGCAGACCATGAACGAATAAAACAAAGCCGGAGATAATAACACAGATAATGCTATAAAAGTGAAAGCGCTGTTAATTGGTGGGTAATTGTGCGAGCAGGCCCCGGGCCCCGGGCCCCGCCGGCCGCTGGGCCCCAGTGCTTTGTTAACACTAGTGATGTGCCACGAGCACACAACTAAATAATGAACGAATGAATTCGAACGAAGACTTTAATTCTGGGTTAAGCTCTCGTTTGTTCATAAGCTGTCCTGTTATTTTAATATTGGTATTTTTGTGTGCAATCAAAATAACAATAAGAAAAATAAAGTAGGTAATATTTCAAAATATTAATATGCGGGTATTTAGAGGACTCATATGTGTAGAAAAGGCTCTTAAAATTAATAAGATTCGTTTAACAAAATAATGGTCAGTTATGTTGTTTAGCAAAAGACGGCGTATTGTCTTCATTGATAGGCGCTTTGTTTAGCTCAACGAGGCCGAGTGACAACTCGTTCTCGTCGAGGCGCAGGGTTTACGATACTGACGAACATTCCGCAGAACAATACGACCGTTGGCTAATACATAAGTACTAATAGTGATCTATGATTTACAGATTATAATTCTGCGCGAATTTATCGTCTCGTCAACCACTGTGTTAATCATGGGAAACACTTCGCCATCTTTTCTAATCATAAAATTTAATTGTGATTGCATAGAAAACGCAGGTACATAAAATGTACTGTTGTATTTAATTATCTTCAGTTACATTCTAATGTACTGTTGTATTTAATTATCTTCAGTTGCCATTGTTTGCTTTGAATACTTTAACACCAAAAGGAATCGTAAGGAATTTAATTTATTGAAAGCCGGCTGTCTCAGCACAAGTTATAACTGTATTAGTAGGGATTAGTGAAAGGTCACCTGAGAGAGTACGGCGGTACGTGTGGTACCGATGCCCCGTATACGCCGTGTGTACCGCGTGTGTACCGCGTGTCCGCCTGCGCGCTTACTGGCTGTCACTTAAGCTTAGCCGGGAGATTTGTTTGTGCATTACGGACTGAATACATCAGATAGCTGACGTGGATCGTCTGGACGACTTTATCGATCATTATGTCGCAACTACTTTATTTATGATTCCTGTTATGTTTTAATCATTGATTCTTCAAAATATTACCGACTGGCTTATTCCCGCAGCTTCACCCGCTATAATATAGATTTTCTCAAAAAAACCTATAACTGTAACCACGGTTCTATCTATATCTGTACCAAAATTTATCAAAATCATTCCAGCGGTTTAGACGTGAAACCGTAACAAACTCTTGTTTGTATTTATAAACTTAGCCATCATTTCTGTTACGTTTTATTTCAGTTTCTCCTTTTAAATTATTTGCGTCACCTCCATTAAGTATTTCATTTCTTCCTGGATCTCAAATAACAGAATGCTCATTTAATTTTAATAAATCCTTTTTTGGTCTTAATTCTAAAGGCCAGTGTTTAGCAATCAGCTGACATATCAGATTTTAATAGATTTCTAGATAGATAAGCTTCTGAGATCACTATCTCTCCGTCATCATCATACATACATAATTATGCGAGCTGAACGAGCACTTCCTTGACTTTTAGTGTCTTCTATCTTCACGAGTAACTGTGAACTTATATCGTGTTCGAGGCGATGAATGCACCGGCAGCTGTAATCTAAGATGCAGATGCATTCATAACACGTGTAACCCTTTAATACAACCGTGAGTCTTTATTGTGATTAAAATAAATAAATTACAAAAGCTTTAAAACTTATAGATAGGAGTAAAAAGAGGAGGAAAAGAACTCACAGGGCATCGAAAAATACGTCCACATCGCTGTCAACGGGAAAAGTGCCCAGAACACTGGCTGATTGCCATGTTGAAAGACTTTAACTGAATCTATGTAGAAGAGCTTCGTCACAGTACCAGGTATCGTTTTGGAGCAAAGTAAACAAACACAACACAATGCCCATTCTCGTACGTTCAAAAGTCGCAATATCATCGTCGCATTTTTCATAGATTGCGACTGAGATGTGAATGCGAATGTTCCTGAAAACGGAAACGGAAATTGTCCTTTAAAAAAAAATAGAGCTGACGAGGTCCACGGCCAATATGAGGACATAACAGTTCGCTTTTGGAGAGCTGAGCTTGTTTACAAGTAAGAGTTCCAGCTTTTGCTATTGTGTCGGAAAATAGAAACCGTCGACAATCTGCTGCTGGTCTTAAATGGGTTTTTTTTTTTTTTTAAAGATGGGAAATCATCAAATGACTTCTTCCGCTCTGGGTGGAGCGGAAGGGCGTGTCAGACTCTTACTGACTAAAACCCATCCGTGTTCCTTCTAAAGCCCTTTGCGTTCCAGGGCCGCGGGGACTCTTTCGAACAAATTCCGTAACCCTGGCAGGCTCTGACCCTAGCGGGCCCCGTCTTCTATGCTGACATCTCTTTGAGGCGCGCTTGAAACACTATGCGCCATCGACCCGGGCCTGGTGGTGATCGGACAGCGAGCCACCCAACGCTCGCCGTCCGCAGGCCCGCGCCTACGGTGGCCGGGGATCGCCCTGCGACTCCTGTAGCCTTAAATGGGATGACTTGTCATTCTAAGTTAATACGTAAGTTTTGTAATGCAGTCGTGAGTGTCGTGACGCACTGACTTTAATTACTGCTTCTGTTTTATTTTCGTTTATCGTATCTGTCTCAAATGCATGTATTCTTCTTTCTTTCTTTCTTTATTAAGGTGTTCCCAGCAGTATGTTGCTCATCTCTAGGGCCTGGTCACGCTACCGTCCGACGGCCGGCGCCGACGACGCCGCGCTGCGCATGCGCGTAATAACATAATTGCCGACATCGGCGCAAGCGCAGCGCGGCAGCCATCACTCAGCCACTCGCGTGTTGCTGTGTTGTTGGCTGTAATCAAATGTGGGCCGCAGCATACAGCCAAGAGGTAATACTACATCACATAATATATTATGATGTTGCTGTTGGAAATATTAAACAGCGCTAGCTCTTCATATATGCGTGATAACTTGATATGTCTTAGTTTTTAACCGACTTCACAAAAAGGAGTAGGTTCGCAATTCGACTGTTTTTTTTGTTTGTTCAGCGATTCTTTTTTTGTTTGGCAGAATATTTTTCCATACTGGTTCCATTTCAATTTGGTGAAAATCGGATGAATAACTTAAGAGATAGGCGGAACTCTTCAATAAATGATAGCAAACCTCCCGCGACTGCTGAAATCGCATGTCTGTTTATTGTTTTCACCAGTTTATAACATAACATCACGCCGGTACGCTGTGAAGGGGTACGCAGATGTGTTCAAGTCTACCATGTTTTTGGGGTTATCTATTCGGGCATAAGTTTATTGTTTATGAACCGTTCTTGATGATTCTTTTTGCGTTGAGTAGAGTAAGAGTAGATATTGAATTTGCATCGGACGTTGAACTTCAAAGATAAACAAGTGACCCCCTCAACTTAAAATCTATAAAATCTAGTAAAGTGAGATATTGTTAGGTTTATGTCAATCCCAAAGCAAAGTAGATGTTTAGGTAACTATGAGCTGGTCCGGACTTGGACTGCGAAGGCACACAAAGTAACTCCATAACCGGAAATAGCGCAACCACTCATCATGGGAATAATATAAATTTAGTTGTAAGGGTACCACTAAATAGCGAAAAATAAAAAAACTTTTACCCGACTTCCAAATAAAAAATACGACAAAGTATAAAATAACTATAATTTCGGAGGTCAGTGCCAAAAAACGAAGCAACTACTAAAATCACCGACTTCCAAAATTAATGTTATTTTGTTTAAGTGTTTTTTATAGAAAGTTCACGCGTTTGACCAAAATTTCACCTGATGGACAGCGATGATGTGGTTGACGATGGAGCTCCCTTGCCTAGAAGTAACCTATCACTCTTGACTTGAAGACTACTAGGTTTTAATTATCTGGAGTTTCAGCTCCGAGGATTCCATCCTTGTGTGAACCAGGCTTTAAATATTTTTTTTATCAGATGCAGATGGTCTTCAACAGATAACGGCTCCAAAACACGAGTCATCTAGAAATCTTCTAATTTTCCCAAATTAATATTACTCAGCCTTGTTTCAACCTTATCTCGGCGCATATCTTTACAATGAAATAATAAATAGCATATAATAAAACTAAAACGATTTAATAATTCTAAAATAAATTAGCATAGATGGTTGATTGTATAAATATTATTTTCGTATAATATAATCAGTTATTTTTCGTGTAGAATGTGAGCATTCCTCATGTTGGACGTCTCGTTAGATTGGGTAGTGTTAATACACGTATTAACGTTATTAACATTCGTATTTGGCTATCAATAACTGTGGCCCGCATTCCGACCCGTGCTGCCCGGTGCCTCGCTTAACCTCGGCGGATGTAATCTCATTATCGTGTATCAATTTCGATCAGTAAGCAATAACACTAAGTTATCGACAACAACAGTTAGCTCGGGCCTGCTCGAGCGCGTTCGACCGCGCTCCGCTCGTGTGTGATCGCCGTTAATGACACTGATCTAGGAGCCTGCGCCCGCGCATAAATCAGCCCCCTCCCCCCACTCTCCTGGTTATCGAACTATGGCCGCAGGTTGGCAATTTATTGATACGTGTTAACGACTCTTAAATGTAACAGGGCAAACTTTAGATTTATTACGTGAAATTATGGGGAAATCCGGTCGTCGCAAACATTGTTATGTGAATGCCTTCCGATTGCTAAAAGTAGGTATGGAATATATACTTCTATCATTTCATTAATTGAATTAATAGCTTACTTTGATGCCTCAAGCGCACTAATAAATAACCTAACGCCTTTGAAACTCAGCTCCGTGATAGGTTAATTGATTTGATTCGTACTGTAGCTACCATTCTTCTGCTTGAAGATAAAGTGGTACAGTTAGTTAACGGAAACGAAGACCAAATCAAACCAATTTCGTCACCGCACAGCCCTAGAGCGGATAGGTGTGAGACGAGAGGGCGTGTACTCACCGAGGCGATGCGGCTCGTCGAATCAATTGGCGATTACCTTTACAACATCATCATCTGACCCGTGGCGACCGCAACTGTGGCGCAACGTCGCGCCACCAGCAAACTATTTCAATTACCGACTTAGCCCCGGGTTACACTGTCAGATATAATACTGTTGAATGTGAAATGTATGTACTTGGGAATTAGTGGCGAAGCTTGTATGACTGAGGAAATTGAGCTCGAGAGTTATGTGACGCCTGCCATGGTTCAATATTATAAGTTTCAATTAAATACTACCGTTCTCCGAGTTAACTGAACTTCTGTTTTACTTACGAATGACGCAACCTGAGTTGATTAGTGCTGGAGGTTATTTCAATCAATATTTGCATTTTTATTTCATACTTGTTAATTGCGTCGCTAGAGGACTAAATTGCTTCATTAGATATTAAAAGGTACTGTTGAAAATATAACTGTATATATGCATAGCACACTGCTAAAACACTATCAACTAGCGACCCGCCACAAAATTTTCGCGTTGATCGATCTTTCTATGAATGTAAACCCCAGCGTAATCCGTTGCGAAGTTTAAAGCAGAAAGCGGAGAACTAGACAGAGGTAGACAGACAGTGACATTGTTTTATAATATGTATTAGCTTTTGCCCGCAAATTCGTCCGTTCATTTCCCGTTTTTTCCCGTTCCCGTAGGAACTTCGGGAAATCCTCTCTTAGTGCTCCCCAACGGAGTGTAGAGCTACAAACCAAATTTCAGTTTTCTACGACCAGTAGTTTCGGCTGTGCGTTATCTGTTAGTCAGTAGTCACTCAGACACCAGTAACGGAAGAGTCTTATAAATATTGATTTAGACATTGAGTGGGTTGTGTATTCAGAGATTGAGTGGGTTGTGTATTCAGAGATTGAGTGGGTTGTGTATTCAGAGATTGAGTGGGTTGTGTATTCAGAGATTGAGTGGGTTGTGTATTCAATCAATCAGTTTTTAATCGGCATTCCTATGGATGGATTCAAGTACCTCTGTACTTTACCATCGTTCAGGAATACGTTCATTTCAGTCTTGAACAAGGTACGTGTCATGTTAGGTTTAAGTTAAATCTGACTGGGATTCTATATGTCAATAATTTAATTTATTTAAATATACTTTATTATACACCAAATTAAAAATACTTACTTACTTGAAAATCTTAAACTAAACACATACAATTGGCGGCCTTATCGCTTTCCGCGGTCTCTTCGGCAACCTGGACCGGATAGAGATAGCCTGGTGGTATATTACTGATGCTTGTGTAATAGCCATATTTTTGGTCAACAGAACTAATTTATTTCTAAAACCTTTCCAAATTCCTATAAATACCTTTACATACATAATTATACAAACACCGCTGAACCTTGCTCCGGCGCACACGACAACATACATATCATACACTTTAACAAATTATTACCAACACGAACAAATTGGAAGACACACAAATAAATAAACTACGAACTAATATCATTAGGAATTTCATTAAACAGCCTCTGGAGTGTTTACAAAAATCTGAATAATGCGCTGTTTACGTAAATGATGCAAATCTATAGCCGTTGTAAATAAAGCTAGTCGATACCCGCGGGTCCGCCCGTGTCGCCACATTAGCTCTATTTATGGACTTATGAATGTTAATGCGCGCTAGGCTCGGCCGCCCGGCTCTGCCTGCCTCTAATTATGATAATCTAAACGTTGTAAATCTGTCTCTTTTTATATTGTGTTTGTAAATATTTCCGTTAATGTCATTCTGTTGGCTTTCCATGAACTATTTGATCCGTGAAATTATTAACAAATACATACTTAGCTGATATTGGTTTACTATCTTATAAATAATTATGAAGAAAACATATCGACTGTAATCGAGTATGAATAATTTCAACATAAATTATAAAAATATCATGTTAAATAATTTAATCCGTAATGCTGAACTAAAGTGTTGCAATTTAGTTGTGGCTAAGTTTTTGTTTATTCTAAATTGAAAATTACTCAAAATGTGTGTCAACATTTGTGTGATTTACGTCATTGAAAGCTTAAAAAAATCATAAGAAATATTATGCCAATACGACAGATCCTTGTCTTGCTATCTTACAATACAGAAATACACCTGACATTGGTATCAGGTACTTGTGCGAGAACTTTAAGATCTAGATGTTGTCGAAAAGTGTAGACCAGGAATACAACTAAGTTGCAAATACGACAATCCATTTGTGCGACATGAAATGTAAAAAGTGATATCAGCGGTGTCTTTTTTGCAATTTTTTATTATTTTAAACTCATTGTAATTAAGTTATAATATTATATCCTTGCTACTGCCAGTAGCTTCTAGTTAATATGTATGTATGTTAATACGTAAGTGGGTGTTTGTTTACAGTATATAAGTTATTTATAAATATGTATATATAGATAGGAACCGCGGTAATTGGGTGTCACATGTAACACCAAATCAATATTACACCATACACAGTGTCACATGACGTGACATGGTAGCAATGTGTTCATTAAAGCCCGTCGCTACGATACCGATACCAATCAGCTGTGAAACATTCATGAATTCACTCATAAACTACTGATATTGCTGCGTTTTATTAACACTGACTTTATCAAGATCCTAATAACGATTACTTTCGAAGACTATCGTAGATATTCGATACTGTAATGGATGAAGGAAAATCAATTGATTTCTCGAATTTAAACGAGACATTGACTGGTTTCAATGTCTCGTTTAAATTCTACACGAAATCTTCTACTTTTAAAAGTGCTTGAAAGAAAAAATTGATTATTGTCACAGAAGTGTCACGCATACATGCAAAGTTATAACGCTGAGCACTAGTAGGTACCTATTAGTAGTTTATTAGTAGTACTTAAACTATTTTAGTAAAGACTGTGTTCAGGTTGCTTGCAGTCTGTGTTATTTATTTAAGAGTGCGAATTAAACTAATTAATTTGTTTATTTCCAAAAAACAATAAAGGTATGAGCTCACTAACGAAGGGGGTCCCAAACCTCGTGTAACTTAATTCTTCAGCACAAAATATATGAATGTGTCTTTGGCGTCACATTCTGCTATATTTCTCGTTCCTAATTAATACGCATTCCTGATCTGATCGTAAGATTACAAAGGGTCTGACCGCGCAGATTAAACCCTAGATTTGTTCGTTTTACATCCCGAATTCCGAGCCAGGCCGCGGCCACAAGTATAGTTATTTATAAATTAAAATAATAATGTGTGAATGAACGACTGCCTGGAGACACAGAACAAGTTACTGCAGAAAGCACACTCCATTCCGTTGGCGGTTTGTGATCGATAATGTAAATTGCTTTTCGGCCTTCGGCTGAAGGTTTGGATAAGGGTAAGTAACAATTGTTCATTGTACACATACGTGTATTTTATTCGCGAAATATCTGTAATTTAATAGTAAAAAGTACTATGTACTGTTAAATGTTATTCGACCAGCCACTGGTCGTACGCAACAGCCTTCCTAAAGCTTTTCGCTTCGATACATCAGTGTGATCTTCACTCGGCAAGATAGCACAATTTCAGTAGGTTCAGAAGGAGTTTGACTTTTGTCCATCGTTCCACGGTGTCCAATCAAGCTGGCTGCGCATGCTCGGCGCATCATTAGGGCGCATGACTTGCGCGCGCACCCCGCCCGCACCGTGCGCGTGAGAACCCAAGCGTAATTCATCGAGTAATCCGATTACCGCATCAATAAGATTCGACAGCTCCGACTTACAGCCTCCTGGTGACGTCATCACCCAGTAATACGGACATTATTGCTGTTTATTCAGTCTTGTGAGCAGGATGTGACAGGGCGTCGTAATCCTGATTAATATTTTGATATGTTTGCTTTATCCGCTAATTTATCGTCGATAACGTTTCGCACTGACCGCGGATTAATTTATTTAATCGCTTTGCGTGCTTGCTACATATTGCATAGCTTTTAATAACCTCGCTACAAATCTGTCATAACAGGCTGTGCACACTGTGCGCTGTGAACATCAGCCTGCTCCCCTTTAGTTAAAAGGTCTATAACTGCAATATAAGCTAACATTATAAAGAGGTACAAATTATTTGTTTGAGGAGGTAATCTCTGGTGATTCAATAGTAAAAAGACACAGGTAGAAAACTACACTGTAGCCGAGTGCCATAGACTATTTTACTCCGGAAAAATGCACTGTTCGTGGGGACAGGCTCGCATGCTCCGGGAGCAAAGTCGTGGGAACAAGCTAGCACTCTTCCGGAACTATAACATTTGTGTTGTAACAGCCGAAACGAAACTATAACGAAACGTTTCTTTTCTCGCACTGGCTCGAGAGCACACACTGACACACCGAACTTGAGCCTGCATGTATAATGAGCGATAATGAGCGGCGAGACAGTTAGCCTGATTGTTACACTTGTGGCAAATACCTGAGGCTATGGCTGTGGGAACGCGCATGCGCAGCGGTCGCTCCGGCGCGGCGGCCAGGCGGCTGCGCTGCGGACGTATCTCAGTCTTGCATCTGGTTATCTATAAATGTGTGAGGCTGCGGTCACGTGAGCGCTGGGATGTTAAGAGGAGTCGTTGTTCTCCTAAGAACTTTTTAGTGCTGTGTTGCTTATTCTTCAACCTAGTGTGGAGGTTAATTGATGTCTTCATTGGATCCTCATCGGATGCCTGAGATAAGCATACCGACTTTAAAAAAGGAGGAGGTTCTCAATTCGGTTGTATTCTTTTTTATGTTTGTTACCTCATAACTTCGTCATTTAGGGACCTATTTGAAAATATATTTTTTCATGTGATCCTTTCACATGAAAAAATATTTTTTCAAATAGGTCGTAGGTATACGTTCCGATTGGAAATTTTATCAATCGGTTCAGTAGTTTGGTTTTTAAATCAAAATAGTTGGAGGAAATAAAAAATATATCATCCAAGTAAACGAAATAGCGTTTTTTCTTTCGTGTGACTTTCCAGTGGCATTGTTAGGTGCCACTAGAAAGTGTAAAATAAAAATCTTTTTTACAAAAAATATAACTTTGTAGTGTTTTTCTTATTTGGAAGTCGGTTGTTATATTTTTTTGTAAAAAAGTTTTTTTTTAAACCAGTTAGGTAAGTTGGAACCTAGCACATTTTATTTTCAACAAAAACGCGCTCGACGTATCAGGAGATACTTGTACACATCATAATGCGCTGATCGTTCCGTCATGCCCAGCAATTAGAAGCATATTCATATCACTATGTCGGTTGCAATTACTTCGTAGTACGAGCTACTGTCACGCCAATGTAATTGATCACTCGTATTAAATGTCAGTCACTCGGAATCATCAACGCCTCAGCATGACTCACCGGTGGCTGCTGGTCAAGTGGACACACAAACTCCTTGCTTTAATTACTGACGAATTTGGTTCCGAATTCCTGCGCGGTGACGAGGTACGAAGTGACAAACATACCTATTTAAATACTTTATCTGTAACAGACGATCTTGGGCGAATATTTTAAAGTTTTAATCACCACATTTAGCGTATAGATTTATGATAGGCCTTTAAGATAAGATGGCGACAATTAATTTGCAAAAATACCAGTTTATGAGGCCAAAGGCGAAAACAGCTACGGATGATATATCGGTTACCAGGAGGTGACTGTAGCAGTAAAACATAAAAGGGTTCCTTTAACACTATTTTTTAACGTAACCCTAAAAGAACGCTAGTCGCTATTTAGTTTATATAGTTTCACTCCCTCCAGTGACAAGTGCGGCACTGCACTGAATTCGTGAATGACAATGTAAATGTGCACAGGCGCATCGCGCTCAGGCCATGTGCGGCAGCGCAGCACACGCGCAGGGCGGAGCGGGTAGAATGACAATGTAAATGTGCACAGGCGCATCGCGCTCAGGCCATGTGCGGCAGCGCAGCACACGCGCAGGGCGGAGCGGGTAGAATGACAATGTAAATGTGCACAGGCGCATCGCGCTCAGGCCATGTGCGGCAGTGCAGCACACGCGCAGGGCGGAGCGGGTAGAATGCCTGGTTGATGCAACAATAAGGTCACCCCCTAGATCACTCCTTAAATACTTTGCCAATACATGGAATAGGTCTTACATGTCTGCCTGCCTTATCTTTCGAGGAATACATCAACGATATAATTATTTATACAAAATAAGTTCAGCCTGTGATATTGGAAAAATATCTGTAAATAAATCATGCAGCCTGTGACACCAATATTACCAAGAAAATACATTTCATAGCAGTGGATACGCACAAAAAAGTATGCTGACAAGTTGTTCACCTGTGCACTCGCTGTAAATCAAATCAAACGACTAGGAACATACTATAAATATTTAGCATTACCGAGTTTTTGGTCCTAATAACTAGACCCAAGAAATGACAGCACTTAATTCAATAACAAGTCGAAGTATCTCAGCTGAACGTGAACAGTTAGCTCAAAGAACGACTTCCTTAGCTTGATATCAATCGATCTGCCGCTTGTCCCCACCTGTGTCGGGGTCAGCTTCCTCCAGCCGGAGCAGCAGGAACAGTATTTTTTAGTGTCAGATTTTCTGGCTTCTGACTACCCGTAAAGACTGACAAAGATTTACAAATGACAGCCGGGACCAGCTCCTGGTGCTTCCTTAACTTGATACACTGTGTTAAAAAGCATTAAGATTAGGTAGATTTGAAAGCAACCTTCAAGTTGGTATACTCCGTCTTATCGCTCCCTCTTACCACAGTGTACCACGCCTAGTGGCCGCTACAGTTACATACCTAACAGGCAAACGCACGGCATCGCTGAATACATTAGAGCGCGGAGTTCAGGGCGCGACTGTGAACCTCGCGAGGGCCCGCGCCGCGCTGCCAGCGAGCCAGTCATTCCAGCATACTCCAGGTAGCGGCTCCGCTCCACAATACATGCGTTACTCCACATTGTTGCATTTACATCTTGCTGGTTAACAGTTATCTTTGTTATTGTGTGTTGTTAAGTGTAACACATTGTTATTGTGCTCTTCAGTTCAAAAATTAATACCATCCCATAAAACCGATTGTCCTACCTATAAAAGCTACTATTATTTCAACATCCATGCCTAATACATTCAGGTCTAAAGACCACGCTAATACATAATCCTTATGTGAAATGTGAATTCAACGCACTTCCTGCGTTGTCAATATAAAACACAAATGTTAAATTAACCGCCGCATTACTTACGGTGTGACAGCGGCTGCGCCCGCGCCGCCAGCTAGCACTGGCAGCCCGCAACGTTGGCAGCCCCGGAAGGTATAAATACTTCTCCAGCTGAACGTTACGTTGACGAGTGACTCGCCAGCCATCAGCCCAGCGCAGGCGCAGGCATTAGAATCAGAACATGTTTCATTGTCACATCGACGCACTGTAACAAATGGCTAACGTATATGGAGCGCGGAACTGGGCTAATAGTAATAAGACGTTTGTGAAACAAAATGGCGGCAGCTGAGGCGTTGAACAATCAAATTCTAACTGCTGAAAACCACCTGCTTCCCAATATTCAAATAAAGTGGCCATTCCACTTAACGTAAAAGTTTACAATGCCAATAAAGTGTGTATTTAACATTGGTATTTTTATGTTTGACAGCAAACTGTGAAACAATGACATTATTCCCGCATTACCGATAACAAGTGCCGTAAGTAGCGGTTGCAGAAGTAAGTAGCAGACTTGAGTTCACGTTACACAGAGCTCTGTTCGCTAATAATTTCCACTACGCACCGGCCATTGGTATCGGTTAGGCTCTGTTTATGTATTTAAACTAATTCCACGAATAAATTGTAAGTTCCTAGCGACTAAACAACTGTGGAATTAACAAGAAACTCGGAGCGTTGAGTAAAATACCGCGATAGGATATAATGAGTTAAGTCGGCGATCAATTGCGATAAAAAGCAAATCTCTGCGGCCGCCATCGCGCCATGCTGACGTGACCGCTAAACTACGCTTTATGATGAAGCGTTGTTTTGCTGATGTGTAGGAGTACCCAGTCCAGAACAGTAACATTGTGGGTTCTGTATGAGTTCAGATAAAGAAATTTTAATATTTATAGAAAAATGAACAACTGGTATGAATGACTGAAGAAAACGCAATAAGTATTGAAGTGAACAAAGAAGTTAAAGGATTGATTTTCTGCCCAATTGTAAGTGTTGCTGATCATTTAATGTGAGTGTAAAACATACAGCATTTCAACAATTGTTGGTGAACCAATAAAATAAATAAACAACTTCGTAAGACCACCGCTTATCCTTGGTATGCCGACGTAATATAAATCTGAGGTATGTGCCGAAAAAAGGAACAGCACAGGAAGTGTACACCGTTACAGTAACATCAACGTTACAGTAACATCAACGTTACAGTAACATCAACGTTACAGTAACATCAACGTTACAGTAACATCAACGTTACAGTAACATCAACGTTACAGTAACATCAACGTTACAGTAACATCAACGTTACAGTAACATCAACGTTACAGTAACATCAACGTTACAGTAACATCAACGTTACAGTAACATCAACGTTACAGTAACATCAACGTTACAGTAACATCAACGTTACAGTAACATCAACGTTACAGTAACATCAACGTTACAGTAACATCAACGTTACAGTAACATCAACGTTACAGTAACATCAACGTTACAGTAACATCAACGTTACAGTAACATCAACGTTACAGTAACATCAACGTTACAGTAACATCAACGTTACAGTAACATCAACGTTACAGTAACATCAACGTTACAGTAACATCAACGCGAACGCAATGTGTGGCAGGATTTAATAACCACTCCGCAGGTGGCCTAAATAATGTCCGAGCCTCTTCCGAAAAGCACTCGCGGTAAAAAATAGAATGAAAGCTGCGGCAATCTTGGAAACACCTGTCTTACGATTTTAAAAACGAAATTGTAATTAATCCTTTAAGATAAATATTGAAGCGGAATGCTGAATGGTGGAAATCTCTTCATTGTCCTATGAAAAAACTGGAACCGTTGTAAAGTTTAGATCTTTTTCAAAACATTTATTTGATACAACAAGAAAAAAAGAACAGTTTAAATCTTTAGAATAAGAAATAAAAACATGTACCCATATAAATTATAATTAGACTGTTGAAACAAGTATCCGGTCAATTACGATTTACCTAATTTACCAGATTCTTGTTTCAACAGTTTAATAATAATGTATGTAGGTACATGTTTCTAGTAGACAATAACATATTTCTGAAGCTTCACATCAGCCGAAGGATCTCTAAACGGTATGCGCAGGCGCATTCCGTGGTCAGCGCAACCACAACTGCCCAGCCCAAAGACAGAACAGTTGAACATCGACAGCGGTTGCCAGCCCATTGAGGGAGAGCAGAATGCACAGATTGTGTACCGGGAGATAATCACCATTCACCCCGCCACTCTGTGGTGACCGGCCATGAGAGTATGGGCCGCCATGGTCGGTCACGGGACCATGTTGCGGTCACCGTGGTCCCGGGGGCTTTGTGGTTACCGCTGCAGGAATGTTAAACTCAATGATCGGAAAAACCTACCAATAAAAGCAGGAAGGCTTACTTGTATCTGTGGTAAAGAGTTAATAACATACAAGGTTAGGGTCTGTGGTTTTAAAATATCGAAAAGATGGTAATATTTTGAAAAGACAGTATGTGCCTAAAATAATTTTAAAATAGGGGCCAAATTCATAAAAGAAAGAAAGAAAAATCACCTTTACTCATTAACTGCCCTGTTGATGTTGCTACACCGTTTTCAGCTGAACGTAAAAACCCAAGTAACCCATCCTAACAGGCTATTCCAGCCCTGCACGTAATAACTATCTCTGAGGGCGTAAGGTCTCAATCCCGCGCTACAAAGCTACAAGGCTACAAGGCGACAAGGCTACAACAGGCTCCGGGCTACAAGCTACGAGCGACGCGCAACACGCCGCGAGTGTCGGCCGACAAGACCTGCGCGTGTTCCGACACCGATACACTGCGCAGGCGCAGGCGCAGGCGGCGCAAGACGATCTCAACGCGGCAGGGGCAGAAGAGCCATTGTTTCAGCGCTAGATTAAAAGCTATCAGCGAATATTCTTAGAAATTCAACAAGAGACGTAGGTATTGTCGTTGTCTACATGTGCTGCACCTTTCACCTCGGCGTCACATCGGACGGACATACCCCACATCGAACAAACAGATTGATGGCAAGCAGAGCTGGACTATTCTGCCATTTAAATCCTAGACATTCATTTGAGTAAGCATAGTACCACCAAGTTATTATATAATGCAGTCTAATTAAATATAATACGAATTTTAAATTGAAAATGTAAAATGGTTTAAAAATATTATCATCATTTTCACACTCCGCCTGGTACGAGTATATCCTCAATACAAAAGCCGACCATATTTTTACAAAAATATGTTACGAGTAGGTATCGTTAGTTTTAAGAATATTTTTCGTTCTTTTGGTCAGTATCGGTTGCCGCACCTCACTTTATATGAAATGGAAAAAATATGCTACATTTTTTAATTTGTCAAATTATTATCTGAGATTACAAAACGAACTTTAGTATATTTCTTCAAATGTAAGAGTGCCAATTCTACTAATTTTTAAGAAATGTTCGCATTCGGTTGACTACAGGAAAAAACAGAGTTGTTGGGAGTAGAACTTCTGTGCTTAGTGATGGCGCTGCCCAGCACGAAGCAGTGATTGAAGAGTTGGTGCACTTGGCGCGAGAACTCACTCACATTACCCGTAAGTAACTTGTATCAGGTATTCCAAAATTACTGACTCGCCTTTAAGAAACGTTTTATTTACACCCACCTGCCGCAGAACACAGGTACTGTGTTTTTAGAGTGTATGTTTGTCTGATTGTTTGTGACCTCTCGTAGCCTAAATAGCTAGATAGATTTAGGCATCATAATTGATTATGGAAATGGGACAAGAACGCTCGTTAAATAGATATGTAAAGTTATCTATCCCAATACTACCTCTGTCGTGGTTTTCTCTTTACCAATTTCCATTGTTTACCAGTTCTATGATCCAGATTATGAGCCCTTATTGCTTCAGTGTTCTTAACCTTTCTGGGACTATGAAATGTGAACCTACATATCTACCGGTATCCCTTGATCAATTCTGGCTAGATAAATAAAACGAATGAAACAAATAATTTATGATCCGCGCCCATCTATTTTATATCCGAAACAGTATCCGGGACCGCGCGGCGTAAATCCATCCCCCCGACATCTGAACAGTTGCGGCTGAGCGCTATTCCTTGCGCGCGCGCACGCCCCGCGTAAATCAGGGACGCGTGAACACCATGCAACACCATAACTTATACTATGACACGCAAAAACGTGAAATAGACTTTGACTGTTTACGAATAGAGTTGAAGATTGATTGGAAGTGTGGCTTTAATAAAATATATCAGGGCAATGGTAATGAAAGGCGTAATGCGATCAAATGCGATTGTTACTGTGCTGGTGTAGTGTGACGTCACAGTGTGGTGTGCTGTGATGTGGTGGCTGCGCGGTGATGTATGCCGCCCCGTGCACTCCCGCGCAGATTTACAGCGCAGCGGGTAATGTATTGAGGCTGGGGTGTTGAGATACTGCTGCGGTTTCGTGATGGTTTGGAGATAGGATGCTTACAAGCAAGGGAATAGGTGTTTATCGAACTTAAAAAACGCCCGACTCTGTTTAGATATTTATTTATTAAATCTTCATGCAACACACATGTACAAAGGCGATATGAACCCTGGTATGATTTAGTATGCTCATTATTTAAACCTCATCCACTGGACCACAGTTGAAATTTCAACAACATCAGGTACAGTTTTGCTATGAAATCTTTGCTTATTTATATTGAGCCCTGTTACCACCAAACTCCACCTTGCACTGCTGACCTCTGCAGTTTACACGTTAAACAATATTTGCATGCGCACATAACGCAACAAAGTACAAAACATTCTAAACAAATTGCGCGTTTAGCCGCGGCTGTATGCGCGGGCGCATATCGCGCATTACCATAAACACTTAGTCGGGCCTTCTCGGAAGAGCTCGGCCGTCTCCGCTGCGGCTCTTCCAAAGCTGAATGCACTTGACAATAATATTGGACACTTTGTACAAAACCATTAGGTCTCACTGTATATTTTCCTGGTTTTCGACTCTTGAGAACCTTGAAAGACGAAAATCAAGCTTGTGAGAAGATAAGTGTTCGTAAGCTAAGCGTGCCATTTGTCAAAATTAGTGTTGTACAGTCCTTAAGGTAGAGCATCATTAGCTATGGGTAATGGTGAAGTCCACTGCAGTGGTCTTGAACTGCTAACCCAAATAGAATGACAGAAAACAATGGCTCGAGATCAAATGATAGTTTTGATTTATTCTAGTCAATAACATAAAGGTATATCTAGTCAAGTCAATGACATAAAGGTACAAACTTATTAGCTTTTCAGAAACTGCCAGGACAAAACATCATTCCACTTCAATAATACGAAATCTTATTTGTTTTTAACACTGGAAATACCGTTCATCATATTGAAACTTTCTGGAAATTCCAAGTACGTCGTCCCATGCCAACTCGTATGACAAATCGTTACCTCCATCTGATGCAATACTTAAGTTCAATGTATGTTTATTGAAAGTGGCTGCAGCCGTGATCTTTACTGATCTCTTAATAAATTATGTACACTCGCGGCCATAAAGTAAACATAGCGAGTATGCACTCGTACACTCGAGATATTGTTATAAAATTATTAACATTTAAGAGAAGTGTCGCGCTGTCGTGTTGCCCAATTATTTTGGAGTCAGTTATTGAATTTAGTGGTGGTGACCCGCCGCGGGTCATACACCAATACATTACCGATGTCACCGGAATGTGGTCGTATTATTTGAGAGGTTTACGAGAGGAGTTATCGAGAGGTCGCCCGTCGACCGCGCCCGGCGTGCCGGCGTGCCGGCGCGCGGCGTGCCGGTGTTCAGCGCTCGTTACCGCACCGGCCGGGCGGCCGGGCGGCCCGCTAAGTGATCCCGATAAGCGAATGTGTCCAGCCTAATGTTGTCCCTTAACAATGTATTTAATTGTTTAAAGTTGTACTCGTGATGGCAGCAGGCTTCCTTCTGAAATGTAACTAAGTGATCGTTTTGATTTTAGTATTTCTTAATGCCTTTCAATTAGCGCCCTCCGACGGTTTTAAGACGCTTAGCGTTGTGTTGCGACGATAAAATGTTGGTTATTCTTATTATATATAGTTACGATTACCATAAAATGGGAATAGTTTCTTCGAATATCATTAAACTGCAATATATGTTTATTGGGATATCATAAGACACAATTGAAAAGGCGCTCAAAAACACAGGGTGTAGGCAGGAATGATTGAATGGCGGAATTTGGTATTAAGATGCAAGAGGTGAGCAGTGACCCCTGTCGAGCTTACTTTATGCCCACCTATGCCCACTTAATATGCAGATACTTGCGGCTTATCATCTTGCCATTTTCCTTCACGACCGTTTACAGTTAGTGGCGGTATTTTGAAAACAATTCAGCTTTACTTTATCCTTAAACAAACCATTCTCCTCGGTGATCTACATAAAAGTAACGATCAGTTCCACTCACTGTGGAGTCCTTGACACTCCCTCCTTCACACAGCTATAATATCGTGTACATAATATTGTATGACACAGGTTTCATTCAAGGTTTCGTTCTCAGGCAATTTGTTCGGATGTCGGCGACCCACCGCTTCGGATGCCGCCTTACAAGGCTTTATGAAATCTCTTCGACGTTTTTATTTTATCTGGTGAATGTCGGGACAATCACAATATTGTCCATATCGGCGAGTCGTCGAGTAAAGTCGTGCAGTTTACGATGCGGTACAATGTGGTTGGAGTGATGTGTGGGGGGCAGCTGGGAGGTGTAAACGTTTAGTCCGGTGCAAATTAGGGTCGGCCGTTATGGACAGCTTTGTGAGATGTCCATTAAAGTAACAAACAAGTTAAACATAAGCTTAGCTTATACCCTGGTTGGCTGACCGTCCATTATGTACACCGCGAAACTCCTCCGTGCCTCGGTTCGCACGTTCAGCCGTTGGTCTCGTTTGTCATTTGAAGATCTTTAGCAGTCATTACGAATAGTCATAAGCAAGAAAATCTGACAGCAGCCAAGAGGCACCGTGTTACCCAGTTACTGGGTTGTGATGGTCAAATTAACAGTTGCTTCATGTTAAATACTGGTACTCAGCTGCACCCGGTCAGAATCGGTTAGACAGTCCGATTGATTGTAGAACTATTGCTTTGACTGATTGTACCTTCACGTAGTACTTTCTTAGCCTTTAAATCAATGGTGTCGGGCTGAACGGTTTAGTACTAGGATGTTTTCATCGTCACTTCTAAAATCTCAGATTTCCTCGAGCATGTCGTCACCTCTCCGTTACATTTTCGGAGTTCAATGTCGTCGATGTAATTTCGGTACTTTAATGACTCGTCGCCACATTTAGTGGCAGTAAACACTCTGCCTGCTTATCACCTTGCCCGGCTATTGCGCGGACTGCCCGTTTTATATCCCTGCTACACTTTAGAACGTTTTTACAGTTGTTATGTGCCATCGCGTTATACAACCGACTATAAACGTCAACAACTCCAACACTTACGAAACACATTACTTGGTAATGAGAGCGCAAAGGGCATCAACCGGGCATCGAAGCCGCTGCCTTCACTAACAGTTCAGAAGCCTTATACTACTAATCTTTACTGGATCTGAACGGGCACAGCCAAGTGTCACCGCTACCTTTATTTCGTACATAAATGGTGCTCTCTGCTGTATAAGTCCATTTTGTATCTGTATAGAACAATAACGATCAGCTGACAGCTAACCGTCGCACAGTTTTGTAACTATTAGATGCTTCGATAAAACTAATATTCAATCATGTCTTATTGTTCAATAAATAAAAATGACAAAACTCTTAATAAATACGTAGATAAGCTTTTAACGCAACACTAAATCTATCAATATCGGATGCTGTACGTCGCGCGTCGGGGGGACGCATCGTTCTGTTAGAACCGGGTTCCGGATTACGTTTTTAAAAAAGAAACCACTTTTGGCTAAAATAAACTTATATTGAATTAATACACGAATGCAAAAGTACAAGTGCACTGTCGGATGGTTGGGAGAAGACTGACTTGCTGGACTGTGTGGAATGGGGGAGAGGAACGAGAGGAGGCTGCGTCAGCAGCAAGAATGCAGCATAGGATGCTGAGTAAGCTAGAAGGGGTACAGTTTAGGGATGTAACAGCCCCCCGATTAGGAGGAAACTTACGGGTGGAAAGTAAGTTGACGGGATGGAAGGAAGGGTAGGTTAGGTTTAGGTTACTCGGAGTCGAGGAGCAGGAATATCTTCTTCATCTATGGATGGCATTTCTATTTCTATGGGAGTGTTAGGTTTAGGGTTACATCTAGAATTCTTAATTAACTTACAATAATTATACAATTTATAGGAAATAACTAAGATTATAACTATGCTTACAATGATAGTAGTATATGAATAATAGTTACCGTAAAGGACAATATGAGGTTTTTCAATGACTCCATTGAGGTTTGATTTAATTTGATCAGTTACTTTATTATAATTTGAGAAAAGAGAGTCTAAATTATTTATGTTTTTTAAGTTAACGTAAGGAACTTTAATATTGTCTTTTAAGTATGTAGTAGAACTACAACAAGTATCATTAATTAATTCAAAATGCAATACTATTGGATTTAACTTTATTTCAATATTGTGTTTAGGTATTAACTTATTGTCGTTGCAATAGGCTATGCAGTTGTCTGGTATAGTTAGTATTCCAGTACCGGAAATAGAAGATTCTGATAAATCTTGACTATTACATTCTATTGTAATTTTAGAATTTTGACTAATCATGTAAATCCACTGGTTACTATGTAATTTATGAAAGGTTTCAAAATTACCATTAATGAATTCAGTTTTGCAAAGAGGCGGAACGGAAGTCAGAGCTTTTGAAATAACCTCAGTTTCACATATTGGTACGGCTGACGTTGAGTATACACTGGGGATTTCACAGATATAATATTGCGTATTGATAACTTTACAGGTATTGAGTGAATTTAGTTTACAATAAGATGATTTATCTTTAGTAATGCCTAAGTATTTAGTAGATGGTATCATTGTAGAGTACAATGTATTGTTTACAGTTTTAAGGGCAATAGGGTAAGGTATAGTATGATATAAATCAAATTCTTTTGTATTTACTAAAGGCATTTGTAACACAAATATTATCTTGTTATTTGTATAATAACTGGACACATCGGATATGTTTTCTAAAATATGGATATTATCTAAGATTAAGGGTACAGGTAATTGCTTAGAACTAGGGAGAAATCTGTAATTACCCACAAGGTCTGAAAACAGTTGTTTAGGGGTAATAATAGAAGGATACAGTAAATTAGACTTACTAAACATAATAGCGTTAACAATATCTTCTAACTTAAATGATAACGTTAATAAACTACTTTCTAAAATATTCGACAGTCCCGATATTTTAGACCTCATTACTAGTTTATTGGAAATCAGTGTTAAATTCGCCATTTCCTGATTCAAGGTATCGATAGCGTAACTAAGACTCACTTCATTTGCATTGATTTTATCAATTACTTCTTGGAGAGACGATAATGTGGATGTCGTAACCATCATGTTTTCTTTCATGAGGGTTGCCAACTTGGTTTGATCATCTTCTAAAGTTTGGATGGCATTACTATATTTTTCGGCATCATTTTGGTCCATATTACCGAACAGTTGTTTAATCACTGAGCCGATTCCACCAAACCAGGCTGATCTTTTATGTGATTTGGATATAAGATGGGAAATAGAATCAAAGTCTCTAACTATATCAGAATAACGGGATGACAATGGTTGGAACAAATAGTGACATTCGCCTTCATAGTATGCTTTACTTTGATTGCATAAAGATTTTGAAGTTCTTAGGAGATCCCTTATATTATCTAAATGTGGTTGAATAAAAGAGATGTCTATGGGGATGATAATATCTAGAGTATCATCAGTTATTTTTAGAGAACCAATGGGGTCAAAATATATGCCTGCGTCGTCTGATGCTGGCTTGATAAATCCTTGACTGTCCGACGCCAGGGTAGGATAAATGTAACCAATTCTGGAAGGAAAAGTGATTTGAATTAGCTAATATTGAGATACTATGTTTCGTTAATTACGGCTAATTTCATTTCATCATAATGATGTTTGACATGGCGTCTATTTATTAAGAGTGACGCAGTATTGTTTCCATGGATTTTCACGATTTTAAACGGGCCTTTCCAAATAGGTGAAAGGGCTTTTCTAAGGCGTAGATGATTTTTTATGTAAACAAGGTCGCCGACTTTATATTTAATTGGCCTTGTATGAGTATCGTAATAAGTTTTGGAGTTTATTTTTGATTGTTGTATGTTTTCTATGGCTTTTGTTTGGCAGTATTTTAGTCTATTTTGGAGCATGCGGACATACTCAGGGTAAGTAGCGCCTGATGTTTCTTCGTAAATAGAATTCGGTATATATGGTTTATTTCCAAATATAAGTTCATAGGGAGAGAAATGAGTGGTGGAATGGACTGCCGTGTTATATGCAAGTATAGCTGTGTATACAAAGCGGGGCCAGTTATTTTGTTGTTCGTTTACATATGATTTCAGGTACTCTTTCAATGTGGAATGACTTCTTTCAAGAGCACCCTGAGTCTGAGGGTGATACGGGGTGGACCATAACTGTTTGATTTTCAGTAAGTTGCATGTTTGTTTGAACAGCTCGGCCGTGAAGTTTGTGCCTTGGTCTGTTAAAATTGTTTTGGGTATTCCAAACAAGGTAATGAAATGAACCAGGCATTCACATGTTTCTTCAGCAGTAGTGTTAGTGATCGGATAAGCTGCTGAAAATTTGGTAAGGTCATCTTGGAGAGTCAATATATACTTATATCTGTCGTTACCGGCTTCTGGTAGTGGTCCTACGATATCAAAAGCTACGCGTTCAAATGGGCGCGTGGAAAGAGATGTTATTTGCATAGGGGCACGATTGGTTCTTCTAAGGGCTTTGTTAATTTGGCATTGCGGGCATTTCTTTATATAATTTTCGACGTCTGCTCGCATGTTTTTCCAGTAATATTTTTCCTGGATACGTTTCAACATTCTGCCAGAACCTAAGTGACCGGCTATAGGGAGATCATGGTTTTCTTTCATGATTTTTGGGATTTCACTCAGTGATGGGTAGATAATATGATTCTTATAAATGTGTATAGTCGTTTCTGAGTTGTGGAATAAATATAGAATTATATTGTATAGTTTGATATACTGATGAGTATCGAAAGGATTATTAAAGTCAGATATAGCTATTTCGGGGTTATCTTCACCCGCGAGACTGACAACTAACTCATTTCTTACGGATTTAAGACACTTGTAGATGTCCTCATATGAGCAGGTGTCAAAGTGATTGACCTTGGTAAAAATGAAATAATAAACTTTATTTTCAGTTTCATATTTAAGGAAAGAATGTAATGTTCTTTCTAGTAAGGAAAATTCGTTTAAATTTGGAATATTAGATATGACTTCTTGAATGTATGGAATGGATTCGTCCATGTCTATGGATGTAGGGATGATAACATATCTTTTATCGGTTTTAGATAAACTTTCGTTATGTTCTATTATAGTTACGTTAGGATTAAAATCCTTAGAAGTGGTTTTAAGGAATTCTGAGTAATTACCATCTAAGGTATTGGAGCTGTTAGGGCTCGAGACATCGGGAGGTGATATTGGATTTGGGTGAATAGCGGGAGATGAAGTTAAGTCTTCATTTATTATATCATCTAAGTCATCAAGGTTTCCTAGCTCTGGTAAGTCTATATTTGGTTGGATGAGGGGATCTGTGAGATCTTCAAGTTGGATTAAATCGTCGGGGGAAACATCTGGATTTGATGTTTCATCAAGATCAGGTGAGTTAAAATTCTGATTAGAAGTACTAGGTATAGGATTTATAGGATTTACAGGATAGCGGGATAATGCATCAGCGGCATTATTTAGTTTCCCTTTTCGATATATTATTTCATATTCATATTCCTCTAATTCTAATCTCCATCTCTGGAGTTTGCTACTGGGGTCAGTATGATTGAATAGCCAACGTAAGGGGCGATGGTCGGTAATTATCGTGAACTTTCTACCATAGAGATATGGACGGAAGGTTTTACAGCCGTAGATAATTGCAAGCAATTCTTTTTCGGTTGTACTATAATTGCACTCATTTTTGTTGAGTGTACGGGAAGCATAGGCGATAGGCTTGTCCTTGCCTATTTCTCCTTGGGAAAGAATAGCACTGATCGCNATGTTGAGACTGGAACTGCGACGGGCGACGAGACATAACATCCGTTGATATGCCGTATGGATTGGAATGTTCAACATAAACAGTTGTAAGTTATTTTTATGTCGAACTTAGATCACTTTAGTATTATGGAAAAGATGTTCACAACTCACAGTATTAAAACGCACATGTTCTTCATGTTTTCGCTGGAACTGGGACTGGATCTGGATCTGTAGCTGGAGTTGGAGCTGGAACTGGATTGACCTTGAACTAGGTCAGTACCGGGTTTTTACCGGTATGATGAGTCGTCTCTGGAGCTTTTGAGGCACTAAGGCACTTTCACTTTTAGCACTTGTCACTTTTGAAAAATAGCACTTTTTGCAATTTAGCACTCTGGAATTTAGCACTCTTTGGGATTTAGCACTCTTTGGAGGGATTCCAAGGATTTTTCTATCCCTTTAACGCTGCCACCAATGTTAGAACCGGGTTCCGGATTACGTTTTTAAAAAAGAAACCACTTTTGGCTAAAATAAACTTATATTGAATTAATACACGAATGCAAAAGTACAAGTGCACTGTCGGATGGTTGGGAGAAGACTGACTTGCTGGACTGTGTGGAATGGGGGAGAGGAACGAGAGGAGGCTGCGTCAGCAGCAAGAATGCAGCATAGGATGCTGAGTAAGCTAGAAGGGGTACAGTTTAGGGATGTAACAGTTCGTACGGGCGTACGTCGAGTCGGCCGGAGCCGGAGATCGGTATCATGATGTATGGCGGTGGCGTGCTCCGACATATCCCCGATTGTTTTAGCGTACAAGTCGGAATCAATTACTGCGCCCGGACGGACGGACGAGGGTCACGAGCGCGCCCGACGCCGCCTGACTGCGCCCGAGCGCCGCCGGACGCTCCCGATCTCCCCCGAAGATACGCGGACTCGCGCGATTTATTTATAACGTGGCCCATGATCGATTGCCGCGATTCGATTTTAATAAGTTGAGCTGTGTATCCGCTTGTATTACCGACAGACGTTGCTTTATCATATTTTATGGTCTTTTGACGAGAATTATGAGGACCATCTTTAGAAGTGGTTTGTCTTTGTGTATCGCTTGTCTGTCATTGATATTTCCACTTGAAAAATGACAATTGATGTAACGATGCTAATTCAATGATTGAGAAAACTTATTTAATCTCTTTTTGGTGCAAAACTTATACACGAATCTAATTTATGCTCAAACTATGACGAAACACATAACAACTCGTTTACAGTCGGTTAAAAAGAATGAGTTGTTCACACGAGCTGGTCCGACGGTCACCGAACAAAAAGAGTAGTCCGATAGAAGGGGCGCGGTGAAGGCTGCGGCGATCGGTCACAGTGCAGACCGCGGCTGCTCAGGAAGGTAGCCTCACGCCACGGACTCAAAACTCAGAAGGACCAGTTCGCACGAAGGAAAGAATGTGCCAGTCAATGGTCTGACTTTAGAGGCATTTGTGGTCCCCTGGATACCGCTGCCTGTTTGATACCGGGATACTAAAACAGGAAAATTATTACAATTTTCTCCACCGTCTGATGATCTACAAAGCTTTAGTTCTGAAGGCGTCCTATTGCTACTCAATATTTGGATCTATGTACTTCGTCTGTACATTCATCATGAGCTACCATCATCTACCAAGAGCATTGCAGTGGCACTCATTCATGCTTTGAAGCCAAGTTTATTGCCAAACGAACAATGATTTCGTCAATATTCATAACCTCCTGTTCTTTAAGACTTATACGAACTCAGATGAACTAGACCTTCTTTCATATTTTCTTCCTATTTCGCGCACTACCCAACAGTACCGGCAGGTACAGCGAGGCGGCCACTCCCCGACGGGCCGCAGCTCCTTATAGCCTGACCTTAGGGCCTGCCTCTCTGCCTACCCTCCATCGCTACAGATCTCTCACAGATTAATAGCTCTGTCGGGGCACCGCAGAGCGCAGTTAATAATACAACGAGTAATGGTTTTACTTTAACCACAGAGACACAGAGGTTAAAAAGTTGGAAGTCGAAACGATGCAGCGATGTCGTGCAAAGTTCTCGCGATGACAAATGATCTGGTTCTGCTGATCTCGGCTAGTAAAAGTAACTGCGGAATATGAAGGGTTTGATAATGCATTTGTATACAAATTCAAATGTGTAATGGAATTGATTTAACAAGTTATACTGAAGTTCAGAAATATATAAAATAAATCAAGCCAGTTGAAGTTATCGCTTCTTATTAGTGTGTGACTTTGTGTGTGAGCACTTTATTTAACTCGACAAGTTGAAGCACGTGAACTTCAACATTTCTTCATCCATAACACGTTCAACAAATACTTAACGAACCTCTCAGCTAACAGTGCGATCCTGACAATCTCCCATATAAACTATATTATTATTAATTATTTTTTATGTGTTTGACAATCTCGGGACCCTGAGGTCCCGGTCCTTTGGTAAGCGTACGAGGGGCCGAAGCCAACTCGCGTTAGACATTTCAAAAGGAATGAGGCACCAACCGACGATTATCCCTGAATGCACTATGAAAGTATACCCAAGAACAATCCCCGGTTGGTGCAGGTCAATTGCAGAATATGAAAACAAAAATGAAACAAAAATGGGTTTGGGTGGTTTAGTGGACTGGTAATCGTAAACTATGTAAGGACTATTGGCCCCCGCCTGACCACTAACAATTAACAAGGCTTTAAACGGGTGACTTACACACTCAATAAATGGGCCCCCTTAAACGGTCGCTAGCACAAAGTGCCGTAGCGCCAATATATGTATGTTGCCCACATACCCTGAGGTGCTAGAGGAGTGGAGAGGTATACCACGGCTATCAGGACAATCCCGGAAGTACATTCAAGATTCCTAACAGCACCTTACTAGATTTTACATCCTTCTCCCAAGCATGTTTGCTCTGGCGAATCTCCACTCAGACCAGCGAATTAAGGTAAGAAAGAGTTCTGTTCCTCGTCAGTGTTCACTCCGAACAGTCAATAAAGGCTGGACATGAGGAACAAGACTTCTCCCAGGAGATCAGGTCCGTGGGCTCACTACTGCCCAACAGTTCGCCACAAAACTGCCTTGCGGATTGTCTGGTTCTTACCCTAGGTATGATCTCAAGAGGAAATATTTGTTTGTTTGTATGTTACAAAATTAACTAAAAAACTACTCGACCGATTTTAAAAATTCTTTCAACGATAGAAAGCTACATTTTAGCTTTATTTATTTCCAGAAATAATTAGGTATCCCTACTAAAACTTGAATAATGTAACCCAAGGTGTAAAAAAATGTCGTTCATCGCATGCGCTGCGAAAACTATTGATGATACATAAAAATTAAGTAAAACATAATTAAAGTAGTACTTATTATTACCTAGAAAAAAGTCCGCGAGGCTATATATCTAACTATTATGGTTAAGCCACAATGACCGCTTTTTGTTAAAATTATTCAATCAAAGCGCAGTTGGAAAGAGGAAGTGGGGTTTTTGATATCAAGACACTTTAAATTATCCAAATTGGACCTTTCGTTTAAGTTGCGGTTTGAGCGAACTGGGGAGAATCTTAATGCATGGTCCGATGAAGTTGAAACATTGCATTAACGACTTGGATAAAAAATAAGAATAAAGAATATTTTCGAAAATAAACCCCTTAAGGGGCGAAAAGGGGTGATGAAGTTTTTAGGGGAGGACATAATTGCTTACTTTAATTTACGTGGAAATTGGAATTGCGGCTGCGGAAAACCTCAAGCGGCGTAAATATAGTAACCTTACGGCTGGTTGACACTTCCTGTGACCCAAGAGCTGGCTTTTACTTTGCGATTCAACGTGGCAATGCCGCCAGTCTCCTGGACACATTACCAGCTGACAGCGTTGAGGACGAACTTTTTGATGCTATGTTTTAGTTTGTTGTATGTTTAGTTTAGTTTATTTATATATGTACAACATTAACAATTCGCTCTAATTGAAAAAAAAATGGAATGATCAAACTATAAGTGTGGTACTTGAAACAGATCAAACAATTTTTACATAATCAACCCCTGACGGGGTGAATAGTAGGCTGATCCTGAGACCGTTGAATGGATATCGTAGTGCTTCATTTTCCAATACTTGACTTTAAAAGGGTTAGAGGGGGCCTTAAAGTTTGTCTATCTATATACAGCGTGAAATTTTAATGGTTGTTTTCCCGCGATACAACGATTAACGAAAAAAATTAAATTTAAAATCAAGAAATGGCAAAATAACAATTGTGATAAACAAAACTCGAAAGCGACTTCAGAGCGGCCGCGGTTGTAGCCCTTCGCGTATCAACCAGCTGATAGGTGTTCCTGATTTAATTAAACACAATAGGTACCGAATAAGTAAACAGAAAAGGATTTGAATGTGAATGATAAAGTCAATCATTCACTCAGGTCACATCATTCATTTTGTATGGAATAATCTTATTCCTTGGGTTTAAAAACTTGAAAGTTGGCACGAATACTGACCTAAGTGAATAATGAATATTGTCATATTTCATGTTTCAAAACTACTTCCCGATGGGCTTTAAGGGAAAAAAAGGCAATAACAATCTTGATACAAAATGATAAATACATGTTTCTGGATTTTTCTAAAATCAACCACAGAAGGGGTATTTAAGGCTGAAACGGATTTTTTTATAAACAACCCCCAACGGAATGAAGGGCGCAACAGTGGCGCTGACCATGTGGTCTCAGCAGCAAAGAGCCTGGGTAGTTCAAGAAAATCTTTGAGATTTATTTTCCAAAACTACCCTTTGAAGTGCGATTAGTAGGTACGTGCTCCATATTTTAATTATTAAAAACAAACGTAATGAAACACAATTGTAATTGTCTCTTAATTATAACGTCTGCGAGAGTACAAATTCACCCTCATACCAACATCCGAAGAGTCACATTGGGTTCTTCTTATAATACAGCAAGAGAAAAAATAATTCATTGGGTTGGGGCCAGGAAGAGGATCGTTATAAATAATTAATAGTTTTGGATTGTGTATGATAAACCTTTTCAGGAATTTAATTTTCTCTAGAATTCAGAGTAACTAATTCAAACCACTTACCTAAAATGTCCATTCCCTAGCGTCCCTAGCGGTGTCAACATTAGCTAATGTTGACACCGCTCGGGACGTAGTGTAGGTACCTCGTACATCTCTGCCGGTGACAACATAGCCATGTTAGTTAATGAAGTCAATCGCTGTAACGTGATAGCTGGCGCGGGCGTGGACGTCGCAGACGGACAGACAGACGGACGGACAATGTATGTAATGATATACTAATGTTCTAGCGGCCAGTTTTGTACAACATCGACGGTTCGGTTACAAGAACAGTTTATATTGTGGTTCCCGGAGTAGCACAGTTAGTTTATGTGATAAACTTTATTTTCTCTTTTGTAATAGTAATTATATTTTTCAACTAGCAATTCGGATATTCCGCAGTCATTGCCTCAGAAACGATAATTAAAACGTAAATCTTAAACAAATAAATAAAACTTTAAGACAGACTATAACCGAGAGAGCTGCAATTATTTTCGTTTAACAACAGTATTAAAAAGATTTAAACAAATTACCAATTGAGTGTAGTACACGCGGTAACGACCATTTTTCCTTATTAATTCACGAACACAGACCGGTCGCTTCAGATAATCGCCGACAGTCAGTCGCAAACAACGTCCTTAATGACCGCTGACATCGGACATGCCGCTGACAAGTTCGTAAAACACCCAAAATAAAATAAAGACCAAAATAAACATAAAGAGAACGATAAAAGTTAATTAAACGGTTACTGCAAAAAATGTAATCACAACCTCATGACAATTTATTTTATAACACTCGTTCCTGACTCGGATTTAATGGCCTATAAAATAAATGCTAAAAAAACTAGACCGAAATGTTTTAAATTGAATCAATAACCTGTATTTTAAAGACAATCATAAAATACTATAGTTTATGACGTTTCTTCGTAGTCGCGTGAAATTATAGTCAATGTTTATGACTTGCGAGCAAGCGGAGCGGGGCGGCCACGGCCGGAGCGGAGCGAGCAAAAAGCTCGCGTATCAGCAATAAACCGCACGACTATAAAATGTTATGGCGGGTGTAGAGTGAATCCGGTTCCCGCTGAGTCAGCGCACAGGCTCGCGCATGCGCACTCACGCGCTCGGGATTGTGGGAAAAAGTACATCTGTTTTTATTTTACTTAGAAAGTACTTTACGTGTGTGATTGGATTTAATTGTTTTTATTTTGCAAAATATCTTAACAAAATCTTTAACGTGATGCGCGCTAGGTCCAAGCTGACTCAACTCAGACTAATTCGATTGCTCTATACAACCAGTAATGGTACAACGTAAGTCTTGAAAGCTGAACAGGGTAAGCTAACAAAAATTGTTTGTACTTGAACGTCAGACATTGCGTCCGTTTATTCACTCTCCTCGTATTTCGGCTGACGTCTGACATTAATACAGTTTCGGGGGACGTCGCGCATGATACACAGGCGGACGATGGTATCGCGGTGTTTGCACCAATTCGTTTAGTTCTGCCGCTCGCCATCGCCGCCATTACAGATCTGTTTAGCCAATTGAGAGATAGCAGATAACATCAGCACTTTAATGTGTCGGCTAAGAATCACGGCTTATTTAATCTGGACAAGCTTCGTTAAGCTGACGTGACGGCCGCAGCTAAATATTGATTGTGATTATCGGTCGGACTGGAAGATCATAGCATTCTCATGAGGTCGGCAGGAAGTTTAGAATGCCACGTGCAGAGGAAAGGAGTTGGCCATTCGTTGACCCTGAGTTTCCTACTAAATGACGAAAGAGACTGAGTAGCAGAATCTTCCATTCTGAAAGCCTTTAATGAGAACATGTTGCAGTTATATACTACGTGCCAAAATATTTTTGGAAAACTAATGTTATGTATAATGAATTGATGACAATTACTTCCAAGACCACTGTTTGGATCTTTTGAAAAAAGTGAGCATCGATTCTGCAGTTACCAGTGCTCCATTATGCGCGAGCAAAGAGAATGGAGTTTCATTATTCTCTTCCATAAATACTCATCAAATCAGAATTTCATTCATTTAATCAGAAATTCGATTAAGAAATAAAACTGTATTCCTTAACGAACTTCACGGTTAAATCTAAACAACCGTAACTTCACGAAGAGTTAACCAAATGAATGCTGTTACACTTTAAACTCCATTTTAATTGTTAAATCGGCGTGGCGAAGTCTGATGGAGGTTCCAACACATAGCCTATGTACATGTATATGTTTGTATGTATGTAAATGGTGCAATTAGTGATGGTGTCTGCAGTAATTGCTTGTTTTTATCTGTGTGTGTTCACGGTAATCGGATTAATGCGGCGGCACCACAAAGCGCTCGTAACGTGCGCCCGCGCATACCAATACTGTGGCAGTGGGAAGTTACATCACTCGGATTTGTTTGAATAACTCTATCTAATTGATAAGTAATATTTTCATGATTTAGAAGTTAGATCCACATATTGCTTATTCAAATGTCTTATATCATATGATCTTCACTCGAACTTTCTTTGGTTATTGCCTCACGTAGTGTCAAGAAATGAAGAAAAAGCAAAGGGAAAAGTCCTGAACATTAATAAGCAATACTTTATTTTAGCAAAATAAATGTTCTAGGTGTCATCAGTTTCGTAACAACACTGATGATGGAATAATTTCCTGAAAGTCATAAAATAACTTAGACTGGTAATCCTGCCTACATGTACATTATTTTATGACCCTCAGAGTAAGAGGGAGAGATCGAAACAAGCAATAGGGATATGATTAAGGTCGTTATGGCCACGCTTATTAAGTGATTTCACCAAACCACAAGCAATTTCATCTCAATTGTCTCCCTAAATCAGCTCCAAGTGATTGTCAATTTGCGCGGCGCTAGTAATCGTTTGGAACAAGCGGACAGCGCCACAATTTATATCTAGCAGATATAATGTTAGCCAACAATCTCGCTATTAGCCTCCGATTAGCCCCGATACCGAGAAATTATATATTTGTCAAAGTATAAGTAAGAGCTTAACGTTGAGATTAAGTTTTTGTGAGTATTCGTACGTGGTCGGTTCAGTTAAGTGGGGCCGTAATTACACGTTACTTTTAAGGACGTTTCTTAAGTCCGCGTCTAGACTGAAAGTTTTAAGAGGACATCGGATTAGTGTCAAAAGAATTGACGAATTATTATAAGAATATTCTACGACATTATCTTTCATGCTTAATTTGGCCGCAAATTGAATTGGCTCTAAAGAAGGCGTGATGAGTTGAGACCACCGATATAGTAAGAACTAGCACGTACCTATAGTACTGCGTAACTTTTTCAACATTTATTTTATCGCAACTTTTTTTAGTAACTTTTGACCCTATATCACAACTTGCATAATTTTGACCATTTTCTGACTGCTTCTGTATGTAACACGTATGGCATCTGTTCATGCCGAACAGTAATTGCGCACGACCTCTTCCCCTGCCGGCCGCTTCACTCCACGGCGCACAATGCGGGGCCAACAGCAGCATCACGCAGTTCCTTTGTGTCGGCTCCTCGACCTCCTCCTCCCGGTACAGGCAGGTCGACTGTACCGTTCTTTATTCCTGCTCGCGCTGGAATTCTCGGCCGCATTATAGCTATTTAAAGAGCTTCGAACAAAGAGTTCGGATACTACGCAGGTGGATACAGAAGGTTTATTCCACGCCAAAATAGTTATAGTAAAAAAAACACATAGTGCGGAGATATGAGTGTAACAGTATTATCAAGCTGTTTGTATAACGATCAACAATTAAATAAACCCCTTTTCTTTATTCTTGATCTTCTGTATTTCAATTGCACTTCTTCTAAATTCGTCTCTGAAGGACTAAGCCAAAAAAGGCAGTTGATCTCTGTTAGAAATCCCTTGAGTAAGTTGGACTCGCATGCTTCATGCTTGACTCTGCACAAATTAAGTAGCTCATAGAATGCTGTAGAAGTCTTTTACTACCACTGAGTCTCGTCAGTCTAGTATCATCAGTAGTATTTAGTAAGTAGTGTCAGTAGTATTAAGTGCCATCTAACATTTAAAGGTCATCAAAACAATGAATGATGCTTTGTATGTGCCATCGTGGCCCTTCTGTTTCCTCGACAGCGTGATGCGCGGGCCGGAGCTCGCTGCGCATGCGCCGATCTCAATTATAGATAGCGGTAGTTACACACACCGAGCCCGGTACAACCAACAACACGTGTATTGCAACAAACCACTTTATCGATCAATAAGGGGAAAAAAAGCACAAATAAAAGTCGTTAAAGTCTGATTCAAGATTAACAGTCTTCTGCAGTACAGAGAGCTAATTCTACTAATTGATAACGTTGTGGTTATTCTTATTCTTTCACTAGCTTCTGTCAGCGGCTTCGTCATCGAGAAAGTAAAAAATATCCCAAGGGAACATACTCCCAGGATATTTTTTTACTGCAGGACATATTATGTCTTATTCCAGGACATGGTCTACTCGTGTACTAAGTTTCATCCAAACTCATTCAACCGTTAAAAGTAACAAACAGACAGACTTATGACAATAGTATGGATATGGATTTTAAATTCTTCGCAGCTTCAATTCTCACAAAAAACACTAAACTAAGATTGGAGCGTGTCAGAACACGTCTGTGAATGTTAGCCACCATGTTAGCTAACATGTAAATGGAGCCTAAAAATAGAACACAACGAGTTGTGGCTCCGGAAGCAAAGCAGACGCTTTTGTTGAAATTGGACACTTTCGCACAATTATTCATAGAATGGGTTCTCATTATTTCAGATAGTTTTTTTTCTGTAATTATAAACATTCCTTACTATAAAACTACCGAAATAGGTGCCAACTTCCAGCAGACTTATCTTTTGCAACGAAACTTAAAAAATATTATATAGACACTTTTTCTCTCTGACGATACTTGGCTACGAAGCGAAGGCTCCGCAGCACCCCACAGCGCGAGCCGTGACCCCCCGCGCGCCCCACCCCCCACTATTTGGGGGCCACTCGGCTACAGGATGCTGGAGAATGTAGATCACTGTTTGTATTGCCGCTCAGTCCATACTAGCCGGTATGTTTGCGCTCGCCTACAAAAGACATCAACGCGCTCTTTGTTCGCACACTTGGAACGTTTTGTTTGCAATCACTTGAAAGTTATAATGGCATGATTTTATCTATGTTATTAGTTTTATAGACCAATATGGGTTTGGCAACCTTCACTGCGTGTGTATTGAATGTAAAGTTACCTAACTACGACGTTGTAAGAACTTAGACAGAGTAGAGCCAAGGACATTAATATCCAGTCATAGATTCTTTTAGTGAAAGCTAATGAGGATATAATATGACACCTAGTCTCGGAAATCGTATAGTATACTTGTGGGGAATTACGAAATAAAACCAGCAAACTGGAATTTCTCTTGATTTATTCTTGACTTGTTGATTCACCAAAGTACAGGAGATTAATGGGACCGGAGACGACGGGTTCTCGAGTTTTGTGTTTTCTTTTATTTTCGACTACTTTACCTTATCGAGACCCTCTATTTTCCATACATTTTTCTGAGGTTAATTTTCATCTTACAATTCAAGGTTTTGGTCCCATAGTCACAAAGTTACAGTACATTTCAATTGTAATGTTACTCATTTTTACACTTTACATAGTTCTCTTTGTTTGGGAGCAGTTTTCATGGCCATATCTTTAATAATACAGAAATTATGCTACATCAAAGTTACAAATCGTGCGTCTGGCAAGTAAAGATCATCGTTAATGTTAAATTTCCAAGAAACCAGGAAAAAAAGGTATTTTAACAAGTTACGACTTGAAATATCAATTAAATATTACAAAATTACACATCTAACTTATGTCTCAGTATTTACGAAAAATCTACAATTTGCGATAGTAAAGAAGTATGATAAAAATCTTAGCAAAATAATTTTACTCACACATATAAAAATCATACACACACATATAAGGATCGGTCACGCTTCGGTGAGCTTGTCTTTGATTGGTCGGTGACTTATTTGTTGAGATTGTCCTCATTGGTTGAGATGTATGCACAATCATCCTTACTGGGTTACACCTATCACTAATTGCGACACTGTTATTATTCTGCGTCACCGAAATTTTAGTTTTTTAATTAATCATTTATATTTTAAATTAATTATTTATCAATCTGCGTCACCAACAATACTGTTATAGTAAGGACAAATACTTGAAGTTAAAAGAACCTTCTTAAACTAGAAACCTCTCCCATTATGTTTTAAACAGTTTATTGAGATCCAATTTATTTTCTCTAGACTCAATTTGTAGAATTTTACGGCAGCTCAAAGGTTCTAAAAAAACGACTTCTCGTGTCGACAGCCGGTGGTCCTTAACACAGCGTTTAATACGAGCAACCGCGGAGCGTGTCCGTCACAGCCGGGCCGGATCCGCGCCGGAGCGATGACACGCCGCACCGGAGCTCCTAGGGGAACAGTCACCGACTTTGTTGACGAAAGTAAGCGTTTCATGAATATTTATTTACCTAGTTTTGTTTTGGGCGAGACGATACCGCTAGGTAAGACTGTTATTGTCAGAGTTTCTGGCATCTGGCGCCGCAACGACTGTCAAAGATCTGCAAATGGCAGCCGGCACCAACAGGTGGATGTGCTTCCAAGGCACGAAGGTGTCTCACTACCTACGAGTATGTAATAGATGGTGACCCCTCATGACCATGGATGGACTCGACTGGTATTTTTGTTTTGTCACGAGCCCCTTTGTATCCACCAATCACGAATATGAACTATGAAATTAAAAAATAATTATCATATTCGGTTGAGACCTAATTTTCAAAATGTTCGGTCGCTGAGTGTAGCCCGTAGCGAAACAGAAGCCGTTCCGTGTTGACACCTAATACCGTGGAAATTATGCTTTTGTAGAGCCGTCCTGCGTTTAGAGCACGGACGGCAGAGTTAGTCGATTTTATGCTCAAATTGGGACAAATTGGGAATCGTGATGGGAGGTAGACTACGCAGGTAGAGACGCAGTTTGGGAATTTTGTTGAAATGGTCCAGTGTAACTTAATAAATGTATTTCGTTCGTGAACAACCCAAGCTGCTAGTAATTATATTTATTTTCGTACTTTTTAAGCTCTTGAACATCAGTCATTTTATAGAGTTACGAAGATAAGACTCGATCGGAACCCTCGGTGCGCGAGTCTGACTCGCACTTGTCCAGTTTTTATTTCAATCCTACTTATCCTTAAGAGTAATATTTTAGGTGTGTCCATAGTTTATGAACTGCAGTAACTTATGTATACGTCGAAAAATCGAGACTCTGTTCCCGTAGCGGACGAACTATCCACGAGTTTATACTGACTTGCACACCGTGGGTCCCGCCCACGGTGTGCAAGTCTGATTTGCACTTATCCGGTTTTCCGATTGTGTTTACGTCTTTTCCATAGGTAATGAACACTTGAGCAAAATTAATGTAGCCCGAATTAATTGATAAAAGATATTTAAGCATATCCTAGCAAGGCTGACTGCCCAGGGATTTCCGGGGACTTGCTTGCGGGGACAGTACTAATACTGTCATAAAACTCGTAGATGTCATTAAATAACAACTATTCACCACTCATCAAAATAATCAATTATACGTAGTCCTTCTGTCCCACTTTTGTATAAAACACCTGCGCGGGCGCAACATAATATAGTTGCAATTAACCACAATTAATTAGCAATCAAGCGATGATCACAGACACACACACACCATCACCCTCTCTCACTCACACTTGCGTACATACAGAGCGGTGGGATGCGCACGCGCCGCTCTTTGTTACAAGGCAGGTTAATGGGTGGAAGAATTAATGATGCGAAATAATTAGGAATATAATTATAAAATTGACAAAAAGTAACTTTATTTGTAAAAATCATCACGGATATCTTCATCGGAACCTTTATAACACTTGTTTGCCCGCAGCGTCGCTTGCGTTTATAATTTTATAAAGACTAGCTTTGGCCCTCGACTTCGTTCGCGCAAATCCCGTTTTTCCTCTTCCCGTGGGCAGTTCGGGAAATCCTCTCTTAGTGCTCCCCTACACTCCTCAGGGAACCTACATGCCAATTTCTGAGCGATTGATCAAAGATGTAGAGTAAATAGTACACACACAAAAAACCAGCAATGATATGAAAACCATTTTGATTAACCATATTACGAAACCACCTAAAATACTTCTCCAAACTTTAGTATATCCATCACAATAACAAAACATAAGTAACAGTTATCTCAGAACATAAAGAAATTAAATAATGAATGTAACACCATAAACCATGGAGACAGTCACCACTAAATATTTGTTGATAACTGTTTAAATTCCACAAACCGTAGAGTCGTCTCTACCGGCTCTATGGAACTCTATAAATAACTAGTGAACGTCGTTTTTACTCAACGCGTGGAACTAAGCGTGAAATATTGTATTCGTACGAGCTCTACAACATTGTACAGCACAAAGAGGCTCTACTGTAGAGTCGACGGTAGAGTCGCGATAAACGTCACCAGCTACTGGAGATTATTAATAATGTTAGGAAACAAATATTGTGGTTTGTCTGATACATATTGTATGAGATCTATGATTCTTTAGAACTAAAATAAATTCAAATTGAACATAACTGAAATTAATTTACCATAAATCAAACAATAGTTTTTTTTTAATACAAAAATCCTACCTGGGTGAATTCAGACATGGCTTTATGGCTTTGGCTACATGGCTTTTTGTTCAAATTCCTAAATTACAATGATTTTTATACAAGAATGTGATTCCAGGATTAATTTCATCATCTCATAACCCTTTCATTATTTCAAAGAAACTCCAAACACGAAACTGTATATTTCCAATAACATTACAAATGTTACCCACACACTAGTTCAATACAAACATGTGGCTCTACCGACAACACACGGGACTCTATCGACGATCGACAACTATCGACGTAATGGCAGGACATGGGGTTATCGACGTTATAAAGTATTTCTCAATCACGAGCAATACCGAGAGACTAGTGGAGGCTGGAACGGATATTGGATGAGTTCTAGTAATTGTGTAGTTACAAATAATAAACAAAAAATTAAAAACGTTTATTTATTGAAATGTCCATATTTTGATAGTATAATATTATCTTAAAACTATGTTAGTAATGAGGAGCTCAATTAATGTAGGTCTAATAAAGGTTATTAATCTAACGGTAAATAAAAATTGAAACACAAGCATACGCATTTTCATGAGAAAAGTAACTCTAAGGACTCTCAGCTATATCAGCTCATAGCTGCTCCTCCGAGCATGGCTCACGTGATGCTGGTGGTCGGGACCACGTCGGGGTTTGTAGACCTTCTCGCTGATACTGGTCTTCAAATGCTTCTTATTCAAACAACATCTCTGGCTTCTGACACTTTGATGTTTAGCGGAGTTCAGATTTGATCAGAGGGCCAATTATACTACTTTTAACCGACTTAAAAAAAGGAGAAGGTTCTCAATTCGGTTGTATATATTTTTAAGTTTGTTACCTCATAACTCCGTCATTTATGAACCGATTTAAACAATATTTTTCATGTGGATGGATATACGTTCCGATTGGTCCTATATAATTTTCATCAAAATCGGTTTAGTAGTTTGGTTTTTAAATCAAAATAGCTTGAGGAAATAGAAAATATGTCATCCAAGTAAGTAAACGACGAACGACAAAAGATAACCTCTAGTGGAGGTTCTCGGATGGCTCCGATCTTCAGTGTTTGTGTGGCGTCGCTCCGCACTCCGCAAGACAAGAGGTGGGCTCTTGTCTTGCGCCGCATGCCCTGTCACCTGTACATGTGTGAGGACCTTATGGCTGCGTCAGCGAACGGTGTTGCCGTTGCTGAGTACAGGGACAAACACAAAATTTGATAAGTGTATTTGCCACCGACACGGTAAGGAAAAGAAGTAAACGACATTGCGTGTTTTGCTTTCCTGTGACTTTCCAGTGGTGTGGGGTACCACTAAAAGTGAAAAATAAAAATGTTTTTTACAACCGAGTTTTTTTTACTCGGTTGTATTTTTTTGTTAAAAAGTTTTTTTTTTGTTTGTTTCTTCCTAATTTACCGACTTCCGAAATTAAAGTTATTTTATACTTTGTACTGTTTTTTTATTTGAAAGTCAGTTGTATTTGTTTTAAGAACGTTCGCATTTTCCTAACTTTCCATATATTTCGGACAGATTGCAACTGAGACGCGTATGCGAAGTTTGTTTAAAATATACATATATTTGTTTTTTGCTCCCACATTAATATATTCGTTTTTGCTGTGTCCGACAGGGTCCATAATGATCACAATTTCTTTTTTAAATTCACCACCTTAGTACACATTGTGGAATGCAAATAAAGTATTGAGTATTAAAAAATGGTAGAACTGGCACTCAGGTCATCGTTTATCTAAATAATCTACTAGGTATGTACTTCTTCCTGATGGTATTTGATTTCCCATGAAATTCCTAACTGCTTTGTCAGTTAAAATTAAAATTACACAACATGGTTGCAAATTATTATTTTTTATCTGTATTTTTTTATTCAATACAAAATTAACAATAATAACTAAAATTAAAAAATGCACTAAACTAAATTAGAACAAACTAAATTAATAAAGCATCAAGAAATTCGCCCTCAACGCTGTCAGCTGGTAATACGCCCAAGAGACTGGCGGCATTGCCACGTTGAATGGCAATGCTTAGCCTCTGGCCAAGTAAAAGCCAGCTCTTGGGTCACGGGAAGTGACGGTACAGGATTATGCAAATTAATTGATCTCGAAACCAGCGCAAAACACGTCGTACTCCGCGTCACACTTCCAGCCGCTATGGTGGATCCTTCTCTGTTACTGCAGTGCGTCTCTGGAACTCTCTCCCACACTCCTTACGCGACAGCCCTTCTCTTGACGTCTTCAAGAGGAAAGTTAAAGAGCATTTCCTTTCGCAATGACATAATATTTGTAGATATGTATGTATATATTTATATGTTTACGTATGTAGGTATATTTATGTATGATTAAAATGTAAAATTTGTGCACTGGATACTACCCTCTATTGTGATCTCTCTTTATCACTCAAAGGTTTGCTGGTAGAAAACTCATTTTTGAGTTAAGCTCGCCTTTGTACATGAACTATTTTAAATGTGAATTAATATAAGCTGTTATGGTGTACAATAAAGAATTAAAGAAAACATACAAATCTTAACGTTATCGAATAAACATTTCTTGTCACCTTTCATTTATGACCGTTGTTATCAAATCCAATTATTCCTCCTATTTCTCTCATTAAGAGAACGTAAATCCACATTTACACGATTAATGTACATGCCTGCCCACGTGATGCGCGTGCGCAGGTCGCCGTCGTGGGCGCAACCCTCCGGCGCTGTAGTCCCACCTGTTTCTGGCACCGAGCGACTCATTAATTGAGTCTCCGCGGTGACCTTTATGCTAACCAAGTGATATACTTCACTTGTTCACTCAGATGAACGGAACACTTAATTCATGATAGTGTTGTCTCGATCATAGCTTGTTTTGTTAAGAAATCTACAATTGCAGCGGATAAGCATTAAGCGCGACCTTTGAAATCGTGATTACGATCGTTTTAATCAGATTAGGATTAACAGCTTGCAGGGACTACGGGCCACAATACACATGTCATGCATGTTACTTGCACAAATGTTTGCAAGTAGGTAGCTTGCATGGCACAGTGACATCCGTTAACCAGAACTTGTCATGACACAATGGCATGCAAGCTACTTGCATACTTTTGTGCAAGCTAGTAGTATATTAGATAGATAGTATTTAGGCCAGGGCTTCAGGTTAATGTTATTCCACAAGCTATTGAACCCAAAGCTGTCCATATTCCTGCTCTGTTAGTCTGCTACATTTGACAGATCAGTACAGAACATAAAACATCTCGCCTGTACTCCTCCAGCAGTTAGACAGAAGTGTACTTATTGTGCTACAGTACATACGTCAATCGCCAGTTATGAACAAGAACCTTGTTATACTCCCAGCGGGAACCGAAGATAGGAGCTCATGCATAGCAATAGGCTTCCGATCACTAGACCAACGAAACAGTCAGTTCAATGATCCCTAAATTAACTTCTCGGCCTTTCAAGATAATATTGTAGAAATATAAATGAGGTTTATTAAAATATCAACAACCGTTTCGCCACTAGATTTTATGTGAATTATATTAATCAGAGATAATCTCGCTCAATCAGTGCTCGGTGATACAGAAATAAATCCAATCCTCAGATAAATTGGCGAACCGGTACACTAATCAATGTGGCGACTCATTCCACATAAAAACAAACGGTGCCAATATTATGACAATCTCCAGCAGATTTATGATCTCTATAATCCTTTAACTAATGCAATTTAACGAACTCATTGGCGTCGTCGAGATAAATCGCCGACACGATCTCATTTCAATACGAGTTTGTAATCAAAATACTAATATCAGTTTCCAATTACCGAGTAGTGACTACCAGCGTTTATCTAGCGGACAACATCATATAAAAGTTCGCGGACGTTACCCAAGTGACAGATAATATAATTGAAACGCGTTTATCTGGGAGATATAAATAATAGTAGATGTGGCGAGCGACAGTTGCACAATAGTGCTGAACGCTCTGCGCGGCGCGGGCGTGTCGGTGTGATCGATGTGTCCCGCGCAGCCCGCGGCGCAGCACTAGCGTGTGAACTGAGCGACGCTATTTGGAACACTCATATTATACTGCTTTTGGTTCAGCAATTTATTTGAATCATGATCTCGTCCAAACGGAGCGTCTTGCACAACGCGCAAATATTTGATTAGATTAAATCTCAGATCCACCGAGACGCCATGTTTGAATACGAGTAACAACCGCGTAGTGCGCATACGCAACACACTTTTATTATTCAACTCTGATCGAGCAATGTGAATTATGTGTGGGGGAATTTAATTAAAATTACAATGAGGCCCTTACATTTTACAGCGTCGATTAATGAACTAAATAGCGGTTTTTTTAGAATTAATCAATTCCCAGCGCGCTTATAGTTTAAATTCCTATTTCATGGATGAATAAAATCCACGTCTATGTCGATAATGCCTTATCGATAATCGATTTGAGCTTAATCTGCTATTAATTCAAATGGATGGTAATGTGCGGCAGGCGGCAGGTAGCTGGCCATCGCTCGAGGTAAACAAACACTTAGAGTGTTGTTAGCGATCGCAATGCGCCCGAAGACATTTGCTTGTGTTGTAAATTACAGTGCTTCGATCGGTGGTGCGGTAACTGTCGATAAACAATGCGGTGAGTGGCAATAATACGTGCTCGGTAGATGTTATCCGCGGTGCGCAAGCGCAGTGGCACACCCCCGGGGAGGCCGCCGCCTGCCCCTGCGCCGGACGGCCGCGCCGTGCGCCTGCGCGTGACGCCGCGAGGCACCCTGTAATGGCCCGCGTACCACGCTCAGCGCTATAACCACAAGCCAACATTTTCAAAATACACCGATAGTTATGATCCAAACAGTCAAGCAATAAGCTGCAGAGAAGATGTAATGTATGCTGCATTAGTCGGTGGATTAAATTATGTCGGAGATCGTAGTAGGGAGGAAAATGTAGGATTTTATTAAAGGCATTAGTGTGCGTAATGAATGATGTCCCGAGGCCGGCGACACTTTATGAAGACGTTCTTCACGCTAATGAGATAATATTATTGTAGGGAGTGTTCGCACAACGAGTTGTTCCTTTTTCGTTATTATAATGTTGAGAAAAAACGCGGGTTTGTGCCGCCCGCGACCGCCCACGGGACCTCTCACACGACGCGTACAGCTCGTGAGAATGGGTCCCACATGCCCGCGTCACATCAACGTTACACTTCACTTTAATGAGTCGGTAGCCATTTTAAATTAGAAACGAATCGTGTGTAGTTGTAGTCGTAAAATAAAAATTAACATTCTTGTTGAAGCATGCATGCATTATAGAAGCGGATGAGTCAGGGCCCGGGCGGCAGATGTTCACAGTTGTTTGATAATTATGTGTATATTGATTAACTGGATGAACTGATTGGCAGTGCGACCAGCTTGTCGAGCTTGTGCTTCAAGTTCGGTTCACGCACTGAATGAATAGCCACTGATAAATCAAACACATGTACGAGTGTAGGCAGGTATGTACATTGTATATGCATTTCAAACTTATACTTTACTAGCTTTTGCCACGCCTTCACTAGCGTTCAAGTTAATGAAAAAATCGATAACTGTCTCCAGGATTCCATTTATCTCTGTACCAAATATCATCAAAATCGGCATGATAGCGTATTATATACACATGTAGGCGTGATAGCGTATTATATAAACTTTGAGGCGTGATAGCGTATTATATAGACATGTAGGCGTGATAGCGTATTATATAAACTTTGAGGCGTGATAGCGTATTATATACACATTGAGGCGTGATAGCGTATCAAATCAACAAACTCACTCTCGCATTAATAATATAAGCAATCAATATTGTAACTAAAATGTGAAAATATCTAAACAGTATGAAGTTATGAAGCGGTGCTCCAATTAGCTGGCATGATCATAGCGCTCGTAAAATATAATGATGGTCGCAAAGCTGTTCAGAACATTGCGCCCACGCACCTCTGCAGCAGTGGCCACGCTGGTGCGGTTGTGCAGGATAATCGGTTAGGAATACAATTATGATAGAAATGGTACAAACAAATTGATTATTAAGTAGCAAACCAATGTAGAGATTTGTCTCCATGAGAAGCAAAAAATCTCAATGAGGAATGTCTTCATGTTAGCCAGGAAGTAGATAAAATGCACTGTTTGTTCTACTCTTATTTTCAGCACAGCACCTACTAGATTTCCGACCTTTACAACGATTGTAAGAAATTTGTATGAATAAATCAGATTTTCTGTGTAACGAACAAAGTTTACCATATTAATCATGGACACCCTACTCCCTCTTCAGTGCCGAAAAATAGCCACTTTCTACAACACACAAGCATCTCTTTCTCCCTAACGACGCCTAACGACGTGTATTCACTCCGCCCACCGCGTCACGTCACGTCAACATCCACAGACGTCACGACACGAGACTATTTGTCAAGGAATGAACGCGACCGTTGAGCCGGTTGACAGTGACCCCGGATTGACCCGCGTTGTGGCTCGCGGCTTAGGCTCGACTCTGACGCTGTGAGACGGGATTATTATAATTATTATATGTGAGTGCCATTTGACGCGTGTTAGCGTCTTTATTAGGAGGGCTTTGAACTGTTAATGTGGACATGAGTAGTTACCAAATGGTTGAACATTCTGAATAGTCTGGTCTTATCATCTAAATCTTTTGAGAATTAGTTCCTAATACTTTTAAAGTAGTAGACGAAGCACATTGGTAAACTGAATTAATCCTGAAACAGCCATTAGAGTAAAACATAGCGTAGGTACCTGACCAAATCATATATTAACATCATCAACATTTCAGCCGAAAGACGTCCACTCCTGGGCATAGATAGGCGTTCCCCAAGAGTCACCACATCGACCGGTGCTGAGCGTCTTGCAACCAGCGGATTTCACTTACCATATGAACAACTTTTACTATGGGACCAAACCCGAAATCGCGAAATAAAAAATCAGCTGTTCAGTACATTTTGTCGAGTTATGCGCACATAAATGTATGGGGGAGTCGATTTTATTTTCGTGATTTCAGTGTTTTTTTTTTGGTTCTAATACCGAAATTCTCTATCTAGCATCACATGCAAACTGAGATTTTAACAATATTTCAAGCTTCATCCACTTATTCAAGACTTCAACAAAGATTCTCAGAACTAAATCCTACGTAATGTCAGATTACGAAAACCGCGTAAAGCCTTATCCTGCACACGACCGCAAATAGGTCTCGCGAGCAATTTGTCAAGAATGCCTGCCTGCCCGGCTGAGCCACGGCATGAACAAGGCAACACCGGCCAGTGTTGCCAGTATGTAATTTGCACAAATCATTGTCCGGCGCGCAGTCGCAGCCCACATGCGCTTGCGCAAGAAACTAACATAACTTGTGTGGTAATCTCGTGAGATGATTTGATTTTCAGACTGTTCCCGTGACAAGTCGAGTTTCGACACAAAACCTCAATCCGAGTGGTCGATATTGAAACCTTCACTTTCCATATTAGTTCTATTCTATAGCTGTGAATAACGGCTCAATCTGAACTTTAATAATTTCGGTTTGTCTTGGAAATCTAAGCTCAAATAACTTCATACAGTGCATGATATTAATTTCTTTGGGTTTCATTTTTTCTTTAATTCCTTGTTCTATCGGCTTAAGATTTTTACTTTCTAAAGGGTTCTCCTTTAACTCAAAACACACGAGATATTATGTGTAAAACATGATTATTACGACTAGAAGGAAGTAGCTACTACTATAACGACGGCCAGTAGAGATGTGTGGAGTAAGAAGACTCGTTTGACCGACCACCACATTAATTGGAACAAAACAAATAATGATGATGAAGGGTTTTCTTTAAAAGGAGTAACAAAGTAGAGTAAGAGCAATTGCACCTCTTCACAGCAAATGTATTAACGTTGCGTTATCATGTTTAGGTATGATTACAGTAAGTAGTCGAGCGATAAACTACTCTGATGAATGTCTGCAAATTATACGCCACGGCTACAATGTAACGTGTTCGGTATTGCTTGTACAACAATGTAACACTGACCAAGGCACACGTACTTACCGGAGTGCTAAACTAATAGACAACGAAATAGATTCCATTGTCATTTCTGACCAAGATAACTCCTAGAAACCTTCGTATTTCTAAAGTATAGCTTCTGTGTGCCTATTAATTTCTGACCAAAGAACTTTTTTTCGAAGTCTGGAAAATCCGTGTCATGACACGCCCCCATTCATTACATCACACCCAAAATGAAGTCCAGTATCTGCCGTAATTGAATGACTGCAATCCTTTATGTTAGTTACGGCGAGCACAAGAAGCATGACTTTCATAATAATATAATCAATGAGTGCTGCCCAAATTTAATTTATTCAACAATGTTTGATAAAAAACTCCGGCACAGCGGTTTGATATAATTGCCGGTAATCTTCGTAATCTCGGTAGCCGCTGGTAGCCAGGGAAGGCAGAAGTTCAACTGCTTACAAAAGACTTGGTTTTCCAGTGAATCAACAAAGTTGAAAATGTGCGCACTGAGTTGAGTACTTACAGTTGACTAGTTTGTGCCGGCGGCTTCTCCCAAGTCAAAATTGTTCTTTGACCTGCCACGTCGTAATCCAGGGCATGTTCTACTCTTTTGCCAAGTTTCATCTAGATCCGTTCAGCTGTTAAGACGTGAAGTGGTAACAAACAGTCATACAGACAGATTATTTTCTCCTTCTTTTATTATGTCCGTAGTATGGATGTTGTTCATCATCCAGTTGTTGTTGTTCCAGGATATTGTGCAAGCCAAGTCCGCGTTAGTTCTGCACCAAACGAGGAAAGGGCGGTTCATCCAGTTTCCTCACTCAACGAACGTCGTTGATTCCGTAGCTTTCTAGAGAAGACGAGCAAGGCATAGCTGAGGACACCAGAGGACTATGATGAAAAGCTTTGGTTAAAAGGTTGGTGGTGCAGGTCCCAAGGTTGAAGAGAGTGTTACGTCCAGCAAGGGCTTGTATTGTTTGGCTATGATTTTGACCTTCTGTACCTTAATTCTTGATGGTAGTGTGACGAGCGGGGCACGGTTGGAGAGGCGGGGGCTGCGCGCGCGCAGGTTAGAGGCGATTAATTCGGGACCGCCATTACCGCGCATGACTTGACGCTACCGTGCTAGGCCAGCTAGGGATGTGGTCCACTACAAGGTAATCATTTATTGGTTTACTTAAGTTAGTAATTCTTAGAAACATAAGCTGAACATAAGCTGATCTTACAAAGGTTGCGTTTTTTTTTCAGGTCAGAGGCGAATCCTAAAATAGGTAGGAGAGAACTCCTCGCCGGAGTCTGTGATGCCTGATAGTTTCAACCTCGACTATCGTCTCCGTGTAGCTCCAGCCTAGCTTGTTGAAGCAGCAGCAACAAGCATGCTTGGCAGAACTGCTATCCTACTATGTACTACTATCATAAATGCGAAGGTTTGGATGGATGGATGATGGATGTATGTTACTAAATGACACCTGAACGGTTGAACGGATCTGGACAATAATTGACAATACTTTGTATCCTCGGAGTATGTTCCTATGGGACAATTTCCGAGGTTCACGCGGGCGAAGCAACTGCCAGGAGCTAGTTACTAAGACAATTGAACTAACAGACATACTTGCAAACAGTTTATTTATCATTCTAAATTATACTCACTCTTTTTGCTCTAGCTTCTCACCTCACACTAAAAGAAAGTTAGGTACACACTGCCTATAAACAGGAAACACTCATCGAATCCTGCTCCCATTCCCATTTCCAATTGACGAAATGAACATAAAATATATTTTGACAGCAACAATTTACGAATTAACATCTATTTATAATAATAACGGTCTACAGCGCCAGTGGCTGCCCGTCACTAGCTGCCGGGGCCCAGGGGCCCGGGGGCCCAGGGCCACAAAAACCTGGCCCGCCTCTAAAACTCATCTCATTTAACGCTTCTATCCCAATTTAATTCCACAATTACGTGCTTTGGTGAACCAAGAACTACAAACCAAATGCCAAGCAAAAATAGCCCTTACGAATTTCCTCATACAGTTTTTAGAAAGTGCATAGAATAAATTGGTCTTCTTAAACTAGCCATGCCAAAATCAGCCTTGTGTTGTGAGTCATACCGCTTATAGAATAGTATGGGATTAGTGTTTGTTGTCAGGTCGCAGCCGGGGGCGATGGACCGCGTGTTTAATTGATGTTAATTGGTTAATTGTAAGGAGCTGTGTAAGTCCAGTGAGCAGTGAGCATGTGCACAGCGGACTGAGTGACGTCAGCGCCGGAGTAATGCGTTGTTTATGACATTCTTGTGACAGATACATAGTGACACTTCGCTTCGCTCATAAGTTTAGCAATCAGGAGCAGAACGGACTACTTCAGTTGATAACCAAATCGAAGCTAATCGTTAAATTTAATTCTTTACCGTCCATAGGGTAACATCAGTAACAGTTAACCATTTACTTGAAAAGAAAAAGAAGTTAACATCAAGATTCCTTCTGTGTATTAACTTTATTATAGTTTTGATCCGCTACTTGGTAATTCAAAAATGCTCCTAATCCTAAGCATTTCCGTTTCAGCCATCAAAAAATCATTATTTATCCATCTAAGCAGTTTCAAATAGCTTCACCGTTTCATTGACAACATGTAAAAAAATTAAGAGTTAAGATTGATGTTTATATCATTATGAGCATTCGAGAGTACCTAGCCAAGCTGTAGTAGACCAACATCAATATGACAATCATGATTAATTGAATCGATTCAATAATCTAATATGCAAAACACTAATTAACATAAGTAAACTTAATTAGCGTGAAATGAACATAAACTAATAATATTGTGACATAAATTCTGAATTGACTCAACTTAATGACAAATTTAGTTCCAGTTCATACAATGTGGACTCGTTAGGCAGCCCTCCATTAATAAATATTTACTAACTGTTTATACACTGATTGGGGAAGAGTCAATTACAATATAGCTACGTTTTAGAAGGATCATAAATTCATAATTTGCAGAAGTTGACTAATTAATGATGTACAGGTATTCAGATTGTGAGCCTGTTATAGGCAGAATCATAATTGTTAAAGTATGTTTTCTTGGCCTCATTTTAGTAAAAAATCTACTAGACATAGGTTTTTTTTTTTAAGGATGGGAAATCATCAAAAGACTTCTTCCGCTCTGGGTGGAGCGGAAGGGCGTGTCAGACTCTTACTGACTAAAACCCATCCGTGTTCCTTATAAAGCCCTTTGCGTTCCAGGGCCGCGGTGACTCTTTCGAACAAAGTCCGCAACACTAGACATAGGTACGGACTTACTTTTCGTAAAAATATTTTCTTTTCCAGTTCATTAATCTTGAAGTATTGATAGCAGTGGCCAAAGTATGTACCTGTACCATTAATTAGTGTCAAGTGTTATGGCCGTAACACAACGCGGGATGCGGACATCAGGGTTCATTATGGAAACTGAAGGAAAAACAACTGAATGAAGTAATGGTGAACAGATGCGAGCGTGCAGGCTGTAACCATGGTCAGAGATACGCGACGGATAGGCGAATATTTAATTTATTTATTTACTTCGGATACCAACTATATACATATATGTCCATATGTTTGTTAGTAAAACTTACACATTAATGTTTAGTTTGCAATGAAAAGCATAGGTTATAGCAATACTTGATGTCCCTTGGTAAGTAAGAACTTGCGATCAGATGATGGGAAAACAAAGACGCGAAAGAATTGTGTGAGGAGAGGGCCATCACCAACACGGAGGAACTGAAGCTAAGAGACAACTTCAACTTGCGGAACTGTCCCAACAAGCGAATGACAGAAACAAGCTAGCAATAGGTACATTCGATAGTATGTACTCGCAGCTAGACTGTAAGTGACAAGCAACAATCTATGAGTGTATAGATAGACATACATGTGTAATTTGGTGAAATATCGATTGACTCATATTACAAAGTATATAAAATTGCTTCCTAAAAAATGCAGCATATCTCCCACTGGATCAAGTTCTATCTCGTCGGCATTTCTCCAATAATGAATGGCTAGGTGTATCACCTGGTAGGAGCTCGGTCCACTGTAGGTGCAAACTATGTTCATTGGGTGCTCGTTAGCTGCGCATGCGCCCAGCGTGGAATACGTTATGTTAGAGAGCGCGTGAGACGTTTTTGCTTTTCGCAAATGAACGCGAGCGTGCGCCGGCGCAGCCTGACGAACTAGCCTCAAGCGTTTGACAAGCAAGAAAGATGTTGTGGAGTTGGAAAAACGGGGAGTTTGTTGATTAAAATTACAAGAATTTACAAGATGTTAATGTATGTGGATCCACGCTAAAACTATTCATAAGAATCATAATTAATATTTTAGGTCTGTTCAATTCAAGTAAAAGACCCTATGAAAGCTAGCCTCTAACAACTTAGTATTTAGTATAGAAATAGTAATTTGGTAAGTTTAATTCTGTCTGTTGCTATTATTTAATTGCACCACTTAGCTCATCCACACTGAACTGGTACCGTTTTAAATTCTTCACTTGTAGGGGGATATGCAAAAGTAACTTGGAGCTGCAAAATTACGAAAAGATATACGTTGGAAAATTCGAATTTCGCAGGCTACCCTAGCGAATACCTTAATACTGACCATGAAGATACAAAAATCAGCTCATCGTGACGTCTGCGTCTGCGCCGGTGGTCGTCACCGCGGTGATGGATGCGCGCGCGTGTAATTGACAGGGACATGCGCGCGCGCACCGCGCATCAATCACGCGCGTCACCCGCCAGCCTGGTCACCAGCATGGGAACACTGGCCCGGCCCGGCCGGCCTCGTAATTAGCAGCTTGCCTAGCAACCCGGAATTACGGACATGGCTACTGGAAATCAACGAACATCAGCTACCTTAATTGCTTTCGTTTTGAAAGTTCGACGCAATAAATGTGTCACTGCGTTGATCGAGCAGTCGACCTTCTAGACATGGCACTTAAGCATAACTGGCGAAATGTGCGTGTCCCATAGGAACACCTCCGCCCAACCCTCCGGAAAATATGAGTGAACTTATGTTATGTGACATTTGTGACACAGTGTAGTTGTGTCTTTGTTAATTATAAATTATAATACTCCACTTAAACAAACAGAAATGTGTATCATAGATGGATAATTTTATTTGGTTTAATTTGTGTTTTGTTGATAAAAATATATTTTTCCCATAAAAATGCATCTACGTGGTAGTAGATGATCTCACGTATAAGTTCATCAACTGTAAGGTCGTTCTAAATATACATATTTGTTTGTCCAGTCCCCCTAATGCCCCATCCCCCCCCCCC
>NDFZ01005299.1:102768-130964 GCA_002192655.3 Mamestra configurata
CGCAAATGTCTGCGCAGCGGGACGTCGACGCGAGCCGCGTACCGCGACACTTGCGCAGACGCTGAGCCGGCTAGCCAGGATGGTTTAGATGTGCAATGTCATTTTGTACCATAAAGAAACTCCATCAGATATAACTGTGACGATACAGTTTACTAACTACATTATACAGGGTTATTTGTATAATACAACCTTCTTGGGGCTGAAAGTACACATGATTTTAAACCAAAGTTCGACGCATTTTTATATGAGACCAAACCTGAAAACTTGAAAAAAATATCATCTGTTTACTACATTTTGTCTAGTTATGGACACATACAATATATGGAGGCAGCCATTTTTTTTCCTGATTTTGGATTTGGTCCCAAAGTAAAAGTTGTTTATAATCATTTGTATTTTCACTCCCAAAAAGGTTGTTAGTGTTTTACAAATAACCCGGTAGGTAAGGTAATAAGGTATAGAACCTATGCTTCGGTCATTAAAACAAAAAAACACAAACTGTCCATGTCTTTTTGTGCAACTCTAGAAAGGTCAATACGTCAGCCATTCATTTAAATCAAACATTAACCATTCATAATAACGAACCTTGTGTAATATTCTAATCTAATCTGAACTATCTGTGTGTGTTGAGTTGTTGTATTTCGTCATTTTTTAAATATAAGCTTTTTCTTTTGTTCTTTGTAGAGTCATATTGTTTTAATTTTAATGATCGAAGATCAATTAATTAATAGATTTATACCAGCGAGAAGTTGCTACCAACCCGAAAAGATTCTGCATACACAGCATAGATGTCAGAGCAGGTCTGGACTTTGCACAGCACCACCACTATGAACCACTAATCTCCCCGCATTCATTAGGATCGGCTTAAGATCTAAGAAGTTAGGATTTCCATAACATCAGCAGCCTCCTGGCGCGGCCTGCCTGCGCGGCCTGTCTGCGCGGCCGCAGGCTTCGCTAACTAATTTGAATAAGAATGAGGTGTGAACTAGACGAATAAATCTACGTCTATGATCGTCGCTGGGGGCCAAGCGTTTGACTTCATTTTGGGACGTTTACGAAGATTATTCAAGAAAATGTTATCGTTTTTAGGTAGGTATGTATTTTCATATTTGGGTCAAAAGCAGTACTTTGATAAAAAAAAACAAAGTAGTTTTTTTTTGTATATGACTCTATTTAATTTTATTGGCAGGATAAATTATTATGTCGATGCGTTATTTCGTTTTGTTGATCAGCACGCAAAAGGAGCAAAAGACAAAATGAGACTTTAGAAAGATTTCTAAGACGTGATGTCAAAGATATATAGGAAAATAAATATTACAATATTTATTAGGTATAGAAAGAGATCTACTTATCTGTGTCTTTTTAGGGTTCCGTACCCAAAGGGTAAAACGGGACCCTATTACTAAGACTCCGCTGTCCGTCCGTCTGTTTGTCTGTCCGTCTGTCACCAGGCTATATCTCATGAACCGTGATAGTTAGTCAGTTGACATTGTTGTTGCCGCTATAACAACAAATACTAAAAAACAATGAAATAAATATTTAAGGGGGCTTCCATAAAACAAACGTGATTATTTTGCTCGTTTTTGCTCGATATTGATAATGGCAACAGGTACACATATTTATATTTACTTAAAAAATAAATAACTAAATTAAAATATATTTTTTTTTTACAAATTTAAGGGGCCCCCTTACAACAAACTTGTTTTTTTTGCCGTTTTTATAGATAATGGTACGGAACCCTTCGTGAGCAAGTCCGACTCGCTTTTGGCCGGTTTTTGCATAGAGTAGTTACAAAATGGTCGCAACACGCATGCAGGAAAGTCCACCATGGAACTTAGTAACGTGGTACCACTCGTATCACAAGAGCGTCTTTTCGACTCACATTAGCATGACAACAGCACACCGCACGCTACACTGCTACTTCCTAAGAGCTACTCTCACTACACTATACTTCGTAAGTACGCCCCGAAGCGGCGCCCGCGCATTGTACCCCACGGCTCAGCGTGATACATGGGCCATAGGGCGACAACTAATTATAATTTATCCCTAATTTATTCTATTCCAGTGCTAAGTTATCAAATGTGTTGATTTGTGTGATAAAGATGTCTTTTCACAACATGAATCAGGATTATGTCGCTCAGCGGGTGTGTTGGGTCTTTGCGAAATGGACGCAGTTACAGATTCTTTCTCCATTTTATAAGAATTTGCATAAACTGTCATGCAGAGTTGCAACACGGATAAGATGACTAGCAGCTACACATTGTTGATATTAAACTAACCAGTCGTAACTTGTCAGAGGCGACTTAAACTGAAAATCATTTGCATGGATGGAGTACATAGTTTTATAGTTTAAAAAAAAAAAAACAGTAGAAGTCGCGGAAATACCATTTATTATTCAGTTTTCCATTCATCACATTTATTTAGGTTAATCATGGAAACTTATGCCAAAGCATCTCCTCTATTCACTATTATTCACCTCACAACCATGACTGAAAGCCCGCCAGCCCGCCAGCCCGCCAGCCCGCCAGCCCGCCAGCCCGCACCGCATTCACGTCCGCTACTCGTAAACGAGACGGAAACGTAACTGCTTCAAAGGATTCAAACTGTTAAGGTGTAAAGTATTCGCAGAAACAATGCAAAGCCTACATAAATTTACTCAATGTTTCAGTGTTTATTCTCAAACCTTCCGCACGTCACCCTTCGCTGTTACACACTGGGAACCACATACACTAACCCATGTCTTTTTCAATGGGGGTAGGCAGAAAGTACAAAACGTCACCCGCTACAACCTTTATATAACCATGATCTTACTGACCTCACCTACCGCACCTGACCTGTCAGGTCACAGCTCTGTGAAAACCTGCTGCTACAAAATACTCACAGAAGCCAACGTCTCTCAAATTCTCAACGTAATAGTGCCTGTTAACACAAGCCACTAGTTGCACTTCACAGCTAATAAATCCAACATCGATCTAGATCACTCACCGCCCCTAACAAATGCCCGGCCATGTCGCACCTAACTGCGGCATTATACGAGCGGCATCAGCCTATCAGCGCATCTAACGCATGCTGCACGACGCCGCGTCACGGCTGCGCCAATCAGATCGCAGTAAATAACAATACGAGCAATGGCTGGCTGTTTTTACTTCCAAATGTGCTGCATTGTGCGGTTGATGGTATCGGGTGTCGGGACACCGCAGACACTAATATCACCGAGATCTGTAGATGTCGCTGTGTTGCTGGTGGTAAATGTAATGCAGAGGTGAGCAGAATATTAAGACCGTCTGGTTGCCGATCGGACTCACCATGCCATGTAGTGCCATTTGAGAGGCCTGTTTTATTTTGTGAGGGTTTGTTTGATTATATATTGAGATCAGGTATTCACTACTTCATTACCTTGTGTCATTCGGGTGTCACTGTCAATCTCTCCAGTGCCATCATATATCACTGAGATGTCACCACACCGCAGTCGAGGGTAAGCATTAGCTTGAACAGTTCTGACTGCCCTACACTTGGAGAAAACGCTGTTGCCCTTGTGTACCACTGGTTCTGGTTATCTCTTCACTCACGCATGTCACTATAGTGTTACTTAGAATTAAGTTATTTCTTCAGGCAATCGTTTCTTATTCACCATGCAAGAGGTTCGCCGTGTTTGACACCCACCTGTTTCATTCCTACTCACCTCATTCCCGATACCTCAACTACCTATCTCGCCGACATAATCCCCTTGTACGCCACCCACTTGTTCCACTACTGACCTCGTTTCTAACACCATATCCTCACGCATATTCAGCTCCCCATTGTGACGACGCAACTTCCCAGCTATAGATTACTCCGGACAGTTCGCCGTGTTCACGCCGCGTGGCTACCTGCGCCGGCGCACCGACGTCTCATTACAGCGCCTAAACTGACTCGCCTAGATTTATTGGCGACAGCCTACACCCTTGTTTGTTAACCATAACTGTGCAAGTGTAGCACGGCTTGTTACTTTAATATTGCGGCAGTGGTTCGTGCTGGTTAAGGATACTGTGATACGTGACGAAGATAAGGCTTCGTTTAGTATTGCTTATGACAGGTTGCTGGTGGTTAGATTTAGGAACAGTTAATAGTCAGAACAGTTATTCAGTCTTGAGAAGTCATTGAAACGGAATTACGCGGAAACAATAACATCTTGAGTGAAACAAGAAATCATCATCTCCAAAAAAAACTGACAGAAGTAGGTAATAGCGAATTCTGAAAATAAAGATGTCTTAAATGAGTCTGTTGCACATGCCGTTAGTTTACATGTTTGTAAGCACATACCTTCAGAGCTACTCAATAGACGAGTAAACACTAGTGAACACGCGTGTTAGCCATACATATCAGCCGACGTTACAATGGAAAGTCGAAAAGTATGATCCTGTTCGCGCCGCGATCGCATCGCGACATGCGTAGTGCCACTTACTGGACTAATGTTACATTCGCAACTGCTTTACGTGCTGCAGGGCCTGCAGGCTAACACGTGATACATGATCTGCTGATTTTCGCAGTTAGGTATAAAGTCGACCGTTTCATTGATAACGTGAATACATTTACATAGATTTCAAGGTTCAAGACGTAGATAGGGGATATTAACTTTTACTGTTCTGGAGTAAGAAGTTAAATATAGCCAAGCGCTTTCATTAATCGATCTAGGAGAGTATTCGGCACTTATCAAGAAGTTGTATGGGAGTTCAAACGTAGCGGTATGTGTGTCAGTGTACGAGCGCAGTCTGCGACCAATTCCCTGATATGGAAAATAAATTACAGCAATAACTCGGCGAAGCGCACGCATTACTTTATATCTGACGCTAGACTCGCACCCGACGATGTGACGATGCGAACTGCAGTTACAATAAAGCGGACAATTCACGCGCGACAAGTGATTGCGTAGGCGACCGTTACCAGGATTTACTGCGATCGATAGGCGGCGGTAACTAACCGGCGGCGAGCAGCCGCGCCGCCGCGCCGCGCCAAGTAGGGCCGCCGCAGCCGCGCGACGCGACGCGAGACAGATGACCGCGCGGCCAAGCTTAATGCGCGCCTTAGCCGCGACAATCGTGAAATGTTAGCTGTAAGATATGTCGCGCGCGATTTGTGTGGGAAGCCGCTACTGCACTATTTTTACTGGCGTCTAGTCCTCTGTCAAGCTTACAGGGTAGTAGACGGCTCACACCTAGCAAAATAACGAATTCTTAAAAAGCCTGTGATTGATAAGCTTTTGCTAACTCATGGAGGCATTAACATGTGGAAAGATTATGTTTCTTTTTCTATTATTGTACTTAAAGTGGTATAATCGGAATAACATATGCGGTCATTAAATAATTAAAACCAGTCGTCTAAACTGAAATGTAGAGTGAAACCGTCAGCGTCAAGAACTACTTGTATAAGAGTTCATCAATATAAGATGATGAAACAAATAGAACAAGTTTATTAATTCGTGACCAAAACAAAGAATAGACACTTAATCGCTTGAGCCGACGTACGGCCATGCAATATAAACGATGTTGCAAATGTAGGGCGATGCTACAGTCGAAGGCAGACTGATCCGACGCAGCTCAAGTGCTCGTAATGAATGTAATAATATCTGCAAGCTTCTGCTGCGGTCACGAACCTACTGTAATTGTGGTTAATCGCCCACGCTGGACCATGCCGCTTGTTGGGGATCCGTACAATCCGTTTCCTTTAGGGTTTGTTGGATTAGTTATTACAGTCCGTCGTAGGCACACTCTAAAAGGGCCTTATAATCCTCAATTCTTCTCCATCCCAATCCAATTGAGTCTCCAATTTATTTAGAGATGATCAAGTATGTTCTTCATAGCTCCAAATGAGTTTGTCAGCCGTGTTTTCAGTTATCATCCTGTATACACAGCGTTATCATCTTTCACACTTTGTCAGTGTCAAGTCGCTCTATAGCTGTGTTATCTATAGAGCGACTTTGACACTGACAGCCGGAAAAGTTGCGTAGGATCAACCTATTCCAGACTATATTTTCCCAACATCTATTGTAGTTTACATGACAGTAATGGAGATAGAAGTACAACAAACATAGCTCTCGTCATTACATCTATAAAGATGAAGAACCCCAACTCAATAATTGCCAGCTCGCACTTGTCAGATAATTCGTGCACGCCCAGTGATCCGGTTAATAACTAGATCGCATCGTATCTCACTGACTACTTTCTAACTCAATTATAGTTTTAACTAACAGTAACCTGTAATACATAGGTAGGTAGCTATTTATTGCACACTACTAACATTATATGGATCTTGCAAAGTAATACGGCGATGCAGAAAAAAAACTTGCGTAAAATAATTATCCCAGCATTAGAGAAAATTAAATCCTGCAATTATTTTTCCCTTTGCAAGAAATTTAATCACTTATAAGGAACGTGCACGGCATAGAGTTATGCCATCTAGTGTTGCAAATTCGAAACTTTGACTTTAAAAATACTTGACACTGACACTTATGTATTGCCACCTATAGTTTCTGTACGTTCTCTATACATCTCAGCAGTATTTTGTAATATGCAAGTTCTTGACTACATTGATGATATAATTATGCTTGCATGTCAAAATGAAGATACCATACCTACAATGATTTATGATGTAATTATTTAAAACTGAATTATTAACCCTTCACAAATTCGTCTGCAGTTCGAAGTGGAGCTACATTTTAATGATGGCCATTAACGTCGCACTACATTTTATAATGTAGGCAAGTAATTCGGGTCAGTCGCCGCCGGTACCTACCTGCCAGCAGTACAACACTCAATTTGTCAAATTAAATACGTACTATGTGTCAAACAACACAGATACATACAGCATATCAACTGAACTACTACTACTACATATACCTAACAAACTATAACAGCAACTATATTATTACTATTAATTTATTATTTATCTATGGGTCTTTGTAACCTAAAAATAAATGGTTTATTATTATACGTTTAAAAAATCATTACTGTTCTGAATATTGCAAATTCCTCACTATTCCAAAATTTGAGAATTTATGACTTTCAAATACTCGAAATTTATGACTGTTTCAAATACTGAGAATTCACGAGTTTCAAATACTGAGAATTCATGAATGTTTCAAATACATAGAATAGTTGAGTCCCAAATACTCAGAATTCATGATTGTTTCAATAAAGGAAATTTATGAATACTTCAAAAACTGAGAATTCAGGACTGATTAAAATATTGAGCTTTTATAATTGTTCCAAATATTGAGAATTAAGCAACGAGCATTCATTCATTTACTATCATGTGTGTGTGCTGAATTAAAAACGCAATAAAATGGTAACGAGCGGCGACGGGCGAGCGCGAGTGGCGACCGCGAATTAGTCTCGTTTAGTACCAGCATTAGTGAAGTGAGTGTGGGAACTGGTGCGAATGATAACCGCTTGATGAATCTTCGCGCCGACGTCATGTGAACTCAATTAAGAATAATGGTTCCATGGCAATCTGACAGGCTTAATATTCAATAAGAGTTAGCAATGCCATAGGAAACTTTGGGAATAGCAGATTGTGAGGCTGTGAAAACAACAGTTCCCTGGTGTTTTTTGTTTTTGTTACCATTGATAGTCACGCGTTTGACCACCTGATGGTAAGCGACGATGTGGTCGACGATGGAGCATGCTTTTGACTTAAAGACTCCCAGGTTGTAGCTATCAGGAAACACAGACTCTGACAGGGAATTCGCTGTATGAATTAGCTGTACGCACATTGAAGTTGAAAAAGTCTATGGAGGAAGTTCATGAACACTATAAAGTCCGCTTGCACAATCAGAGTTATGTTTTAACTCCAAGTCAGCTGCTATCATTTATCACACCTCGTGTTAGCCACAGCTCTGTGTTAAGTTTTTGACACAATTGGGCCTAAGACGCCGAGGAGCATCTACAAGATATAATGCTTAAATACTGTTAGTGAATCCACACAAAGCTATTGACTTCCCTGGATGGTGTTACAAGTAGTGTAAAAATTCGAAAAGAGGAGATCTCAATCATTTAGAATACCGTAACTATCTCATGCTACTTTTACAAGAAATCCAACCATGGTGAAACGCAACCATAGAATAGTTGCAAAATTAATGCTTCTTAGATTAGAATCTCAGCACCGATCTAGTTCAACACGGCGTGTTGTGCAACAAACCACATGGAGTGTAAGGTTACGAGGCAGTCGCGGACTCCCAGGCTCTCAGGCAGTCTAGCACTACGTGCTGGTCTAAAAGTCAGGGCCGCTGCTCATCTTGTAACTAATTACCAGCGATATGATGGACGTGGAGGTCACCCGCTTCCCACCGAACTGGACCGCGCAGGTAATTGAACTAGATTTGAGGAGAATGTGGCAACTTGTTAATAGAAGAGCCGAAAGTGAAACGCCAATAAAATCGATAAACAAATAGAGTAATGATGTGTTGACAGAGTGGAGTAGGGCAGCACTTCCGCCGGAGCACCACCCGCTGGCCACTCAAATATAATGTAATCTACTATTGATACAAGTAAAACAAGAATAACTGGTGATGTAGTAAGAAGACAAGCCAATCAACAAAGTTGGTTCCGGGGCTACCAAGGGAATGCCAAAGGGACCGACTTATTCATCGTCATTTTCCAGCTCATTTGATCTATCCTCTATAAGACTAAAAACATATATTGCCCTCTAGTATTAATAATGTGATCAATTCTCATATTAAAAAAGCGTTTAAATTAAAGTTATCTCAGCGACAATAAATATCACAAACTTGACAAAAAATTTCAAGTGTTTTTGTCAGTATGCGACTGCGAACGCTCCTTTAATATAGAGCATTGCCCCACAACAGCCACAGGTCAACAATTTCCTTTTAACAAGAATAGCCGATCCAGTTTTTGTGCCCAAAAAAACAAGGAATCTATAAATAGCCAAAACGCCAATCACTCAGCAGACACACCCGCTGTTTAACCAACAATTATTGTGGCAACCGCGTAATTGTACAGAACTGGCTTCGCTCTGAAGGTTTCTATGAACAACTCCGAGTAAATTGCACTTAATAACAACTTGTAACTGTGAAGGGTCCAAAATGTCCGGAGTCGAAAAAGCGTTGACATTTCAATATGTCCGCCAATTTCCTTGTTGACAGTACCTATGCGTGTTTCCAAACGATTTGACTTTCAAGCTATCCTTGTTTCTACTTTTAAGGGTATATGATGACAGTATAATGTCTCAAATAAAAGACGGACTGTTAAAGGTAGGTACCTACTTGCATAAAATATATTGCGTTTCACAATGTAGGTATGGCTGGGCTGTAGCTGACTCCTTGGCGTCCGATAGGTCACGATTTAGATCCCCACTTATTGCGACATCGACAGCAACCAATTCCTATCAAGTAGATTTGTACCATATTTTGCTTGGGTTCACAAGAAAACCAAGTAAATGATCATTGATTGAGCTAAAACGATAAGTCCAGGTTACATAAATGATGTTAGGTAAGCACCACACGAATGACTATGTATGACTATTACTAGTGAGTAGGTAGCACTCCTTTCCTTCAAACTACGAAAATCTGTGTCTTGAAAAACATCCTTTGATCGATTAACAATTTTTTTACAAGAAGGGAACTATTCACTAATGCTAGTGAATGCTAGATAATAAGTGAATAATAATAGTTTATTTTTGTTTTGTGAGTGGCCTCATGCAGTTCAACCTAGGAGGTTGTCGACTGCTTAACCGGACTTGCCTGTGGCTGCCTTAATATGTATAAAGAGATGCCAACATATGAGACGGGGCCTGCTAAGGCCAGTGCCTGCCAGAGTTGCGGAATTCGTTCGAAAGAGTCACCGCGGCCCTGGAACGCAAGGGGATAACGAGGAACACGGATGGGTCTTAGTAAGAGTCTGACACTCTCTTCCGCTCTGCCCAGAGCGGAAGCAGTCATTTCATAAGAAAACGACTTTCGGTATTCTGCCAACCTGATACGACTGTCAAAGATCTATGTGACAGCCGGGAGCAACACTTCATGCTTGCTACGGCACGGAACAGAGGACATTCTAACAAACTAGCTTTTGCCTAAAACCGTCTCCAGCGACCCGTCTTACCATAATCATTCAAATCGGTTCGGGTATATCGGTGTGAAAGCGTAACAAATAAACAAACTCACTTTCGTGTTTATAACATTAGTATCTAAGGATACTGAGCTCAATTACTGTTCTAGCTTGTATTAATATAAATCAAGATGGCTGTATCATTGATATTGGCACTCAACTGTAGCAAGTGATACGAGTGAGCCCCACGTTCGTGCCGCACTGCAGAGGTTCGACCATCAGCCACCGTTAGATCCGCGCGTAGATAACTGCGCCCAATTAACTATTAATTGCGCTCACGATACCCGCAACTAATCATATTATTTTGATTAATCATGTTACTGTATTTATAGATGGCATTTTAGTAAATGTAGATTAGGTTTCTAATGATATTATTTATGAAAACTTGTTAGTTGTTTTAGGATTGTAGAGTTATCCCATGAAACTTAAACTAAGTATGGAAGGCCAGCAACAAATATTGATGAACACTACTACTTATACAAATCATTTAAATTGACACCAATATGATACGATAATTTGCCATTAACCATTTCATATTACAGCTAGGAGTCAATATTCGATTCCGTTTTAAAAATATTTTTTGCTCAATAATTACGATTTAGAAATTCAAAGTGTTTATTGACTTTTGCTGCTGACTGTACCTAACTATCCGATTGCATATCTCTACATTTACAAAATTAAATGTCATTTTTATTATCTTATGAGCACAAAACTTCAATAGAATGTTAAGTAGACCTGTAGGGTACTGTAAAACAAACAGCTAAGTGGATGCGCGAGAGTTGCAGCGATCTACGTACCGCTACGTGACCGTTGATCTGCGCGCGCGCAGCTAGGCGGCACTGAAAACCGCGACACAGTATAACAACATTCAGTTAGATAACTGACAAGTTCGAGCGATTTTGATGGTTGTGCAATCGCAGTCCCTAACTGCGATTGCACAACCATCAAAATCCTACAGCCCCTGTTCTTATCCATTTGGTCGCCGCATGTCATCCCTTCATCTTTCAAATATCTCAAATTGCCGACACTCATAATTAAGTCAGCATCGCCACATTTCTAGCTGTATCGTCTAGAGTAGTTGCATTACTTTTCAATAGCGTTACTACATGTAAGTCGTGATTGTGACTTATCAGTATCGGCCACCTATTGACTCTGGTCTGCCTACTAATCAGATTACATCAGCATTCCACCAAAAGACGTCAACCCTCTCGTTAGGCCTTCCCTCTAAAAATAGTCCCATGCTTCCCTCATCTGCGCCTTCAACCTAAGGCTACCAACAAAGATAAGAGATTGAAATATACTATGACTCAGCTACATAATTCAATTAAAAATATGTAGGTATAATCTATTTCACATTTACAGTATGTATCTAGCTGTAGCGACTGACGAACCGCTAACGGTACAGCAGTTATCTCGGCTGCGTCAGTCGTGTGCTGATCAGTATTCGGCGCGCGCGCAACCCGCTCGCGCTTATCTGCGTCTCGTCAACCCCCGACAAATACCCCTCGTCCCGCACCCCACCCCTTTAGCCATCCCACGCGTGCGTCTGAGTCGAACATCAAGAGGTATCAGCAAGGTAGAGAAGGATCACTCCCAACAAGAGGTGAGTTACATGGACAAGAAAAATTTGAAGCTTAAAATTTGAAGCAAGCAAGTTTAATAATATATGCACGCTTGGCACATACCTACCATCAAATGAGCATAGCTCTATTCACCAGAGGTTAGAGTGACTAGCTTGCTAGCTTGCTAGCACATAAATAGTTATCAAAGATAACTTGATTGATAAAAAAGCCTCAAGTATCCGGACATAATATTTTCTAATTACTGGAATGTGGTCATTGACACTTTGATTTTATGTAATGTCTATAAACTGTCGCTATATTTTTTTGAATTAAAATAAAGCATACCCGCAGGCCTAAACACCACCTACAGAGTCGCAAATCATATTTGTTTTTGTCTAGCTTGTGTTAATTTTGTAGTTGTACAAAGGCAGACTTAATGTAACAACAACAAGGCGTTCACCACCGGGCAACCTTTGGATTAAAAAGACAAGACTATTTTTGAAACTTTTCAACCATTTTCTAAAGATTGATCTTCTCTCTGTAAGTCTATGCAGTGACATGGCTACACAAAGTGAATGAGATCAGAAACAGTCTTGCTCACGACACTTGTGAAAGCGGTAATCTCCTGAGATAAATCTGTGCATGCGCAGGCGCATGATTTGAATACTTGTCACAAATATTAATGGCGCCCTCTGCCGGGCGGCGGGGGAAGCTGCGCCGTAAATCAGAGATTACTATCAATTGTAATTAACTAGTCAATATTTACATATTGTTAACAGCATCCGTTAAACTCTTGCGCATATTAGAGTTTGGAGGTCGATTAATTCAAGTAGTAGTCGACATTCTTTTAATTAAAGAATTATTACATGTCTGGCTGTGTGTTTTTTGTCGCAATTATTTTTCTGTTTTCCAATTTATTACCTGTTATGAAATAGGAATCGGGCACTATAATAAAAATTGACAAAAAAAAACCGTCTTTTGTGTTGATTTATCCTAGCTTGTTTGCTTATTATATTTATTTTCCAAACACCAATATCGGCACATAGTGAACCTATAACTTGCAGATAGTATTCTTACCGTGTATTACGGCATTAAGTTAACGGGGTCTAAACATAGTGCAGAAGCCATCACTGAGTGCTGGTTCCCCGACTATGAGCGGTAACTTATCCCAACTGATAACTTGACTTAACTGCTTATTAACTTGGTGCCTGTACCACGCAGATGTAGGTATTACGTACATAGTTTTAGTCATCCCCATCACAATATATTAATTATCATTAACCGCTCAAAACGTAAGTTGCAATTTCTCTTTAAAAAATCTTTTCCTATATCTTTTTAACTATCGGTCACTGCTAATAAACGACTATTTTTAAAGAAAAACTGCGTCGTTGAGAAGCTACCAAATCGGAACTACAAAGAGTATGAATAGGGACTCAAACATAACACCCAACACCAGGGTGTTATTTATTATAAAGTAAATTTAAAAAAAAAACATAAAACGAAAAAGTATAAAATGCTATCTTCAGCCAGCGGTTTCGCCCGTGTGAGATTAATATAGGTAAAATTGCTAAAAATAATAGACGTACATGACAGACGGGACAAAGAATTTATTAATTTGTTAAATTTGAGGTAATTTAAAAAAAAAGACTGGAATGGCTATTTAGTGGGTATTTATTTCTAAAGAATATAAACAATTGTAACCAGATTAGTCTAATAATTTATTTTATAGACATAGAAACATTATATACTTGCAGTATACATAACATAACAAATTTATATACAATATAAATCATACATATAAAAAAAAACATACTAGAAAATAAGAAGAATATTTACTAAACATCAGGTTACTTAACTTAGGTCCGTTCGGTGTGACTGCTCCGGAGCGAATGTGCTGAATACTGCGAAGCGTTGGCTTTTATAGCCGGTGACAAACAAATGACGTCACATCGTACGATTCTATTGCAGATTTAATATTTGAATAAAACTATGATTAAATTATATTAAAATACAGAAAAATATGTTGATATTAATTAGTTAGATTACATACTTGGTCTTACATGGTATAATTAATAAATAAGTCACATTAAAACAGTTAAATATGTCATATACACAAAACAACAATAAAATCACAGGATTTCGTAATAATATTGATAAGATTTTGATGAGGAACTGTTGAATGTAGTGTATCATATGTAAACAAAGTTATAATTGCCATAGGAATGTTTTTATTTGTGTCCAATTAAAGAAATAGACGTAAGTTAGTGTAATAAGCAAACTGAAATTATTGGAATAATCTATCACGCGCAGACTGACCAGTACTTCGCTCTCGAAGTACCCAACTAGTTATATTTTAAGTCTCTGGCCTTGGCATATTAGTTCTATCATTTGCTGCACATGAATTTCAAACTAATATCAGGGCAGTGACCAAACAGCAATTCATACAATAGCCTCTGGCCTTGACATACCAGTCCTATCACCTGCTGCGAATGAATTTCAGACTGATATCAGGGCAGTGACCGACCAGCAGTTCATACAATAGCCTCTGGCCTTGACATACCAGTCCTATCACCTGCTGCGAATGAATTCTAGACTGATATCAGGACAGGGGCCGACCAGCAGTAATGTAAAAACCGTTTTGTTATAAGCTTATGTCATTTAATAATTTTGAACATCCAATGTTAATTGAACACAAATTATATAATCAATTTACAAATATTCCTAAGTCTAACATCACATTAGTTACTCCTTTTTCACAACAATCAAAAACAATAATTAGAAGAAAAACAATTAAGTAATTGCGTAAAGTAAAATCGAAAAACATAAACGACAATTAATATAAATAACAAAAAAATAATAATAATCTATCATGGCTAATGATGCTGGAGCTATGGGGACTCCTCAAAGGAAGAATTTTGTTCGACCCATTCTCCCGGCCAAAGCCTTAATTTTTCTTTTGCCACAGTAAGATTCCTTAATGTGTTAAGCCCCTTCAAAGAGATTCTATCACGGTCTAAAATATCAATTATTTCGTAAGGGCCTTTGAATTTGGGACTTAATTTGTCATGTCTTCTGTGGTTTTGATTTACATAGACTATATCACCTGTATTGAAAACCATATTATTTCTACGAGTACTATCAAATCGTTTTTTATACTTTTCTGCAGCTTCCCTAAGACTTTGCCTAGCCAAGTCCCTATCAGCTTCAGCATCAATGTCTCGAATGGAATCATTATCTTGTACTTCGTCTAGGCGAGCCTGTATTGGAGGTATATTTCCGTTGCAACCAATTAACAATCTTGTTGGTGCAAAACCTGTTGATTTTTGTATTGTAGTATTCAGAGATAATTGTATTTTCCATAAAACGCTTGGCCATTCTGAAGAATCATTAACAGTAGTGGTTAACATATTAATTATAGTACCAACATATTTTTCAACTTGGCCGTTGCTTCTAGGAGTACCCGTGGCTATCATATGGTGATTTATTTGCATACTTCTAAGAAATGATCGTACGTGATCAGAAGTAAAATTGTGGCTCTGTCAGTTACTATCATGGTAGGTGTACCGAACAAAGTTAAGTTCTCTCGCAAGATTGAAACTAATTCTTGACCGTTAAGCGTCTTAAGTGGTTTGAGCATACAGTATTTGGTAAAGCCATCAACTATTATTAAAACATGTTTATAACCTTCAGAAGATACACTAAATGGTCCTGTACAATCTAAATGTAACGTGTGAAATGGAATAGTTTTTTCTATAGGGTGAAGAAGGCCTTGTTTTGGCCCCGAATGACTTTTACCCTCCACACACACTAAACAATGCTTTATATATTTTTTTGTAAAAGCAGCAAGACATGGAAACCAAAAGTTTTCGGATATCTTGTTAAAGGTTTTGTCGTAACCAACGTGACAATTTTCGTCATGAAATAACCGCAATAAACTGAGTCGATAGCCTTTTGGTATGAAAAATTTAGGTGGATCTCCATCCTCAATCTTATAAAGCAACAAGTTATTTTTTATTATATATCGATTTGTATCTATATCACCGGTCCTAACTTTCTCCAAAAGATTTTGTGTATCAGGGTCGTTATTTTGTGCCGAGTGTAGCCAAGATGGTGGAGGATCTGGTTCATTAATAATATTAATAACCTCTGACAATTCTGCAGGTGTCATTACTGGATTACGACTGAGGTAATCAACGTGAGTAACGAATTTACCCTTTTTATATACAATATTAAACGTAAAATCTTGCATATACGTCCACCATCTTGCTACACGAGGAGAAATATCTCTTTTGTTCATGGTGGATTTAATGGAATTACAATCCGTAACAATTGTAAAATTTAAGCCTAGTAAATAAATCCGGAATTGTTTTAGAGCATTAAAAATGGCTAACGTTTCTAATTCATACGAGGGGTATTTAGATTCAGCTGGAGAAGTACGTTTGCTAAAATATGATATGACACGGCATTGGTTATCCTCTTTTTGTAAAAGTATAGCACCATATCCAATGCTACTAGCATCTGTGTGCAGTTCAGTTTTTAACTTTGGATCAAATATATTCAATAGTGGTTTAGAAATTAAGTGTTTTATAACGTACTCTCGAGCCGCATTTTGTTCGGGCCCCCATTGCCATTTCTGGTCCTTTTTAGTGAGTTTAGTAATACAAGCCGTAAGATATGCAAATTCGGGTATAAATTTTCTGAAATAGCTCGCCAGTCCCATAAATTGACGGACTTCTTTCACTGTACCTGGGATTGGAGAGTTTGTTAAGGCATTAACTTTATCGTTGCTCGGCCTAACACCGTCGCTAGAAATATGTCTACCCAAGTAGTCTATTTCTTGAACGAAGAACTTACATTTGTTTAAATTAATTGTAAATCCTGACAAACATAGAGCCTCAATGGTTTGTTCGAGATATTCTAAACCCTGTGCTATTTCTGAAAATGGAATCAGCAAGTCATCTATATACACTAACAAAAATTTTAGGTTTTTAACTGCCTTATTAATGGCCCGCTGAAAGACAGAGGGACCGTTGCAGATGCCAAATGGCATTTTAAGAAATTCAAAATGCCCATCAGGGGTGACAAAAGCAGTATATTTAATACATTCTTCTTTTATAGGGATTTGATGAAAGCCATTTTTCATGTCTATAGAAATGAAATATTTTGCTTTTCCTAATTTATCAATTTGGTCTTCGATTAATGGCAGCGGGTATCTATCTTTTTCAATAATTTTGTTAAGAGCCCTATAGTCAATACAAAGGCGATCACTACCATCTTTTTTCTTTACTAAAAGGACTGGACTAGCAAATGGACTCTCACTTTCTCTAATTATATTTTTTTTAAGTAGATCAGAAATAATTTCCTGAACTTTTTCCTTTTCTGTAGTTGCTAGTCTATATGGTCTATAATAAACAACTTCATCCCTTTTTAACCTGATGGTCATTTCACCTGTTTTAACTGTACTGATATAGTTAGAATTTGGCATGACTTTTGGAAATTTATCAAAAATATTTCTTATTTTATGCTGTAGGCTTATATCAAGATGACTTGTTAACTCCACTAAATCCTGAATATGATTGTCTGTGGTGTTAGGAGGACTTATAATATTAACCGAGTCTGTATAGTTTACTCGTTCCAATCTACAACCACTGAAGTCTAAAACAATAGCTACGTTTGGGTTTTGAACCGCATTTCTACCTATCAAACAATCATAATGGCAATCTGAATCGTTCGCTACACAGAATTCGATTTCTAAATGGTCGTTACTAAATCTGACAGGTAAACTAATCTTTGAAGAGATTAGAATCTTTCCATTTCCTATTCCTTTTAATGATTTTGAACAAGGTTCTAAACTGCGACCAAAACTATTTGCAATTGATTTTTTCAAAATACTGCAACTAGCACCCGAATCTATTAGGGCTTTAATTGGTCTTTCACAAATTTTTACACTAGTAAGCGATAAGTTATCATTTGTGGAACAATTGACGCTACTCGAGTTATTTTTTTGCCACGTCTCTTTTCTTGAAAAAGCAAATTGATTCATCATGACCAACCTTTTTGCAGTAAGAACATTGAATCTTAGGCGTCTCGGAATTTGGGGTATCTTGATTTTTATTTTTGAAGCACTGAGATTTTACATGACCAGGTTTATTACACAGAAAGCAAGTAGGTGGCTTGAACGAGTTTGAATTTTCAGGCCTAGGACGCTTAATAGTTGATGGTACGTTACTCGTTTCGGATGGGCGTTTTCTAGGATTTTTAATATAAGTTGTAAACAGAGAAATGAGTTCTGATGTACTTTTAACACGGCTGTTAAATGATGCCATCCTAATATTAATATCCGATATACCTCCACAAACAAGCTCGACTAATTGTCCTTCAGAAAATGTGACTTTAGTATTACGTAATAACCTGAGCTTTTCCCTAGCATATTCGCAATAGGTTTCAGCTACGTCCGAGGTGTAAAGTACAGCTTTTGAAAGTTTTTCCGACAGGTTCTTTTTCTCGGGGTACAAATCTTTGATACATGTCTTAAAGTTCTCCCATGTTCTACCCTCATCTGGGTCCCAGGTCTCAAACCATAAAAGAGCAGAGCCCTTAAGGGCTTTACCTGATTTGCTGACAGTAGTAATGCCACTCCATCCACGGTCCTTGGCTACGGTGTCGATGTTGTTACACCAGCTTTCGGCACCGTTGTCGTTTTTCTCCGGGTCAAATGGCGGCAACACCACATCATCTTCACTGCGGTTACCAGCTACAGCATCACGGATGGCTTTCAGAAGGTTCTCTAACACAGCAGGATCCATCTGTAATGTTTTCCAAATAAAAAAAAATATATATGAGACAGGTTCTGATCCCACTTCTGATGTGAGATTAATATAGGTAAAATTGCTAAAAATAATAGACGTACATGACAGACGGGACAAAGAATTTATTAATTTGTTAAATTTGAGGTAATTTAAAAAAAAAGACTGGAATGGCTATTTAGTGGGTATTTATTTCTAAAGAATATAAACAATTGTAACCAGATTAGTCTAATAATTTATTTTATAGACATAGAAACATTATATACTTGCAGTATACATAACATAACAAATTTATATACAATATAAATCATACATATAAAAAAAAACATACTAGAAAATAAGAAGAATATTTACTAAACATCAGGTTACTTAACTTAGGTCCGTTCGGTGTGACTGCTCCGGAGCGAATGTGCTGAATACGGCGAAGCGTTGGCTTTTATAGCCGGTGACAAACAAATGACGTCACATCGTACGATTCTATTGCAGATTTAATATTTGAATAAAACTATGATTAAATTATATTAAAATACAGAAAAATATGTTGATATTAATTAGTTAGATTACATACTTGGTCTTACATGGTATAATTAATAAATAAGTCACATTAAAACAGTTAAATATGTCATATACACAAAACAACAATAAAATCACAGGATTTCGTAATAATATTGATAAGATTTTGATGAGGAACTGTTGAATGTAGTGTATCATATGTAAACAAAGTTATAATTGCCATAGGAATGTTTTTATTTGTGTCCAATTAAAGAAATAGACGTAAGTTAGTGTAATAAGCAAACTGAAATTATTGGAATAATCTATCACCCGCGTGGCTGTTGAAAATCTATCTCCAGGAAACCTACTACCGAGGTGATAAGTACCCTGTGTCCTGTTCCAGGACATGGTCTACACGTGTGCCATCCAAATCCCTTCAGCCGTTGCAATGCAGAATAGAATAGAATAAATACTCTTTATTATGTACACCATATTAGTTACAGAAAATATGGATGAAAAAAACATTACATAGAGTGACGCTATGGGCGGCCTGCTGTCCTAGCCAAGTTACAAACGTTTAGTATCGAATCTCTTACTACAATCGTTAACGGCTTGACGAAAGCGATTTTAGAAAACGATAAGTTGGTAGCCAAGTTGACACGATTGAGTCGATCGCCCGTTCTACAATGTCTTTAGAAAAAACCCACTTTTTAGTCTATGGCGAGCGACCCTGCAAACGTCAAACTAACGTCAAAGTCACAGTTGTGTACTTTGTGCGTGGCCTGAATTTTTGTTTTGAATCAATCCATTTTGCCATGACAGCAGGGTGGTTTAAAGCATTTACAACTTATCTGATACACAGACTAGCTGTGCGTTGAGCAAGATGCTGAGTGACGCCAACAATTCGCTGATACGATCCTGTGGCTATGAAACTCAGAGCGCACAACACCTACAAAAACACCATCATTTAGGAAATGAAATGATAGCTAGGTATTGTAATAAAAAAAGTGCTATACTATATTATCAGTCAGAATAATAGGAATATTGACCTTTACTTTTAGGGGTATCTCGTTGGTTCCTTTTAATGACGTTTTTTGACGGAGTTCTTGACAAAGACCTTGGAAAGTCGTTTTGTCCAGCCGAAATTGCTGCACGAATAAAGTTTCCGGCATTTCGCTGATTGTCTCCATGCACTGACGATTTATGTCCCTTTTTCGGCGCCTAAGCCACACTTCTTCATTATGACCGCACCACAACATATTTAAAGCATGCATTTTAAATGCTAAATGGTAAATATAGTCCGTAATAATGGTAAATAAACAAATACTTCTCGGTCTCAAGTTCTCAACACAGCTGAATCGTAAAATTCATAACACAGGCGCCATTTTTTTATCGCTTACTCTTGGGTCTAGGCGACCGCTTAGCAATCGTTCAAAAACTTCGACATCGTTTCGTTAGCGCTTATCAAAACTGTAACTTGGCTACCATTTATATGGGATGTAGCGATCAACGTTGTAGAAAAGATTACATTTCATTCTATCATATAGAACGATACGATAAGTTGATGACTTGACTATGAATTTTCTATTCGTTTGTTTTGACCACGTGACGTAACGCTGAGATGATGTCATTCCCATACATTTGATTAGTTTTCTAATAGCGTTATCGATTGTAGATTGTCAACTTGGCTAAGCCTGCTGGTATCGCTAGTTTAATCGCTTTTGCAAACTGCCCAGCAGTACGATTCCGTAAACTCAATCCATACAAAGAAGTTCACGTCATGTTCAAGTTTACAGGGTGAGTACGTTGACAGAATGTGCTGGCTGTTCACCTGTAATTTCCCTAAATGTTGACAAGTTTTAGACATTCGCTGTCAAATTGTGAGCTAATATTGCATCTTATATTTGAACGCCTTTTTACCCGATCTCGATGAAGCAAAATTAGAGTCTGAATGAAATCCGATGAGCCGATGAGGTAGCCATTGCAGACGGATTTTACTAACATATGTCATTATTAATACAGTATTAACGGGGTTTTTCATTCTCATTCACAATATGGCTGACCTTAACCCCGACTCTTCACCCGCACATACCGACGTACCGTTCATTCAGCACAGACAGTAATTAACATAATTTATTTACAAATATTCACACAAATCCTCTCGCGGATACATCAAACCAAGTTTATGCGTCCGTGACACGGAGCAGTTAGCAAACGGAGTCATTCACCAAGCTGTGTCTGTGAATATTAAATTGTTATTTTAGAAAGATAATACTTTATTGATTAAGTACTAGCTTTTGCGAGCGGCTTCGCTCATTTTTTTTTCATTTATACAGATTTTTCTCAAAACTGGTATAATCTTTACTAATATTTTATTAGTACAGATTATACCCGCTTACACACACCAGACTTGTAACACAACTCCCTCACAGTCACAATGTTCGTGATGCTATGGGTTACCTGGCAACAACAACGACAGATGAAATTCTAAATTCATATTACTAATGCTTTTATATGGTTTATGTTTTGAAATAAATTATTATTATAATCATTACTTTTTTAACAACAGGAAAAAAACAGGTAACCAGGCACCTACGGTGTTTTATTCATGTTTAGGTAAAATCTCATGACTGTTTGCAACTAATAATTGTAATTAAACATGAATATTATTACTCCGTTTGTTACATAACCGTTGGCCCACGCATCTCCGTTTGATCTGGAGATGCGCCAGCCGTCACCGGCAGGATATAGCCAAGCTGCGCCGGCGCACAGTTACAGCATGTTTTACGACGGCGATAGCATCACTAGCGTCGATACGATCCCATCACTGGCTCATGGTAATGTCTTGATATCGATGCGATACAGCCCGCAGATGGAGCAGACAAGAACATATTGCGGCGGACAAGAGCTGAGATACGTCTAAGTTTGCGGAAGTCGGCTTGCTATTGAACTGGCTGTATTTCAAGTGTTTTGAGCCGTTTTGATATGTTGAGCTCGCGGCTAGATAATCACAGTCTCACGGGACTTCAAGGTCGAGCAATGCATACCAAGACTTCTCCGTGCCTCGAAAAGCACGTTAAGCCGTTGGTATCTCTCGGTTGTCATTTGAAGATCTTTGACAGTCGTTACGGATAGTCAGAATACGGAAATTCTGGCTCCAGTCTAGTCTCCGGGGTATAGTGGACGTCAGATAGGCAGTCGCTCTACTCCAAGTGACACACTGGTACTCGGCTGCATGTGGTGGGACTGGAGGCCAACCCCAGCATAGTTGTGAAGTTCCTCCGGAGATTGATTGCAGTGTTGTGAGCCCTCGCTACCTCTACACGACGTTCTTACATTCTGTTTAAAGAAGAATATCAACGTCACGATCGATTATGCCTTGTTTATGAGTTAAAAAAGTCAGGTATCATACACTAAGATCAACTTCATAAATTGCAAAAAATGCTGAACTGACGAGATTATTTGTCGAAGCATGTTCCTCGATCACCGCAGCTGGAAGCCGTGACCGAGCCGCTTGATCTGCTTACCCACGGGAAGATCACACGCCAATTCCTCCAAATCACTATGTAAATCAATCAATTTCCATTCGGAATCCATCGGGCCAGCAGGACCGCTCGTTAAAATATTATACAAATGTGCAAAATTAAAATAAAAGCGCCCTGCGGAGAAGTTTATCGCTCAGTCGTAATAATAATCATTTGTACGTATATTTTGATAAGAATCTTGTAAGAATCACATATCTGACGGCGTCTGACGGCTGTGCTTGACACCTGCTGTCATTCGGGAGGCTGTCATTACTACTGGAGTGGGATCCGGTCTCATCTGATTTCTTTCACACGAGTTAACTTACGTGCCTCCTGTGTGCTTCGTTAGGGGAAAACGTGTCGCTCTTAAACCAGTTAAGTTATTGCAATCAGTTCATGCGCTGCACATCTTGTCAAGTTTTACGAAATTTCATTTAATTCGTTTGGGAGCTGCGATATAATTGAGTAACGAAGATAAAAAAGTTTAATGTAATTTTTAAATTAATTCGATACCAGTGACATAGGCTTCTTAAAAAGACACCACGACTGTAATTTAATAAAGTCTATAATTGCTTAACTATTTTAATATTTAAAGGAACTATGCGCTACTCTGTCGCCTAGTATTCTCGCGAACCTCTATGGTATTTAAAAGCAATGAAAATAAAAAATATACATCGACTATTGAATCCCTCCGCCGTATCTTTGCATGGAGTGTACTAAATCTTTCTATCACTAGTTAAATCGTGTAAATCAGTATTTATCACCGTTTCTCGCGAACAGAGCGCTGCACGGTTATCACAAGTTGTAGCGGGCGCCGATCAGGCATCGAACCCGCAACCCCATCATTCAGCCGCATCACGACTCCCGGCGCCGCGGCGCGGGCGCACGGACTCGACCACTCTAACCACTGAATAATTTAAGCATAACCTTACTAGGAGAATCATGTTTGTTTATATAAGATTATCACCTGGGTCCCTACTTAACGTAATATTTAATTATCGTCCAATAGGTAAGTTTCCAAATTAACTTAATGAGCTAGGCACAAAGGCATCGCTAAAACAGCCGCTTAATAAAAGCGATGAAAAGATATTGTGTGACCAGTGTGATATCCTTCTGATCAATTCTATTTTGAACTTTAGTATCATTAGTTTCAATACATTACGAGCTAACAACGTTACAACACAGACCCGGCAGTGCCTACAATGGCAGTGTTTACAGCTTCATCTGCCAAGCTTACTGCTACAATATTCAATATTATCATAACCGCTGTTCATTTCAGCCATTCAAAACTATTACGTGACACAGGACGCATAATCCCATGCATCGTTCCACCTGTAGCGTGATTTAGTGTGCTTGCGGGTACTTTTACATCGGCTAACTTCGGCGCTGTTCGGCGGGGTCCGTGCGAACTCGTGTCGGATCGCATGCTTCATGACGCGTATTTACGAGGTGTCGGCGCCAGCGCACCGTGCACGTAGATGAGGAGATACTACAGATACGGGCGGTTCCGTTAGTGCAGATACACTTGACTAATGTATTCGTGAATGTTATTTATATATCTTATTTGTGAGATTGCTCTGAGTTCGTTTTAAAGATGCAAATTTAATGAACTTGTAAATCTAATCCAACTTGGAATAGATAGTGTAATGGCACAGATGGTTATTTGTAACATTTAGATTTTCGATAAATAAAGATCCCGATTCTCGCGAAGGGAAAGCACAAAAAACAAAACATTTCATTAAAACGGTTCATTTATCTGAGCATGTCCGTCATTTACTGCGACCACCGCAACCGTTGCGGTCAGACCTTCCGCAGCTGCCAGCCTGCCTGATAGTTTGACCACAAAATGAAATGGGACAAAATGGCTACTCCTAATAACGAGAGGCATTAAACTCCTTTTGTTGTTTTCTTTCATATCAACCTAAATAGTTTATTTTATTACTGATTACATTGATTCCAATTTGGGACAGCTAATAAACGCATCAGATTGCTTGAAAACTCACTTGACTGGAACTTTTTAGAGGGTTTTGCGGTCGGGTTTTTTTATTCTTACTATATTTTTGTTTCCATTGCACGTTATTCAAGCCTGCTTAAACTGTAACATTTTCTCGCTCAAAAACCACACTCCCTGTGTACATTCTGCGGTCAAGACAAGCCGCTGTCCAGTGCAGCAGTGAGACCGCACATTACGAGCCGGCGCGGCGTGTAATGGCCGCCGAGCTGCGCCTGTGCACCGGGCGACCCTGCGCCCGCGCCGCTACGAGCCAGCACTACTATTATGGTATTATTTAAATTGGCCCCGTGTGTTGGGGTTGGTTGGAGTGTATGTTTAGAGAGTACTTGCTCGCATGTTAATTTGCCTAGTGAAAGAAGACACGTCGTAAATTATGATCTGTGTTTTTCTAGTTAAAGGTGCATTATGGTTATGTATACTCAAACTGCATATTTGTATCTCTTATCGATTTGAGCTAATCATAATTAATTGTGTGCTCATTTGCTTTTCAAGAATTTTCCCAAAGTAGTTCTTCTAAACCAAACCATTCTCAGCACTGTCGGGAATCTACTTCACTAACAAGCAATACTTGCGACTCACATAAAAAGGCTGATAAAACTTCCGTTTCTCTAAAACTATATTTAGTTTTAGGGTCGCTTTTCCTCGTGTATTTAAAACAACTCCCATCACATTAACACGATCCAAAATCCCAACATTTGTTTAGCGTTACATACAGGTTCAAACCAATATTTGATATTCCGCACCTACAGGTTGTATCGACTGGTGTATCGAGTCGCTGGTGTGCCTGACTGTACACCGGGAACGTGGTCCTGTCTGCGATTGTACAGACGCACACATCACTACAACAATCTGTCAAATTTCTTTAATAGATTTTAAAGTTTATTTCTACAGTTTTAGATTCAAGGTTGATTGGGAAAATTTGACTGTTTCGGGTAGCTGGATGTGCTGGCGTATGTACGTGTGGGATCAACGCTTATGTATCCTTTAAATTATTCTCTATACTCGTAATTTAATAAAATATTTTTTTTTTTAAATTATAGCATAACCATCCCTTTTGATCAGAACATTAATTATCTTTGGACTCTCCTCCATACCTCAACTTCTAGCATTTCTTTCCTAGCCGTATTAACAGTTTTCTAGCCAGTACTAAAATGAAATCTGCCCGAGCGGACACAGAAAGAGAAAGAAGGAAGGAAAAGAGTTTATTTGCATCAAGTAGCATACCATAAAAAATAATCGAAATTAGTGGATTATACAGGTTGGCAAAATACTTTCACAACGGCGGCAAAAACCATCGCTCAGCATAATGCTGGGGTGTATTTGTATCTCATCTTAGATCGAGACTTTACCACCTGGATCAGACCACCTCTTCTACTCCTGCTTTCCATCAACATGTAATCCTCTCCTTAAACATTCTCAACTTAAATGCCACTAGTTGAGCATTCCCCATAACTTCACCAGCACAAGTCTATTCATCATTGGCTGGTCAGTTTGTTTGCGCATCGTGTTCACCGCGCTGCGCAGACGCAGCATCGCGTGAGAGCGGCGCGTACGCACATCTACACGGTCCTATGGCCGCGGAACATGTTAGTCCTGGAATGTAGGTAATATTGCGAGTATCGAGATAAACATTGCATGATGAATATTGTTCGGCGAATAAAATCGAATGCGGGCAAAGCCGCGGGCAAAGCTAGTAAAATCATAAAGACGGTGCCGGCGTCTATTTAATGAGGTTTGGCATCATTCGTGCCAAATAATGCAACTATCATAGACATTGGGTAATTTCGAATTAATTTCAGGTCATAACTACTGACTTTTAGTCGTCATAATCAGTTAAATATAAGCTCATAGTTTATCTGGGATCTTGAGTTTAATGGTAATGACAGCGGCGTATGATGGATGTATCTATTGCAGGGGAAGAACCGTCAAACAAGATTTTTAAAAGAAAGAGTGCCAGAGACATCTAACACAAAATAAAACAGCAACCTTATATAAATCCTAAGTATTTTTTTTTCAGAGTTTGTTTGTTTGCTACGCTTTCACGCCTAAATTGCTGAACAAATTTTGATGAATTTTGGTACAGAGATAGAAGGGATCCTGGAGATGGTTACAGGTTACTTTTTTGCGAAACCGCTGACAAAAACTACTAGAAATACTTAAAGTTGCGCACATATTTCTTCAGTTACTTTCCTCGTTTTCGACTACAACACGTGAAAATGGACAAAAAGAAAGCTTACTCTGTAGTCAAAGATAAGACTTTGCTACCATCCTCGTAAATTTACCGGTACAGCAACCATCTGATAAATCCAATAACTGGTTTATTAATTACAATTGTGCGCGATTTCTAATTAACATTTGCGGTAGGAATCCGCCACTGGGGGGTAAAGGGCACGCGACACACTAGCGCGCGTACATCACGCTCTGTGCCGCGGGTTTGAGGTACCTATCGGCTTGGTTACTACTGATAAAGTTACAGATAACCATCGCCGATGAGGCTGCAGATACAATTCGATGATTTATTGTTATTTCGAAGGACTGTGTGCATGTAAGTTTTGAGATATTTGTTGATGTTTACGGCTGTATCCAAACAAGCCAACCTCATCGCCTCTGGTCACCTTAAAAGCCAAATAAAATCGCCTAGTCCTGACTTATAGTACCTTATAACAAACCAGGCACGTTGTCCACTAATCATGGAAATTGTGGTCAAAAAGACAAACTCAGCATTATCACGCTACGAATCCCCAAACCTTAGCCCAGATTCCCTCCCAATGTTTTCACACACGCATACCATGGCGAGGACCAATACTCAGGACATCCAAAATTAAAAGCCCATTACAAACACAAGCCTGCTTTCACTCAGCTAGAATAACAAGTGGAGCCCCGCGTGTTATTGTAGGCGGCCGGCACGTCTTGTGGACGTAGCGTGGTGAGCACACACGTCGCGCAGACGTAGGTGATCACCGCTGGATGACGGGCCAAGCTGCTCCACAAACACGCTCGAGACGCATCCGACCGGTCACTGGGTAAACGGTGGTATAGCTAGGGCTGTCGCGAGTCTGTGGGTGTGGTGCGGTGGTGGTGATCCTGTTCATTATACTACGGTAGGTACTCTTTACTCAGTATAAGTCATTGGAGACAAAAATAATAGAGCTATTTCTGAAACACTCAACGGAAAGGTCTGTAAATGAAGTTTCAAGCAATGTGGAGCAGTGTAGCAGTAATTAGAAGATGTTAAACTGGCACAAGCGTAGGTCAAATGTAAAGCGAAACAAGCAAGCAGAAGATAAAATAGATGGAAAGCGTTAGAACGCTCATATAAACACTGTTTCTCACAAAGGTTACAAACACCCTTACATACCTGTAGATAGACAATGGTCAAAATAATGGTTACTAAACATTACGTTTGATTATTTTTTCAAGTAAGTGTATTGAAAAACGTCGTTTGATACAAGTATGCATTTGTCATTGCAGTCTCTCATCTCGGGTGTTGATTCGTCCTCAGTGACAAAGTTCACCCACTTCCAATTATACTATTTCGGTCATTGAGTAACTTTACTACGGCCAGCCCTACGTGCTGCGTGTGCGCAGTCGGCGTGGGCGCACTGGCGGTGTTTGCTCCTTATACTCATCCAAACACTGCGACAACCATTCACTGCGCACTTTATTGGGCACTTGTTTAGCCGTATACACCCCCCCCCCCC
>NDFZ01005299.1:131268-143946 GCA_002192655.3 Mamestra configurata
CCCCCCCCCCTGCATCCCCCCTTACTAGACTTGCTTCAGTTAATATCAACAAGAAGGGCAGAAGATCCATTACACTTACGAATATTGCAATATAACGAATCTTTCGAACGTAGGTAGTAACTGCTGTACCTGTTTAGGTACAGCTCTTAGTGAGATAGAAGACGCACTGGCTACACTAAGGAGTGGAATTTCCTGAACCGCGTGACTTCAGGAGAGTCCCTTTCTGACAAAACACATTAAAATCTTAGAGATAAAGTCGCGCAAAGAGAAGGAAATAGGACGTAATTAATAAACAAAATTTGAATAAAAAGTTATTAAAAGCTCGTGTTTATTATTTCTTAAACTTACAACAAAGCTTGTTGCTTTAACTTTGTTTTGAATTGAACTTTACTAGATTTTATGTTAAACAGAACAGTTACAGGGGTTTGATTTACAAGTTAGTGGTGAAAGTTTTTCTGTTGGGAATCTGTATATGCACGGTAATAATTTAAGTTTAAACGCCTACCCATGTAACTACAGTTGATGCAGCAACAAACAATTGTCAACACCAACTCTAAATTAATTAATTAAAAACAACCAAAAACATAGTCACTTACACTCATAGATCACAATAATGGAAACAATCGATGACTACCGAGATAATACAAGCAAACATAAATATGTCGTGTCCACAGGTACCTCGGTACACGCCATCAATTAACAGAGATACTACAGCGATCAATTAGTTCCACGGCGCAGTTATGCGCACTGCTGGGCATAAATAACTGGGCAACATCCGTAAGTAATGTGGCGACATGCGCGACAAATTGGGATGTACCCACACAATCTACACGATGAGATCTATAAGTTGGGAAGCGTTAATCTCGTAATGAAACGTTAAATGAATAAGTACCGTTCTTAAACTGAATACATTATGGTCTCGGGCCCTCCAAGCCACAACACCATCCAGCCCAATCAACGCACTACAAAATATGCCCCTCATCCGTGTATTACTAAAAAAATACTTTTTAGATTTCTGACTAAACGAACTCACCTAAACTGTAACTGATATTTTTTCAAAAATCCAATGATGCAGTTGTTGATTCTCGGGCCCGATGTTGATGACAAGTAAAACGTCATCATAGATTTTTTGTCAGTTGATGAATTTTTGAAAATAAAAAGTGTTTTGTTAAAAATTAAGACTTTCCTTAACTTTGCCATATTATATTACTTCCCAGAATTTGACCCTTATCAGCGACACTTTGGATGGTATAATAATACAGGCTGTATTTTTTTCCAAATCCAACCGATTCGATTCCTGGCTAGGAAAACCGATTATTCAAAAATCCAATAATGCAATTTTAGTTTTCATCAAAATAAGGTCGAGACTCCTTTCAGTGTTTTTCGATATTCCACATAGACGGACATGGCGGAACTATAAGAGTTTCTGGTTGACTACGGAACCCTCAATCTTCAGTTTATTTTAGAAATAATAAAATGGTCGCTCTCTTATTATTTTTGGCATTTGTTTGTAGATTTTTACAAACGTTGTGTATGAATTACTTTAGAATAGTTTGCTTCGACATCGTGTGGCCGCTAGTCGTGTGGTCTCACGTACAATCCTAACGATGAAATACCCTAAATTGTTCATAAGTTAAGTGAGCTGTAATTTCGAGTGTTGGACGACGAACTGTTGAACCCAACACTTACCAGTCACATCAAAAACAGCCTGACCCAATCTTGCGACTATTTAAAAACAGCGTCCGATAAGCGAGATGCGATAATTTAGTGCGACAAACACCTGCGACTGCGACAGATAACTAATTGTCGATACACACGGACGATTTATTGTCTTACAGCGCGGCATCCGTGTCGCCCGTGTGTATTGTTACATATCTCGTCGAGATAATTGGAAGTCGCTCTCTTATCGACTTCGCCGGGCGACTTCCTACGGTTTGTCGAGATAAATGAACGTATGGGTTACAAAGAAGTTGCGACACAAATAATGATTATGAAGTAATGTATGGACAGGGACCGGCTGCTTATCATTTCTCTCTATCTACATTTTTCTCTATTTTGAAAAAGTTTTTTTTTTTTCTTTAAAACGTGGTACCACTGTATCGATCGTTGTCTTGCTATGCGTAAATATACCATAATACCTGTACATTAGATTCGTATTTAATAAAACCGTAACGCTTGCTAAACTGGGTTGACGGACCATAATTAATCCACAACTAACGGTTCCTTAAACCCAGCAACCTAATTAGCTTGCTCCAACAACCTGCGCGCACGCACCCTCCACTGCGATCGGTATCTTAATGAATTTAAAGTCCGTCGCGCGCACATAGCCGGGTTAGTTTATACCTAGGAAGTGTAGCCTGTAGCCTGTGTAGCCTGTGTAGCCTGTAGTCTGTAGCCTGTAGCGAGCGGCCTGCGCGTCCGCAGCCAATTAGACGATAGCATCGCAGGGTTAATGAAATGCCCTCGAACAAGGATACAGTTACGGCTTTAATTACTAAGTATCATATTTGTGAGTTATACGCTGGGAGCTGGAGGATTGTTCCGGAGGAGTCTGGAGGAGGAATGTTAGGTTCAGTTGGCCGGCGAGCTTCTAATAGGGAGATGAGAATCTAGCGGAATTAATTAACTGTCCTATGCTTCTCAATAAACAAGCCTAATATCTTTTCTATAATCCTATTATTAATAATGCTGGTCCTGCTCCACAGCCTCAGCCGCTTGATTCCACTAGTTAGGTTTTTTATTTGGAAGAGATGCTCACCCTTTTTTATGTCTAATGATAATAATATTCAGTACTTCCTATATTATGTTTTGAACAAACTTTTCTTTTTCTGTTTTTGCAAATAGATATTCATAGGAGTATATAAAGTAGGAGCACTTTTTACTCAAACTCTATAAATGTGAGTAATTGAGTATGGAGCCATTATGTTATGAAAGAGCAGGGGCAGTTGTCTCGCTGATGGTGGTGCGTGTATCGGATCATTCAGATCCCTCCAAAATGGCTGAGTTGAATGGATCCTCATCTAAACCTTCCCAACTACAAAGTAATACCAACCTAACATTCTAAAGAGCTATCGTAAATATACCAATTTAACATTCTGTAGAGCTATCGTAAATATACCAATCTAACATTCTCTAGAGCTGTCGTAAATATACCAACCTAACATTCTAAAGAGCTATCGTAATTATACCAACCTAACATTCCATAGAGCTATCGGAAATATGCCAACCTAACATTATCTAGAGCTATCGGAAATATACCAACCTAACATTCTAAAGAGCTATTGGAAATATACCAACCTAACATTATCTAGAGCTATCAGAAATATACCAACCTAACATTCTGTAGAGCTATCGGAAATATACCAACCTAACATTCTAAAGAGCTATCGTAAATATACCAACCTAACATTCTAAAGAGCAATCGGAAATATACCAACCTAACATTCTCTAGAGCTATCGTAAATATACCAACCTAACATTCTCTAGAGCTATCGTAAATATACCAAACTAACATTCTGTAGAGCTATCGTAAATATACCAACCTAACATTCTAAACAGCTATCGTAAATATACCAACCTAACATTCTGTAGAGCTATCGTAAATCTCAGTTCTATTACCAACAATACCAATATGAGCCCCCGGTTATCCTGATTACGTGTAATCACAATGACCACTGCGGTGATTACCAAGTAATTTAGTAGCGAGGAAGTTCCTTTGTCTGCAACATTCGTTCATTATTTCATATTTATTAGTTTCCAAGGAATGTGGGAATGTTAGCCTAGACTTTAAATCAACCAAGTTAGGTATAATTTGAAGACCGTTATCTTCTCAATTTATGAATAACTCCTACCTATCTATCTAATTTGTATTTTTTTTGGCAAAACGATTTATTTTCTGTTAATCTTTATCTGCCATTAGCATCATTAAATAACGAAAGCCGCGTGGGAACCTAGTCTTCGTAATTATACAGCGATCTGTTTCTTCAAATCTTTCATCTTATTATTGTAGACATATACATACATACCAGCTATCTAAGCACTACCCTTGGAGTCGTCAAAGTGAGTCCCAATCCCGTACTCCGGTCGTAGGCAGCAAAAGAATACTATTTTCTTAATTGTATGTACTTTAAGTCGATAATCGTAAATGTCCAAAAACATTTAACAGGTTCAGCAGACTTAACGGCTTTGTGACATAATCAAGAAAACAGCTTAAACGTTAGTGTGAAGAACATGGTCACCCACAATATACGAGGCACCTTGCACCTCGCGTTATCTCTCAACTTATTTATCACTTAGCGAACAACGCCGCGGTATGCTGCTAACATTCACTGAACATTACTACTCGACCACAAAAACTTTAACCCCTGACCTGCAGCTCTAAATCTGGTGAACGAGGCTGTGGGCGTCACTACATACACATGATCTGTCTAAACTGTTAGTGCAAGAATTAATTGATCGCGTATCACGCTACAGCTGGCAACAGCGGCCGAGGTCGGGTCACTTAATATACTGCTCTAAGATGCCCGATGGATTTTAACGATAAAATGGAGATATTAAAATGATTCTAGTGTTGTGTAGTGACTCGAACAGTTTGTGTGAATAATTTAATCCAACGGGCTCTGACCCCCGACCTTGTGTTGTCATATTTAATATTTTGGTAGTAATCTTCTGGTAGAATGTGGCTGGTGGTAGTTATACGTGTACTTGAAATTTGGGCTAACGAACTTGAAATATTTGTGCAATTCAATACACACACACCTTCAAAGGTTTTCAATAGAACTAAAATATCTTCTTAGAAGACTGAGCATTTAAACAACCATCTCTGTCGAACCATTCATAAGAATCGTAAGATACGATGGACACAAAAACTGCAAAATTTACACAATACAGACTTAAATTACAATCATGTATCTAAACCACGAGTACTGGTAGGTAACCTTGTACAATAGGTTCACACAGCCACCACGGATTAGTTTATTATCCAAAGTTCATCTGTCTGCGAATTTAACTAATAAATATATCTGAATCTATTTATTTTAATTTAAAGTTACATAGTTACCATTACCAACTTAATAATTTTCCATTTCTATTGGCGATATAATTCTTGAATATTTATTTGGACATACAAATAGGTACAAGTCCAAAGTGAATGAATGGACCAATCCAGTGAGTCCCGTGTAAAGTCACATAAATATAGTTACCCAACGGTTATAATAAACGTGTATCGATACATATGAGCCCACAGATGAGTGTATCTACATAGATAACGATATCGACTCATTTAAATAAAACACTGTACGGTCAACTGCATCTCGGTAGCAATTTGAAAGACGCCTTACGCTGGACATCTGAATGAGGGCCTCCCCAAGCGTCACCACATGGACAGGTTCTGTGCTTCTGTCATCTAGAGAGCTGCCGAGGCCCTCACCACTTCACCAGGTCACAAATCAACGTTTTGGGAAGCATTTCGCCATTCCAGAATACTTTAGCCCCAACGGCTGTTCACTGCCACTCGTTTAGCTATTCTAAAGGCTGTTCGGTATTCAAGTTTTACTTGGAATTTCTTCATTTCCCTTTGCAGTATTTCCTGTTACAAAATACAGGCACTATCCATGTTAACTAGTGACCATGGCCGTGTGGCTGAGTGTACGTATAAAGTGCGCACGCGCAGGGGGCATCGATGGCCGAATTTATGGAAGCAGTTGACACGCGCAGTGGATGTGTCCGTGTGTATGTGTGTAGTATTACATGTGCGTCGTTTATCATCGGGGAATTAGTTAAACGTTCGGATGTGGGCGAGACATGCCGTAAGAATGTTCGACGAATGATGGGAATGAAGGAAAGACGTACTTACTGACAGTGAAGGTCACAGCAGTCTTTCTAAACCTACTCATTCTTACTCAATACACAGATACTTTTCAGTTTGCTTAGGTACCTACAATGAGCCAAACAATAGAAATAGTGAGCCTATTGTTATAATAATATAAGATTCGAATATGCAACACTAGAAGGCATAGTCAACGCCGTGCACGTTCCCTATTACCATAGACAAGGCAAAAGTTTAGACTGCGGTCTGCTGAGAAATTCCAGATGGATAAACCCAATAACACTTTGCAAGACCCAGGAGTCGAACCCGGCACAATATGCCAGCACTAAGAATTAACAAAATCGAGCCAATTCTGATAATGTCTAGTAAATTACTGTTAATAAAAGTTCTCTCAAAAATAATAAAATATAACGTTTTTCATATGTTTTACAAATAAATAATTTGAATATTATCACCGACTTCCGAAATTAAAGTTATTTTATACTTTGTAGTGTTTTTATTTGGAAGTCGGTTGTATTTTTTGGAAAATGTTTTTTTTTCACTTTTTAGTTTTTCACATGTACTTACCTCTTCACAGCGTAGCGGCGTGATGTTACATAATAAACATTTGAATATTAATTTGAATTTAAAGATTCTTAAAAAGCCCGATAAAACCATTGATTCTTGATCCTGTCTTGAATCATGACAAAAAATATAATTTTAATGTAGTATCAAATTGAATTGACACGGATATTAAATATTTTCATTTCAACGGCTTAATGGATGACTTTTTATAAAAAAGACTAAATGATTTATGCTAAATGGCAAATAAAACGGTACAGTCGAGTACTAAAATCAAATTACGAAATTAAATTAAGACTTGAAACAAAATGTTTCAATACATTTTGAATTTTGAAATACACATTTGAACAGAGTTTAAGTACTTACCTACAGCAACCCGCACCTTTATCCGCTTTCTGAAAATAATATTATAAAGGCTACGTTATTCAGTGATTCTGATTATAAAGCATTCAAAGGTGAAAGAACTTTTAAAATCTTTCCAGTAGTTTTAGAGCGTAATCATTACAAACCCAAATACAAATATTTATCTTTATAATATTGGTGTAGATAACATTTCAGTTCTTAATTCATTTGCGTCAAAATGATTCCTTTTTATTGGCAATAATAATTACCCAGTCAAACAGGATGAATTAATCAATCAACTCGCTCTAAAGCATCTCTACCGAATGCCTCCTGTATCCAGATTATCCTCTAGATAACCCGCTCCTACCAGTTTGATAGATAGCGACTTGGCACGCGATCGAACACCCGAGCACTACTTCACTTATGTTTGCAAATATTATTACATTCCGGCCGCGGCTGTACCGAACAGGTCCTAATCGATCCGCCCCAGTACATCTCTGCGTTATCCTCTTATTTATACACACGCACATTTATTCTTATCCCCGACATATTTATTAAGCCAATTATACATTGGAAGGGTCTGTGCTCTCGCTCGGTCCAAATATTCGGATTATGCAGATCAGTCGCGTGGCCTGCGACCTCGGCGACATTATCTCTGCTCGCTTGGGACTTCGCTTCTAAATGGAAGCCATGTTTTATTTATGATGTACTTACTGTTAGATTCTTTTCGTTACGTAATATGGATGTTAAGTTGAATGGTTTGGAATTGAGAGGTCACACGATCACCTTTTTGTAAAATTAAGATTGTTAATTAAGAAACAGCGCGTCGTTGTTTTGAAGAAACTTTGAAAAGTCTTCGTTTACAATCTGCATTCCTTAATGCAGATCCCTTTAGTCGATGATACGATTATTTTCTTGTTTGGTAGATTCTGACACATCCAAGCAACCTGTGACTTATAAAGGCACCAAACGCAGTATGTTTAGCACTGTGTAAAAATATTGAATCATTTTACTAAAGTCAAAGATTACTCGACAAAACCATATTAGAAACTTTAAGTTTCTTTGCAAAAGGTTACATTACTCGTACTTAACACTTGACTAAATAAGGCACCACATAAAGTTGAGCCAGTGTCCTCAGCAGCGGTGAACCGACTCATTCCTAGCGTGCTGTAAGTGATGCCAGCATACGGTATAACAGAGTAACAGTTTATGGTGAGAGTTTCTTCGTTGAGTATTTTAAATACCCATAAAATTGCTGTTTTATTATATGGGTCACTTTGAACTGCCCTGACTTTGGGTTGATTTGTAATTTTAAAGTTAAATAAACTTAATATTGAAGGAATATTATTCCTCTTTCAAAATAAATTCCTCATTTGTTTATTTGCGTTTCAGTTTTTCTGCAATATCGCCATATTTGGTCTGAATTCCTTAAAACAGAAGACCATGTATGTACATAAACTACCTTTTCAAGCAAAAGATTCGACAAAATATAAACACCGTAGCGGCAGCGTAGAAAATAATATTGAATTATGCAGATAGGTATTTTGTTTATCTACATAATGGTCTTATTATGGGTTTATAGATGAGATGTCCCAAACCAATTTTTATTATTTACAATCAATTATATGCCTGTCTATATTCACACACGTCGCAGACGTATTTACATAATGAACTAGCTCAAGATTAATAGTTTTAATTTAATAAATAAACCCACACATTTCGCTTCGTTTCGTGACTCATTCCGAAAATATACACAAATCTGCATAACAAGTTTTTATATAAGCTGAAAATGGAGAAACGTTCTAGTCATCAGATCGATCTAATATTAATTCCTCACACATGCGGAGTGTAAAAACTAAAGCAGAGTTAATGATGTCAGGCACTAAAAAGCGAGCTGTCGAAATCCTGGTCAGTTTTTTATGCAAAGTTTTTCTTTCATGAAGTAAGGAACTTGAGTTCATAGAAAATACTCGAATTAGCTTTGACCACTTGTTCAGAATAGAATGTGTGTTGTGTTTGTGTTTGTGTTGTGTCTGTGCTTACTAACATAGTCGTAAGTTTTACTAAACATTGTTGAATTTTGGATATCTACCTACTCGATTAAAATTGAAATTCTACTCTATTGTATTGATCGTCAGTGTTACCTAACTGGCTGGCTATTAAATAAACGAATAATAAACTGTTTGAAAATGATATGGCTAAAAGGATGATTTTTTTAGATGACGACAAATACAAATATGAAAATAATTCATGTTAGTCGGTCTCCAAATCACGGGAGACACAAGCTGTAGACATAGGACATTCTGTCAAAGATAACGAACTCTCACTTTGACTAGAGCCCAAGGACAACAATAAGATATACATATTTATACACACTTGCTTTTTGAAGTGAAAACTTCTTTAGGCGCGTTGAGCCTTTTTGGGTGAACATAAATCATGGAAGTCGCGTCAGCGTCACCAAACGCTTTAGCTTTCGCTTAGTTTACACTACTATCGGCAGTCCCCAAAGACGTCGTATGTTTTTTTTTAAGGATGGGAAATCATCAAACGGCTCCTTCCGCTCTGAGCGGAGTGGAAGGGTGTGTCAGACTTTAACTGACTAAAACCTACCCGTGTTCCTCCTAATGCCCTTTACGTTCCAGAGCCGCGGTGACTCTTTCGAAAAAATTCGCAACCCTGCAGGCACCGGCCTTAGTGGCCCGCATGAGCCAGTGCCTGCCAGGGTTTCGGAATTTTGTTGACATCTCTTTGAGGCGCGCGTGAAACACAACGCGCCGCCGCGCTGCGCCGTCGACCCGGATGTATGTATCTATACTTGTTTAGCAAACAACCCGCGACGCCCCCGCTACAACCACTACCCCGTGTGTTTCCAACAATGCTCAACGTTACGTATAATAATGTCAATTCTTCTCCATCGTACACTTATCAGCTGTAGATCGAGCGACGGGGGATAGCGTGGCAGCCTCCCATCTGTAGCGCGTTGTGCAACAACAACAACAACAACAGTAACAATGGCAGCTAATAACGCAATTGGAAAGCAAACACTTGGGTACTATCGCCGATGTGCGCGCAAGTTTAATGTCTTGCAATAGCCTTTGTTCGAGAAGACGCGTACAATGCAGTTTCATCTTGTGGACGCCATTTATAGAACAACATTAAAGAAGAGATGAAAGTAGTAACGTAATCCTCTCTACCCACAGAAACAAAGTAGGTAAAAGAATTTTCATAGAATACGATTAAATGAATGTGAAATGTTCCTGTAGCAGCTGAAACGCAATTCTTTATTATGTACACCATAAAAGTTACAGTTAAGATTAATTTTAAAAAAATATTACGTAGGGTGGTCATTGTGTAAACATATAGACACTTTTAAAGACAATCTTTGTATTTATGAATGTACAAGTAAGTAGATATGTTTTCCATATACCGCGAGCCAGGACATTTAGGTAGGTAGGTAGGTGTGGTATCTTCAACTATTTCCAAAAACACAAGTTTTACTTAATCAGTACATTTAAAGAGGTGCCCCTGAACTCTCATTAGATGGCTTACAAAAGCACAGCATGTATTAGTAACATGAGTCGACTTTCCAATCAGAATCACACTCGTTTGAGCTTTATCAACAGTATCAGGAGTAACAGCGGAGAGCACGCGACCTGCGCCTGCGCTGGGTGGCCACGGTAAAGGTGTACACTCACCGAGGTGAAACAAAGTTATACAAGTAAATGCATTAACAATTTTAAATTCCCCCACGGAACCAAGAATATGAGATGATCTATTTGTACGTACCAGAAAGAAATAAAATATGTTGACAACAAAATCCGGCTTGATAAAAATTATCAGCCTTAGGTATTCATAATACTGGTTAGCTGATTTCAAAGAGATTTAAAGATACAATAGAGCGGCTATCAGAAGAAATGTCACAGAAATACTGTGATCCCATGCCTCAGTAACGCCATCTAGCTTTGAATAGCAAACATGGAAATGTTCTAGAACTATTTATGAAAATTATTGAATTCTAATTTATTACTGAGTAAATAAAAACAATATTTACGAAAATAAACCGAAGGTAGGTCCAGTCGTTTTACCATAACGAGATTTGCAATAGCGTAATGAGCAACTCGGCATATTTTCTTAGAAAATGTATTTCTTTTGGTGGACACAAATACGACTTGACATGCAGGGGTGTCACATTAGACAGCGACTTTGTCCACGAGGTCATAAGTATCGGATTACGATTTTGTTCGTTATGGCCTGTCTATTGGTAGTATAAATTTAATGTCTTTGGCTGATTCTATATTAAACTTCTCCATAGACAAGAATAATTAATAACCACTATTTTAACCGAGCATTTGTTATATTTAATTTTTAAGCCTTGTCAATAAGTCAGCAGCAGTAGGACATCAATTATATAAAGTAAAAAAAAATTAAACTCATACATCCGCGAATTATCTGCTAGTGTGCGTTACCAACAAATAATAACAAGATTCGTAGTTATTTAAAAAAAAAACGCTAAATTTAACTAGCTCGTTAAAATGTAATCAAATCATTCAGTAGGTAGTGTGTACCTACACAATACACGCTGCAAGTCACGCAACGTTATATCGACAGTCACTTAATAAATAGTGCTTATCGATAATATCTGATTATATTATCAAATTAAGATTCAGATAATATTCATGCGATTAACATAACTTCAATATTTGTTTTCATTACGAGGAGATTATCTCAATAACATATGAGCCTTAATTGTGTGTATTTTTTGTTTTAAGCGCCATTTATCTGCGGAGATTAACCCACAGGTTACAAGTATTAAGTATAACATTAATATTAAGTTAATAAGCAGTAACTTCTTTAATTTACACAATTTATTCCGAAATTATTTGACCTTCCATGTCAAAAGAATCTATTCATTTCTTTACAAGTTTTTCTTTAAATAGGTGTGTCAACTTAACGCCATGGATTATATTAAATTAGTTCTACTAGCATTCTAAAACTGTAGACTTAGATACCACCCTATCTATTTATACAGATATCTCTATAAAAGTATACATCCTCATCTGATCCAAACAGACCTTCCCGACTACAAAGTTTTATCCATCATTACTTGAAAAGGGACCATCTCCATCATAAGGGACCATCTCTCAGCTTCGGCGGAGATGCAGATGGACTTCATTATTTTACAAGAACAGCCTACCACGTCGACAATGGGAGAACCCGATATCTTAACTAACTAAACTAACTATAAAACGTTAACCAGATAACGGACTCGTGCTTCGTGACTCCACCTCAATCCATTATGCTAATACGCCGAAAACAAAGTAATTTATATCTGTTACAGTATACTATCTCTGCGACTGCGCCCGATTGCATGGACTTGCTCAATAGCGCTCATTATGCTCCACGGAGGATCAATTAAGATGCGCCTGCGCTCAGCGACCACGGCACGAGGAGATGCAGAAGAGTTACTTACTTCAAATAAGGTTCAAGTAGGTTCGACCTTTGCTACCTGTGTTGATTTTGTCAAAAATGTTGTGGCTCTTAGTATGCATACTTAACATAACTTACGGACAGTCTGTTGACCAAGCATGCAGTGGGATTTGCTACTGCCACCTTTTTGACGCAGCAAAAATATCATTCATGGTGCACTACAGTCTTAGACTTTAGAGGACAATGCTTTTAGCGTCACTGTTTTATGCATTGTTAATATCAATAGATTCGTTCATTACTGGCAACATGTGAGTGTACCATAAACCTCTACCCTATCGAAAAAAATTAAAATGATGTTACGAAATGTTTTATCTATCCTTAGCATGCCATGCGTATCTTATTGTAAGAGTTCTCCTTCTGCCATCACTTGCCGGCTGGATACTCGGACGCTATTAATTCAAAAGTTATGTGGATGGGACCGTCCCTAGCCCCCTCCTCCTCCCCCTCCCCCTCCCGCCGGC
>NDFZ01005299.1:144765-192825 GCA_002192655.3 Mamestra configurata
CGCATTTAGATTGAGATTTTAGTTGTATTGACCAGCCGAGGACCGCCGTCTACTGCAGTGTAATGGACTATTCATTTGGTCGATGAAAGGGAAATATAGATGGTCACAGTTCTTGTAATTGAGATCTGAGTTACGTAGTAAATGTTTAGTTCTACCACTCTCTTTACTAGATACTGAAATTTGCCAAAATTATCAGCTGTTTGTTAGCATTTTGGATGTATTTATGTGAATGTGAAAGCTTTACACAAATCTCAAAGACTGACAATGCAATGTCATTTTGTTAGTTTAGTTTAGTTAGTCATTTTAGAATCGACATTGCAAATTAACACTTATACATAGAATATATATGACTTGGTTTGTATCATCGATCAAACAATATGTTTTAGTAACTCTGTCATTGATAGGAACGTACTTTGTAGATGTAACCACAACACAAGTGAGTGGAATCAATCGCGTGAGTTGCGCTCAATCGGCCGGGCGGCGGCGGCGCTTGAACGACCACAAATCAATCGGTGATTTGTGGTCAAACTAATCTCATTCTGTTACTTTGTGTGTTCCATCTGAAGGGTTCTTTCAATCTTTGAACTTGCTGACAATGTGACTAGCGTCCAAGTAACTTCTCGTTTTTACTTCATTGAAGATTAGGTAGAGATTGGTGGAGCAATGCTCGGGCTTTCTCTGGTGGATAGAATTCGCAACGAAGTCATTCGCCAGAGAACTAAGGTCACCGACATTGCGCGTAGAATCAGCATTCTGAAGTGAAAGTGGAACGGCCATGTCTGTAGACGGACAGACGGTCGATGGAGCAGACATGTGTTAGAGTGGAGATCGCGTATGGGCAAACGTAGTGTGGGACGCCCTGCACGATGGATTGATGATTTGAAGAAGGTGGCTGGCAGTGGATGGGTGCGGAATGCTCCAGACCGGGATGGTTGACGCTCTTTGGAGGAAGCTTACGTTCAACAGTGGACGGCAATTGGCTGATATGATGAGGTAGAGTTTAGGCCAGCCATTCACCGACTACCAATATTTTTAAGTTCCATATAAGTCAGGAGTACCTAGGCGAGAATATATTCATCCAACCAGGCACAAATCCGCACTATTGACTGCCGCTACAAAATGAACCTATACTTAACCTCAACGTTGTGTTCACAAGAATGACGCAACATTTATTTGATATCACTTTGCTAAGAAAAGTATTTGTTCACAGAATAAATTTGAGTGATTCGACTAAAAAATCACGTAGGTACAATAAATACGATGATCTATAAAACCGTTGGATGATGAATAAACTTCCTTGCAAGACTAGTGCGCAGGTGCATCGATGAGCGACGGCCGCTGATTGCGGAGTCGTGTTCCCCGCGCTGTCATAACAACCGCTGGAAGAAAACTTCGATCTATTGTTTGAACTGATCCGATGGATATGTACGCTATGGCGCAATCACTACGTAGTATGTACATACGAGTACCGTGTACCCGTGGACTATCAATAACAATAAACATTCTTACACTCGAAAATTTGACCTTAGGGAAGCAAAGCATAGATGTTACGTTTGTGACTGTGATGTGTATCTCAGAGAGCAAGCACGACATTTTTACTGATTTAACGATCTCCTTAGGGCACTATTTTCATGAAACATTTTGTTTTTACAGCATACTTTTAAAAAAAGTCTCACCTTTTGTTTAGTTTAAATACTGATTAAAAAGTTCTCAGTTCAAATTGTCGTTAGATATGAATTAATAAATAATCTGATGTTGATAGGTAGAGAATGTCTATAAGCCCCTAGGCATGCTCTGCTATGAATAAGGCTGCTTATGTTTAAGACTACCTTAACATAGTCCAGAAAGGGCGTACAGATACAATACGTATGTTCTAGCTTGAGTAAACAAACAAAGGAAACAGCTGCCAAATATTAGATACCCACTAACTCATTATCAGTTACATACAACACAACACTTGATGGTCCATTCTCTATTCATACCACACCATTGTTACATCATAACGCATAAATCGAACCCGGACCCACCGCGACGCTCTCGCGTTACTCCTGATAGCTTTACCGTCTAACCGCTGCGCCCATGGTGCTAAGTTATGTGTGTCCACTCGAGTGGATACGAAAACCTATCGGATCATTCGGATCGGATCTCGGAAGTATCGATTATCTTCAGATCGATGCGGGGGTTCCGATTAACTTAGGATTGAGACGTAGTTTATGGTCGTTTAGTTAATGGTTAGGTAATGGGGCGTGGCTGTGTCTATGGTATTCTTGTGTTTGGCTTGGAATTGAGTCGGAAATTATCGTTGGAACTGTTGTTTATTGAATCGAGTGTCTTTGATTGTTTTGAGATTAAATCAAAGGTGATGGAGCTAATTCCCAGCTCTTCTCCAAATTAATATGATCTCGAATATGTCGAATTTAATCGGAGGCACTTGCGGAAAGAAAAATGTCAGAAATTGGAAGCAACATATACTTTTTTCTGGATCATTATACGTTAATATCGTTGGTAACTGGTTCCCCTTTGCCCCCGCTAACATTAGTAGATCTTTGATAGTCATGACGGGTGGCTACTCGACTGAAGCCAGGAAATCTGCCAGTCTTGTCAAGAGTAATCGTTTCACTCAGTTACTGGGGGGTGAAGCAGTCTGTGCTGCACGTAAAGCCAGACCTTGCAGCTTGCTAGCTGCGTCTGGACTGAAGTCGACGACAACATATTTGAGGCAGGAAGATTATTGTATGTTACTATCATTAAAGTAAATTCAAATACAAGTCAGAATTGCTACTCGATTGAACAGGAAGTTTAAATTACAAACAGAGATTTAAATAGTCGTGACCGAGTCATAACTAAATATCGATATATCACCTCCCGGACTTGAACCCGCGACTACAACTATTGAACCATTGTCGCTAGATACGCATCTCAATTGCTAGCATAATGTTGAGCATTCTCCTCGAAATGTATCGACTGTGGCTCAAAAGAATCGTAGATGTTGCTCAGATAGGCGCAGTTAATGAGGCGGCCATAGACAACGGACAATGGTAACAAAGAAACATTTAAGTTAACCGGCCGATGGTTATCGATAGTTGACGGGTTCCTCGGAGTAGATAGCACATGGAGTGATCACACCAATGTTACCTTCTTCCAATGTTTCAATTCCAAAGAAAACATCGTCTGAGGAAAAAGCGTGCTTTGGCAAAACATCGCGCGCTTGGGGACTGAAATATAATATCCCTTTTGACTGTTTCAATGTTTTCAGCTCACTCTTCTAATCTACCCAATTACAATTTACAGCTGAACATGAGTGCAAGTATGTGGCCAAACAGTTGGCTGTCAAACGGATTAGTAGTCGCAGTTTGTTTTACAAAAGAAGATTATTTTCTACAGAGTAGCCTTACAGCACGGAACGAAACCACAAGGCCTTCCCTTCACTCCACGTTCCGCTTAGGTACTCCATATTGCTCTCTACTCTATGTAAGTGGACGTCTGATGGCCAGTCGAGACTGAGGCCATATGATCACCGATACACAGGCTATTGACAACAATGGTCAATCACTGGCGACCTGCGAACTGTAGGGTGGCGGTACCGTGGCAAGAAGAGCGTCGAGCGGGCTAATCGCTGCACACACCTCTATGAATTATGATCGTATTTTGGTTTAGTATTTTATAGAGGGTTCTTTAAGTCAAGAGTGAATAGGTTACTTGTAGGCAAGCGAGCTCTCTCGTCGGCCACATCATCGGTTTCCATTAGGTCAGATTAGTCAGTCTATCAATTATAAAAAACCGTTTAAGTACGAGTCGGACTCGCATGCAAAGGGTTCCGAATCTCATTTTTGTTACATGCTACTATCAAACATAGACTTTTTAAAGGTTTTCCTGTAATCTATAGGCAAAAAACTATTATCTGTATTTTTTTTCAAAATTTAGACTCAGTAGTTTCGGAAATAAGGCGGAATGGTAATTTTTCATATAATTACTGGAAAAACTTCAATAAAAGAAGATATATTCATAACCCTCAAAAGCGATCCCATTTTCATAATGTACTCATTTTCGTTACCCGTCCGTATTTGGGTCACAAAAGTCTAAATGTGTACCAACTTTCAACTGAATCTGTCCAGTAGATTCGGAGAAAATCGACTGTGACAGATGGACATACATATAGACAGACTGACAGACAGACAGACAACCGAGTAATCCTATAAGCGTTCCGTTTTTCTATGTAGAGATTCGGAACCCTAAATTTTTTTATTTTTTAAGCACTTTTGCCCGGGGTCCATAACATCTGAAACCAAATAAAAACATAAGGAAAGTGTTTCCAAAAATCTAGGTATATCACTTCGCAAGAGATCCTAAACCGCTGTGTAATGCACTCAGCTCACACCGTGATGCGCACTTGCGATAACATCGTCAAAAGTTTTCAAAGGTACACTGTGCACCAATGGGTATTACCAATCAAATGTACCTTGGCTTACAAAACGTGTTCTACACATTCCAGGTGTTTATGTAACATTACGCTAATATGGCATGCTGTTGTCTGAGAGCAAAGCTACCCTGCCAAATGAAGTTAGCCATAATAAGTTATGGAAACGGGCTCTGTTATGACATCCATGACGATATTTATACAATGAGATAAACTAAAAAACAGCGACACATAAGTACCTACATTTTACACCAAGAGTTTGTAAAATAAGTAAAGAAAGCTACATCATACATAACGTAACACTGAATACAAACTATCATTTGTAAATCACATGAAACCTCTTGACGAAGTCGGACATACCACCGACTCCGCCAGTCACCACCGATCATCTCACGCACGGCCCAAATATTCGTCTAAGAGGCATCGCTGTCTGTTTGTCCGTCTGTCCCAATATTTGTGTAGGCCCATAAAAACAGCGTGTAAACGCCATAAGCGGGACAATGGCGGGCTTCACGGGAAGAGGGAGTGTCAACAATTAATATTCGATTACAGCTCGTTTGTCGACAGGCTATCTTAAGTGCGTCCTGCGCAAGAGTGGATGGCAGAGTGTTTGGAAATGCTCAATGAGTTCGAACGAGTTTTGACGAAGTTTGGTAGTGAACTGAGCAGTTTTGTTTTCGTTGGTTTTTGAGAAGTATAAAACTTACCAATTCAGGTACTTACGACTACAACCGATATTCTAGATGATGTTCACCGATTTTCAGACCTTGATCTAAAAATAATAGACTATCAAATGTTTAACGACAACATTTTCAAAACAGACCACGAATGCAATATACAAATTACTAATAAAATATATTGCACAATCAACTTAGTTATTGCAGCCAATAATATACAGAACCAGATCTGTTTCCAATAAGCCATTAACGTAATTCATGAGGCTCGTATACCGACTGCGACGTAAAGGATGGTCTAATTCTCGGCGTCATTTAACTTGTCAAACCTTGTAAAACCATCAAGCGCCGCCGATCAATTGATCTTCACTACGATCTAGATGCGCGGGCGCATCAGACATAGGGTTGTCTAATGAAAGTAACTAAATTCTTTTACGGACAGATTTTACGTGTAGGTACGATATGAACTTATTTACGTTTCGTTTTTACGATTCTATAGGGCCCCGGGAAAATAGAGGGAACTAGATCACGTGGCGGCGCGCCAGGTCGCAATGCTCTGGACTGACCAAGTGTACCTAATCCGCAGTAGGAAGCCGCGTGTCTGACTGCGCCAGACAGGTAGAGATGGCGGGAGATCGTGCGGAGAGCTGTTTCCACCGACGTGGACGTCTCGACGTGACCACGACTGCACGATAGAGAAGAAGAACGGTGTATGATAAGTGTTTCTTTTTTTAAGGGTGGGAAATCATCTAATGACTTCTTCCGCTCTGGGTGGAGCAGAAGGGCGTGTCAGACTCTTACTGATTAAAACCCATCCGTGTTCCTTCTAAAGCCCTTTGCGTTCCAGGGCCGCGGTGACTCTTTCGAACAAATTCCGCAACCCTGGCAGGGGTATGATAAGTGTTACTTTACCAGCTAAGATACCTACATACCTACATACGATTTATATACTTATTGAGATGGCCGTTTTTTTAGGTTCCATCTTCATAACTCGGTACATAATTTGCCGTTCGTGTGTTTGTTTCAGATCTGGTAGTATAAAGACACGCCGCGGTAACTCTTCATGACTGCTAGAAGTTTACAAAATTACCAACTTCCATTTTAGGTTTTAAGAAATTGTCCGGAAATAAAGCAATAATACTTCAGGATTGAAGCAGCCCTGCTCAGTTGCACTCAATTAGTTGGTGCGATCAATAAAGCTAGTTATAAATCCCGGCTTGGTCCGGAGCGCGGGGCTCCAAGCCGCTCTGGGGAAGCTGCTGGGACCCCCGGGGCTGCGGGCATGAGAGACTCCATCCGTCACCACCGCGGTACTGCGGGCTGAGGAGGAAGTCACGACACAATTAGAAGATAACAAGAATATAATATGTGATTAAATTACGATACTTTAAGTGTTTGTATTTTTTAATCAGAACTGTTCGGATCTGAAGAAAACGATCATGAGAAGTTTAGGTATGTCGAATGATCCCATCCCAGTTAGTTAGAGGCAAATGTCACGTTTTGATACCCTGCCGCGCACCGCGGTTTCGCATTCAAGTTTTATTTTCGCAAAAAGAAGTACCCTACAACCGTCTGCAGGGTCCCACCTATTTTGTAGCAAAGTTCATCAAAATTGGTTCAGTGATTAACACGTGAAAGCGTAACGGACAAACAAACACTCACTTTCGCATTTCCAATATAAAATATTAGGTAGGATTAGGATAGGAGTACTCGATACCTTCGGTTACTTTTCGTATTCAGTATGCCATTTGTTGGAGATCTGCTTTTTACAAATAGTAATATTAACTAATGTTCTGATGGCTGCACATTGGTTATCCCCCGTTTACTAGTAAGCTAATGCAGGCTTCTCTACCTCCCACATAACATGTCGTCATTTCTCCCTAATAAGGAACACTGAAACTAAACACATGTTACGCTCTCTACATTTCAATTGAAAGCATATACAACGTTCGGTGTCCATAGCAACACGCTTGAACAACTTACCGCTACGACAAGCGTGTGAACTCGACTAATATATCTCATTTGCCTTTACAATAAGTTCAATTACAGCTCCAGTTTTCGCCATAACTTGGCTTGTGTCGCGATTTACCACGTTTACTTCGGGAAATTTATTCTCAATTAAATGGCGCATTAGCCATTAGCAGTGGGTTTCCGCACTTGTGGGCTCGTAAACTGACCAATAGGCGGCCAGCACGACCATTGTCAACATTTTTAGAAGGAAATTATCGAGTTATTGAGGGAAAGTTGGCACTATTTTATAAGGAATAAATGTGTGAAGGTGTGTAATAATGATCAATTCAGTTAAAGGTTCACGGTTGGTTCTCAAGTGTTTTTTTTTGTCTATATTTTATGTCCTGTCTGAGCCAATATGAATGAAGTTTTTATTGAAACACAGAGCTTAAAAACCGAAGACAGCTATTGTGTTAATATACATCCTTATTAGGAATAAAACAAAAAAAAAGTACAAAATCAATTGAATTAATATCGTGAACAGTACGTGATCGTATTCAGTACTTCATTTTATCAAATATCTTTCCTTACTTAGTTTCGTCCGCTTTCCACGACCAACTAATAAGCATTTAATATAATGAGCTGATCCATAAATAAAACCGCGCAGTACATTCTCATCTTAGAGCTATTCCGTGACTGCAGCCATCCAATTAGGGCCAGTCGATGCACGGTACTAATCGCCGCAATAATTCGCGCGCGCGTCCTCCCTCGCCGATGCGCATGCGCGCACTGGCCGCCATAGCTCTCTCTGCAAAAGGACGCGGCAACGTTTGAGTTCGTGTATTGAACTATTAAGGCGTTGTTCACCTTATTGGAGGGTATTTACATCATTATTATCGGTTCGCCATCGTTTTTGCGGGTAGTTAGAATGTTTCTGTAAGGAGGGCTGTTTTTGTTAAGCGACACGATGTTCTGGAATTGTGTTGAATAATGGATTGGCGTGAAGAGTCATTGCTATATCACTGTAGCCTTTTGAAGCACTATTGTGTATGTCACCTACATCACGGGAATGTCCCATTGGCGCAGATTTCTTTATTTATTCATTAAATGATATTTATTTTGTAAGTAATCAGGGTAGGGTTAATCATTATAACACCTTCACAGGATATATCCAAGGTGATGTTATAACTTAGGTACATATAATACAATACATCAGATACATCAATCATTATATATATGTCCAGACCTTTTTCAATTAATGTTTGCGTTACTTTAACAAATCTCAGATATAATGTTATTGCGAGCACATGTTTCATCGAACGGCTACTTTTGAACATTTTTGTTAAAAAACTGCCTAAAAAGAAACCGATCACAGGACATAAGAGCCTTCGCTGTACAGGAGCCATGTTAAGAGAGAGTGGTCATTCAGCAGCCAAAGGTAAAAAAAAACAACAACTAGATCCACGCACGTTTTCTGTTGTTTAGCATCTGTCTTCAGGCTTGTCTATTCCAAAATCTATTAAGCATTCATCTACATACCTAACAAAGTTGAATTCTTTCTTTAAAGTCCTCCTCATTAACTTAACCTCATGAGAAACGCATCCACATTTATTTTTTATCGCCTATTATAGAGAGACGCATTTGCATTCCAAAGCAATGAAGATTCCGAACAGTCCTTACCTACCATCATTTAAGTGTTATTTGTAATTATGAAACTATTAACAGAACCATTTCAATTCAAAACTACTGAATACTTTTAATCCTTATTTTTCAAGTGTTCAATAACTAATATATCTGAATTATTAAGTGTAATAGTATGCATTATTATCGGGGTTTATTACTGCAGTGAGTGTAAAGTAGTGCTGCAGGTACGGAGTTAAGTGGCGAAATAATAATAAACATTGAGATAAGCCGAACCTGCGCAGGCGCATTAAACGCGGTGACATGGTGCGTCTCACGTCCCAGTAATCAAACTGTACTAAACGCTGAATTATTTTATTATTGGGGAAAGTAATGACACTGTGATAAAAACTGGTTACTTTTGTTTTAAAAATCTTCAGCGTTACGAGTCTGTATCGTGTTTAAGATGGAATAAGAGAAAAAAAGATTTGTAAATAGTAGTAGATATATGAAAAACAGAGCAGTTAGGCTTTGCCTTCAATGGTACAACACATCATCTGCTTTTTCTTTTCCCAAATATGTTAGTGTATCCTTTGTTGGTAAAACTGGATGCAGATGAATAGCAAGGTCATATATAGAGCGACTAGTTGTCCTGCAGTGGCAATATATACCCACTAAATAATAATATGTACAAAGATAAATAGATTGAAAGCTTGGTATTTTCAACAGACCATTCCGCTGAACATCCACTGGCGCAATCATCAGACTTAATGAGCAGCTGCAATCACATGACGTGCTGCAAAACTCTTACACTGATAGAAACGTCATCAATCTACATAAATATAAACGCCAGAACGATCAATAAATCAGCTAAGAATCGATAAGTACAGCAGATCAAGTACCTAATCAATAGTGTTGGGACATGCGCAGGCGCATATCTGTGCGCCAATCGCACGCCGTGACGTGCTCGTTAAGATAGCCCAGGGCCACTAATGGCCAACTTTATGGGCCACACTAGACCATCTTAATGAATACAGCATCTCAATTTAAAGGAGATGTTCTTTTTGTATTAAGATATGGCAGTAAGTGCTTTTAGTTTGGGAACGATTTATTGAACGCTGATTGAATGAAGGAAATTAAATGGAGTCCTTTATTTGTGATGAAAAAATATTTCAAGATCCTCTCCCTATATATGATGTAGTCTTATGCCTCAGCTAATCTTAAAGTTATTAATTTAAGTTATTTGTAAGTCATTTCCTAATAAAAGTATACAAAACATAACTACGGAAAATAAATAATTGATGCAATTGTTACGTGAAGAACAAAGGCTTGGAGGATTTTAGTGATCGTAACTGAACTCCGGGGAAACCCAATAGTTACACGAGTTTTTTTGTTTTTTAATCGACTATAGTGTCCCACTGCTGAGCATAGGCCTCCCCTATATCCTTCCAGACACTCTTCCCCTGCGCCGCCTCGAACCAGCTCTCTTGGAGTGGTTCCAAGTCATCTCGCCACCGCTTTGTTGGCCGGCCTCGGCGACGCGGGCCTGGATGAGCGGGATACACATATCGATAAGTTTTCGCTTCATCCCAGATCGACCGATCGACCTTCATCGGTCGGTCTTCATGGACCAACCTTTTCCAGACTTTTTAATGCAGCGATCGATTTCAGTTTCCCGCCATCTTTCAAAAAAAGCTAACTGGCCAAAGTTAGACGATACCTATTCATCGACATGTATTTCTTGTCCATCTACCTCGACCCTACGTATACTGCTATTTGTCATAGTGCTCGTAAACAATTTGGGAGAGAGCGTGTCACCCTGTTTAGCCTAGGCAGATGATGGGCGGGTCACCCTGTTTAACATCCCTCTGTTTGCTGAATGAGTCAACTGCTCCAAGTAAATACATTAATTTAAGCGGCATCTGATTAGACTGGAAACTGCCCAACCCAAATGAAAATGGAAGGACGCCGTCATAAAGTACCCTCACTACATACCTAACAAATGACAGCACATTCAAATTATCTTAATCAGAAACCTAATCATCGTCCTACCTACTTATACTCCTGCTGGCCCCGCCCCCGTCACGCGCGCGCCTCACGACCGGCGCAAGCGCAGCCCCGCATGCAAAGTGACGGTTACTGCGCTTATCGTACATAATATTAAACTTATTACTGTTGTTATCTATGAGAGATCTGTGAACAGCGGTGAGTTTCGACTGATTTTCTTTTTTGGAGTTTAGTGAGGGATCAGCCGTTTAGTGTGTCAGAAAGGCAAGCTTAAAAAGCAAATATTCTGATCATTTTGCTAAAGGTTCAGTTATGTGGTTTTAAATAAATTGTTCTACAATATAGCGCGGCAAAAAACAACGCAACGTAGCCTGAAAACGAAAGGCGAATTCATAAAAAACTCAAAGCTTATATTTCAATTAGACCATTTACAGTCACTTTTGAATTGTCGAGGTCGGTCGGTCAAAAAGATGAAGCTCTTCGCACGTTCTAAAGCAGATATCTATGGAGAAAAACGTGCAAGAAACTCCACGAACACTCTTTTAACAATAATATTTTTTTACAAAGTTATGGTTACATCATTCATGTTGAAATTATACATATATGTGAGAACGATATAAAAGACGTGCAAGATTGCATGCTTATGCCGAAAATTTGTGGTTTCCGAAGGTAACTAAATGGGTGCACGACGTTTAGGAGTCTCAAATTCATCACAGCAGACTCAAACAAAACTCCGTTTCTGTTTGCATTCTGTGTTTACATTCTGAAATTCCTCAAATGGGTCAGATTAGACTACGGGGTTAAGGGCTGTAGGTAATACTTACATTGTAACGATAAAGTAATTATGTGGTATGCTATGAATATTGAAATTAAGTAATTAAGCTTCAGCAACAAAGCTTCCATCAACGATATTAATATTGAAACAAGCATTCTCCTATAACATACTATGTGTCCGCTCCCTGACATCTCGGCTACATTACCGGTAGTTAGTATGCGGGCTGCGCGCGCGCATCTCGCTCAGATCAGCGCGCATTGCACTCACGTACGTAATTGTTCTGTAACTGTACTCCACATCCACCAGTCATGCCTCTCTCGAGAGAGCGAGGAGTTGGAGACGGATGGAGGGGATCTACAGAAATTAAACGCCATAATGGGAAGATTTATCTAAGAAAGTGTCTGACGCTGATTGATTGATGTACCTGTGAATGTTACTCTGATCTATATTAGGATAGTCTGGGGAAAAATTGTTTAGAATGTTCTTGAAAAATGTGGAACATGGAGCTGTAAAAGATAGGTTTGAAGTCCTGTTGTGAATCGGATTAGTTTCAGCGCCACGAGGCAGAGTAACGTCAGAGCATAACGTAGTAACACCACAAGGTGGACGACGTCTACCGGGATGATAGCGGTTTTCTGGATGACCGCTCGATGTCTCCAGCCAGTTGCAGTGGCTTTGCTAAAGGAGAGGCCCATGTTCAATGGAAAAAATTCTTCAGCTATTACCGCAGCAACGAAGTAAAAGTTAGGGTTAAACATTTCAGGAACCCACTTCTGTGTCGCGGTCTTTTTTTCCAGTTCTTCTTCAATGGATACAATCAGTGGTTTAGTTCCCGGCATGTCATAGTTCCCCATCCTTTTAATTTAATTATGTAGATAAGACCCATCAGAGTACCTGAATTATGTAGTAGAGGGAGAAGTTATCTTATAAAGTTCCTGCAAATTGTACAGTTATCCGAAGACCTTTCATCCTTCATAGCTCATATTTCACTGTACCGCGTTCTGAAATACGTCTGTTTAATGATGATTCCAGCTGATATTGATAACTTCCGGTTCAAATATACGTAATATCTAATGACTGAACAAGTCGTGAATCTCCGAGATTGATACATCCTGCAAATGCTTAATCATAACAGGTAGGTTAACGAGCAGTCTGCGAGATTTATGACCTTTGGTATATAACCGGATATGCTAATCACTCATCATGCTGAGCTCCTTAAAGTTCTAAGTTGAGTTACACTATCACTGAGAAATGCTTGCACAGATTCGAGTGGACATGTCCACACAAGCAGTGGGCTTTGGACATATCCACTCGATTCTGTTTGCAGCTTTCCTCAATAGACTACTTCAGGCGTTAGCCTATATGGTTCTCATTGATGTGACCATTACATTCATTGTATTGAAACCTAAAAACTCAGTGTAGGTCTAGCTGGAAAAAGATTGACGTTGGAAAATATTTTTTTAATATAAATTTCATGTATGTAATATTTATCATCGAGCTGAAAGTAATTACCATCGGGGTGCAGCGATCGAAAGCATCATTCGTAGCATCGTGTAGTACCACCACTTTGTAGCATCATTCGTAGCATCGTGTAGTACCACCACTTTGTAGCATCATCCGTAGCATCGTGTTGTACCAACACTTTGTAGCATCATTCGTAGCATCGTGTTGTACCACCACTTTGTAGCATCATTCGTAGCATCGTGTTGTACCACCACTTTGTAGCATCATTCGTAGCATCGTGTTGTACCACCACTTTGTAGCATCATTCGTAGCATCGTGTTGTACCACCACTTTGTAGCATCATTCGTAGCATCGTGTTGTACCACCACTTTGTAGCATCATTCGTAGCATCGTGTTGTACCACCACTTTGTAGCATCATTCGTAGCATCGTGTTGTACCACCACTTTGTAGCATCATTCGTAGCATCGTGTTGTACCACCACTTTGTAGCATCATTCGTAGCATCGTGTTGTACCACCACTTTGTAGCATCATTCGTAGCATCGTGTTGTACCACCACTTTGTAGCATCATTCGTAGCATCGTGTTGTACCACCACTTTGTAGCATCATTCGTAGCATCGTGTTGTACCACCACTTTGTAGCATCATTCGTAGCATCGTGTTGTACCACCACTTTGTAGCATCATTCGTAGCATCGTGTTGTACCACCACTTTGTAGCATCATTCGTAGCATCGTGTTGTACCACCACTTTGTAGCATCATTCGTAGCATCGTGTTGTACCACCACTTTGTAGCATCATTCGTAGCATCGTGTTGTACCACCACTTTGTAGCATCATTCGTAGCATCGTGTTGTACCACCACTTTGTAGCATCATTCGTAGCATCGTGTTGTACCACCACTTTGTAGCATCATTCGTAGCATCGTGTTGTACCACCACTTTGTAGCATCATTCGTAGCATCGTGTTGTACCACCACTTTGTAGCATCATTCGTAGCATCGTGTTGTGCCACCACTTTGTAGCATCATTCGTAGCATCGTGTTGTACCACCACTTTGTAGCATCGTGTTGTACCACCACTTTGTAGCATCATCCGTAGCTCAGAACAAAAGACATCAACGAATAACACATCACTGTGCTAGCGAGCTATTGCTGAAAACTCAGGGAATTCATTGTTCTCTACTTTATACCTACACAATAGACCATAGTAATGTAACATCTGTCAACAAAACCTATTAAATAAAAAATAAATAAAATAACTTTAATTCAGACCTTGATCCATATTTTGTTAGTATTATACAAACTTATGAGCTATGTTAGTACAAAAATATAAAAAGTTTTTTTTTTTTTCTTTTTAATTCATATATCTGTTGCACTCACCTGACGCACCGGGTACATGCACATGTACATGCACCTAATGCGCCATGATGGTGCAACACGGCTTATCACTAATGACCCCCAGAATGCTGTTGACGCCCCCAGCACTCTGCGCATCATGGACGCAATCCTTTTTCGCAGTATGGTGTTGAAACCATCAGTATGTACTTCGGCAAACATTCCTGACGCACTACAGTAACGTGGAAGCCCCAACAACATCCTGAAGGCATTATTATACTGAACCCGGAGGGCGCTGTATGCCCTTTGCGTATATCGAACCCACAGAGTACACGTGTACAACGATTGGCAAAAAACCTTAAAAAGAGTTATTTTCACTTGTGTTGTACAACGTGCAAACCTGCGGGCCAACATATTGCATCGAACAGCCAACGCCCTCCGTTCTCTTTCCATATCAGCATCGTCTTTTAAGTCCTCAGTGACTATATGCCCTAAGTATTTAAACTCACGCACCCTCTCCAGGGGCACACCTTTAATCATTATCGGTGGGACATGCTCTGGCTTTTTTCGCTTTACCCTGAATACAAGCAATTTGCTTTTCTTAACATTATAGATAAGACCGTGCGTTTCTGCATAGCCTATTGTCAAATATACAATTGCTTGTGACATTTGGCTATCAATTCCATACATTTTGTATTTTTTTGCTAGAGCCCCTTGACATTTTATGACATGCAAGTCAATCCATGGTTCACTATAAATTGTGGTATATCATTTGAAAAGTAATTTTGTTTGCAATGCTAATTGCATAGAAATTATAAAAAATCTTATGGCTCTCGAGTGTATTTCTAGGTATTCTATTTGGTAACGTACATAAGTAGGCTCATAAAACTGAGGGAACTATAATATCGTATCTGTATTAATCGTGTGCTTGGGATAGGTCTCCCCGGACAAGCCATGGGATTAGTTTAGTGACCAAGTATTTTCAGACGTGTACTTAACGTAGGTCCCGGGCATGCTCCAGTAACTTTTGATCATATTATCAAAATAGCCAGAAGTGCCGCTGTCTGCCGCCAGCGTCAGCCAGGTCAGAACTCAGAAAGCCAGCGATTATATAACAAACGTGCTCAGATGAAGCTTCACCTGAGCATTACGACGTAACTTAATAACGTGTTTGACTGAATTAATCAGCGCAGCCGCAGCCGTTTCCTCTACAAACAATAACACGATCAGCGCAACGACTGCAATGCTTATTCAACAACAATAAAAACGCCCCGCACCGCTCAACTCCGCACAGCTCCGCTTCGCCGCCTTCCATCGTCATCCGCTCCGCAATTTTAATCGCTCGCTCACAAAAAGCAGCGCAACATCCTCTCAACTTACAGCAAAAAACAAATAGCGTTACAATGAGGCAGGCTGCCTGCGCGCGCGCCGCGTCGTGCAATCGGAACGGGAACAGAGCCCGCGACCCCGCGGTCACGTTTCAGTCCATTGTTTACGTTCGCCAGCATTGTTTAAGGAGTTGACCATCAAATCGCTAATAAAGCGCAGTGAATGCGCATGCGCCTTTCTAACTGAGTGGACCAATAGCGGCGCAGCGCGGCCACGCCCCCCCGCGCCGCCTTGCCGCCGGCTCGCCCCCCTGACCTGGGTCCTCCTCGCTGCACTATCGCTGGTGTATAACGCGGCTCCGCAGGGTCACACGATCGATCCCCGTCTGGTGTCTAGTCGTGAAATCGGTCCGAGTTAACACCTATTCTTGGTGGAAGGGCATAACGGTAACAGGATCTAAACTATCTCGAGGAACGCGGAGATAGTGTGAATAATGGCATCCGTCTAATGCAGGGCAAAGGTTTCTCGTATAGAAAAGGGAGCAACATCGATCATTAACCGCTTGCGTTCTACTTCAGATTTCAGATTATATTGCTAAATCCGAGTGTCCTCACGAGTCACAAAGTATGCCTTCATCGTGAATCAGTGGACCAGACGTCCTAGTCATACAATTACAAAACAATGTTAAATATTACGTCTAAGTTATTGTAGAAAGACACTACATATCACACCTGTATTCCGGGCTAAGGGAAGCTAAGGGTTAGGCAGAGGAATGAAACCTCCACATATCGCCTGAAACATCTTGGGTGAGCCTATTGCCATCAATCACGCACAACTCCGAACTCCAGGCCGCTGCTTAGAAATTCTTATTAAGAAAACTCAATCTCCCTCTCTGCCCGACCGGGGAATCGAAGAACGTCAAGCTAAGACATAGCATGTACAACCACTCAACCAAGACAGAATAACATATACCTACAGTTTCCTACTATCTAGTAATCAAATTGCTCTTGTTCTTCAAGACTATCCTAATGACTGATCGAATCTATTATTAAGATCTATCACGCTACTGCTGCATAGCCTTAAATCATAATAATGTACGGGCTGTAGGTACCACTTAAACTCGGCTGCAAAAAAATATAAGGAAAGACTTATAATTATAGTTTCGATATACACCACTGATCAAATGCGATCTGTTACGGCCAATTTAGTTAATAATGTTCATTGAACCTTAGATTAGATATAAACTGGAATATGGTTATCTTAAGTCTGATTTAGCAATCTTGGCTGATGAACGGAAAGTCCTCGGTTTGATTGCCGAGTCGTGAAATGTGAAATAGGATTAGACGTGTGCGTTTAAAGAGGCTTAACGAGTGCCAATAGTTTAGTGCGTCCGGTGTAAAATAAGCTAACTTTACTGACCAGGAAACCAATTTATCACGAGATTCTTAACTTCATAGCTCATGCCAACATGAAAGAATACCTCCTCAGTAACTGCAGAAATGGGTACATGTGCTTGATTTCGAATTTGAATGGTATAAGGTAGGTACTGCAGACGTTATTCCAAAATAGAACGCCATCTGAATGTCTGATAAGGATAGGCAATGGATATTTTTGAAACTAAAAATATAGTTAATCTTATTCTCGCCGCTATTTCCTCGCAAACGAACTGGACCAGACGTGACGTATCTCGATAGCTATCCGCTACCAATCGGAGCTACCACTCTGATACGGCTACCAATCGCCGCCTATCTGTCGGATCGGATACATTACAATCTTTTTCGTGCCACTCTGGCGCTATCGCCTGATCTATGGCGGAGATACGCGCGCAAATTAACGTGCCGAGGGGCTTGAACTCATTACTCCATGCGGCTCTCAGAGCACGTAGCTCTACGTCCATGTCGTCCATGTTGTGGTAAGATTACTCAGACTTATTGGCGTTTCCTCTGAGTAATATACTAAATTGAAAGCTATGAGTACCTACAAATCAGAGGTAATTCCGTAACACTTGAGTCTTTCCAGTTTTCGTAATTCTTTTTCAAAGCTTGAAATTGCATGAAACATTAAAAGTTTGTGAGCCTGAGTCACTGTGTCTAATGGGCACCTCCACTGAAACAAGCTGCCAGAAAGGTAAACTAGAACCGTTTTAAAGAGACACGTGAAACAGATCGAAATGTGCAGAGCGTTAACTTCCCAATCACAGATCATGCATAAACCTATGATTAGTACACTGAGTACCATTAGTTATGTACATTTTTTTGTTAGCCTAATTTTTGTGCCACTGCTGGTTGGGCACCTGTGTGTGTGTGTGTGTGTGTGTGTTATGTGCAATAACAGAGCAAAAACATGTTGCGTAGATGCATTGTGGCATTAAGTCTGACCAATCCACTACTAGTGTAGGTACGTGATGTTTAAATAATTGGTATATCTAAAATGTCAGAACAACAACTCGCAAATGCACTCAGAACTTACATAAGAATCAATAATAAAAATCATTAGTGACTAATTGTACCCCATGAAGCAGATAGCATCAGCCAGGTCTTACGAACAAATACAGTTCCAACAATACCAATATTTACGAGCTGTTGCGCCAATAAATTGCTTCATTGTGTTCGCGAACACGTTGCGATACAGCCTCCTTGTTGCGCGCTATCGCCGCATCTGCGCCAATCACGGGCGAGAGGCTAAGGAGGAGTGCTCACGAGGGGAAAGTGTCGTGGCGGTGATATTGATCAAAATGTTGTATGACATCACTTTGTCATTATGAATATACTGTTTCTTCACGTGATCACCTTTTGTGTTACTGAATCGGTAACCATGACATATACCCGACTATGGCGAAGCCCAAAAAGAGGGTTATGTATTACTGCCGAAGTGCTTTCTCCGCCGATGTGGAAGATACTGAGTGAGTTGAATACTCCTATTCGGTTTTATCACTATTCTGTTCATTCCAGGGTTTTTATGGTTGTGAGCAACTGCTGGAATGATTTGTACAATGGCAAGTTCTCATTGTCCCGCTGATTTCTACACGTTAAAGACAAGCCTTTTTTCAAGATGTTTGAGATATCCCTGCTGCGTCGCGCCTCATCATCTGCACTACCCCTAAATGGATCCGAGCGTGGCGTGCTGCGGACTTGTGAACCGCACTATCGCTCATCGCACGCGTGTACCAATCAGAGCATAGTATCGCGCATCGCGCTGGACGCCGAACAAACGACGCGCCGGCACGCTACCGAGCCGCGTCCGGCAGACACCACCAGCTGGAGATGATACGACGCGCGACGATACTTATGTGTTTAGTTTAGTGTACGCAGAATCGTCGATGCCAATGGCAGAAATAGGAGGCTCTTGGACAGCAGTGGTCAACCAACAAATAATAATGGCAATACAATTTTGTAAAAACATGACTTCAAAAGTTGATTCATAGTGATGGTCAAAGTAGCGGAAAACGCAGTGTTGACGGAAGAAACAGGTCTGGTTTAATACATTCGCGAGTGAACTGGGGTCCCAAGTGCTGCTGAATGGTTCCATCTCGCAAAGGACAATGTTTAATTTTAAAAAATGATGGTCAACCTTGATTAATTGAAAATACATCAAAAGGACAAGAATTATGAGTATGTGTAGTAGATTGTAACTGAACGACCGCACTCAAATGAACCATTTGTAGCATTGTTCGCAAAATTGGTTGTAATTGCCAATCAACATCGGTGATAAGTTTACCTCTTTTGGTGCAGGTGCAACACAACAAAATCAACTTAATGAAGCTAGCCTAATCTAAGACACAACAGTTTAATAATAAGATCTCGTGCAGCATAGGTATCGTAAAGGAAGTAAAAATATCGTAGATATAAAAGTAATTTATCCACGTATCACGGCGCTGTCCATCGATTTATCCCTATTAATCAGCATAAACATAGAGGCTGCGGACACAACACACGCTGGTTCAGAAGGATAACTCCAAACTAATTGTAACTGTGACTAAGGTGATGACCGAGGTGATGGATCGTGAAAAGGACCAGCCGATCGATTCTGTAAACTTGCGGCTTGGGTGAAGTGATCACGAAATGTGCTGTCATTCCATCTTGATTACATGGATTGACAGCTCAATTCGTGATAACTTCACCCAAACTTTCACTTCGACATGTTTACAGAAAGGACCAGGTCTACTTTATGATGATTTTTAGACCTAACTAGTTGCCGCCCGCGGCTTCGCCCGCGTGATTGTCGAAAATTATCCCAAGGGAACATACTCCCGGGATAAAAACTATCCCATGTCCTTTCTCGGGACTCAAACAATCTCTATACCAATTTCATTTAAATCGGTCCAGCCGTTTGCGCGTGAAGAAGTAACAAACATACACACACACACACTCACAAACTTTCGCCTTTATTATATTAAGTGTGATTAAGCACATAAATAGCAAACCAGGTTTCTATATTACTGACTCATCAGTACCTCAAGGAATATCTCTACTATTTTCTTATTTGCAACAAACAAGAGTAATATCTGTTTTAGAGAACAAAAATCTGGAGTCTTACCCATTTACACTTGATTTTTCTTTGCCATCGTGAACTCAGGGACTGTCGCTGTTTCCTCATCTCTTGCTCCAACTTTCTTCCCAGTTAAGGTGAGGTTGGTTCTCCTTCCGCGTCTGAGAGTTCTGTTCTGGATTGTATGTGTAATCAGTGTCTCTTCTATTCCTGCTATATGTATTCTTGCTAGCATGTGTGGCCCTTCTGTCTCCAACCTCGGGGTGCCCTGGGTCGTGAGGAGGCCGCGGAGCGCGCGCAGGCCGCGTCACGCGCCGCCATTGCGCCGATAATTTATGAACGACGCTGCTTTTTCATTGTGCGCGCTGCCAGTTGCGAGCCAAGCCGTGAGTTGTCTGTAGAGGGGCTAGACTTTGTGAGAATAGCAGGATAGACGACGTGGATTTCGGAGTTTTTGAGTGTTCGTCCTTTCAAAATGTTTGAAAGTAAATAACGCTTTGTTGGGAATAACAAAGTTAAGCCTTCGTTTTCAGCATAGTGTTTTCATTTATTTAGGTCGGTAGGTTCAATATCATAGTTTTCATCATTTATGAGAGGTTCAGGCAAGACAGTGGCCACAGTGATGCCTTCGTGCTTTCAAAGACTTTGCAAAGATGTTCCAGACTGATCCTCTAAGAGAAAACCGTGCACCTTCAATGTTCCGTTTATAACCGATACAACGGTGGTCGTGGGTGCCTCACTAAAGGTAACCATTAGGTATTCACAGGACGTCTTTTTTTAACCAAACTTAAACCCTCCCATTTTGCGAGTTAAATACTCCGTAACTATCTATGTAACTCCGTCCAAACAAGCTTTTTGAAGAATATCCCACGTTCAAACCCTGCCTAGTTGAGTAGGCCACCCTACTGCTAGGACGTGCAGCCGGCAGAGGTCGCTCGGCTGCAATCTATCTGTCACGCTGCGCCTGCGCCGGAACACGCTCCCACTGCTCCCACCGCTCGCTCCGCTCTCTGACGAGTAGCTAGACAACTACTTACAGGTCCTTACTCCTGATCGCTCTTGTAAGGTTTTGTGTTTGCGGAGAAATCAACGATTTTGTGCTCAAGAATTTAGTTTAGACCGCCGCGATGCTTTGTAGGTAGCTTGTATGGGTATCTTCCGTCTTGGAACGGCGAAAGGCTTTCGAGCCTTTTCCAACCGAACTATACAGAGGTTGAGCTCAGCTCAGTCCTTTCAGGGAAGACGACATATGGCACACGATTATCCAATGGGAACAGTCATGCAATGAACATGTGCTACTTCTGTGCTAAGCACAAAACACTCTTCAAAAAATAAGCCAATCAAATCAAATTAAAACCTATATTTCAAATAGACCATTTACAGGCACTTTTGAATTGTCGAGATCTGTCAGTCAAATATATGAAGCTGGTTCTGCCGCGCAAGCGACTAGAGCAGCAAGCATACATGTTCTGCAGCAATACACGCTCACTGACCCTATCTCCAGCCGGCAGTTCTGTTGTCTGACGACTGTCCCATAGGGATACCGATGTTGAAAATACCTAAAATATTTCGTAAACCAGCATCGTAGCAGTAAGTAGCTAACTCATTGAGGACTCTTACTAAAAACAATATGGCGCTCGTAAAGTTTACTCGTAATTAAAGGCTCTCTCAACTCTTCATTAACTTTAGCACTTGCTGTTACCTAGAATCTCTTTAAAATACAGTGCAAAAGAAACTCCCGAGCAAATCAGTAATTACAATATACGACGAACAATACCAAGGTCTGCCACGCCCACTCTTTAGTTTTTAATATTACCCTAAATAACAGTAAAGTCTTAAGACTTTACTGTTATTTAGGGCCCTATGACTCATACGTCAACTATTCATGCGTTGTGTTCGATAATTTGTAGTTGTCTTTTGTTTTGTTTTGTTGCACATCAAGTCTGCGAGACACGCGACGAGGCACTGTGCGCTCGAGAGACCTGCCCTGATGCTGACTTGTTTACTTTTTTTGAAACAAACAGCCACAATCTGAATGATGTGTTATGAGTGCACCGGCAGGTTCAACTGACTTTAATGTATACAGTATGTAACAAAACCCATGTTGTTCCTTGTTGGGCATTTTCAGAATCGAAAATTATTTGGCGATAATACCGACGTATGTGTGGCCGCCGCGCACTCACTATTTACTGCGCTAAGTCATAAAAACAAATGTTAAACTAATTTTTCAAAAAGTGTCGAATTTCAAAGCTGTTGTGTCCAATATTTTAGCTAGTTATTGTTTTTTTCATTTCATTGTAAATTCATTAAAGGAATCTTCACCTTTAAGAGAACTGATGGGATTATTTTATTTTATTCATGCATGTGTTGTAATATTTACTTGATTAACTCATGCGTAGGCAAACATTGATACAGGTGTGATAATAATTTGTCCTGAGTTGGTCACAAACCCATCAACAATATCCCGATACCGATGCAAGTAAAGGCAGGTAAAACTGTCAAGCACAACATCTTCACAAAATTAACAAATTTATTTTCCAATGACCAACAAATCGAACCCAATCACCTAATTTCGTCCCACATCGGGATCACCCGATCCCGGCGCGTCCGATTCAGAGCGATCATTGATGCTCGACCGATGATGTGAACGATGCGTGGGCGCATACAGTCGTAACGTCGTTACGTGGCCCATCGTGTAAACGACCACTATTACATTAACATATATGAAGCCCACTAATAATAGTGGGCTCATCATATTCGTAGGGTTATCCTTACTGATAATGACTGGATCGGGAGGGCGTTTGTCCGTTTGTTGCATATCTGGAACTCAGCCATAATAATCAACATCTGCTTTTTGAATCGTTTCTTAGAAACATATTAGTAAGAAAACTTAAATCGCAAGCAAAAGCCCTAAGAAAATAACGGTTAAATAGGAAAAAAACCGAGATCATTATATTGCCTATCATGAGGAATAAACAAAGATACTATGAGAGAGAATTCACAAGTTTCTCCCGATGAATCGCGAAGGTGTTCAACAAACTTCCAAAAACGAACTACACTACAGACGAACCCTCGGCCCCTAGCTAGTATCAACTAGTCGATACGGCATCATAACGAGCAATAATCTACGAGTACGTAGGATATCGCCGCGCCCATAACGTTGATATCATAGCCCCAATAGAGAGCTATATCAGGATCGCCGCGCCAATGACATGGAATCTTACGTCCTATTCATAACGTAAGGGCTATGATGGGGTTCTTATGGTAAGATGTGGGAGTATTTGTTGTCATGTTGGTCAAGAGGAAGCTCCGACTGTAAGGTCATGTAATAAATTTGTATTTTCTGGATGAGCTTTTGATAGAGAGACTTGTGAACGAGGTTCTTAAGGAATCGTCTTCCTTATCACACTATCACACTAATATAATAAAGGCGAAAGTTTGTGAGTGTGTGTGTGTATGTTTGTTACTTCTTCACGCGCAAACGGCTAGACCAATTTCGATAAAATTTGGTATGCAGGAAGCTGACACCCTGGATTAACACATACTTTTTATTCCGGGAGTGTGTTCCCTTCGGATAATTTTCGACATTCACGCGAAATATCTGATAAACCGCGGGTAACACCGCGGGGCGCAACTAGTAGATAATATAGAAATAACCAAACAAAAAGGCCCTATGCCTTTATCATAAAACCGGCAAGAACTTCCTACCATCTACCACTAAAGTTAATTCTTCGACAAAACAGACTTGTTGTGATCTAATTATATTTAAAAGTTACATGTTGTGGAAGCCTCGCTATCTCGTTTGCTTTTCAAAGCGAACGGGAAAGCGAGGTTTCCACGGCGTTGAACTCTGAATAAAATATAATAGGTATAATGTTTTATTTGCAAAAAATGTAGGTATATATCTACATAAGATATTACAAATAATATAGTAAGTACAAGGAGCCCCCTTGTACTATCTACCATAAAGTCATGCAGAAATTCACAATAATACAAAATTTAAAAATGTACATAGGTTTAAATTATCATTACTAATCGGCTAAAAAATCAGTTACAGAATAATAACATTTATCTATGTCATCGGAAAATTCCTGTCTCCGTAATATTGTAATAACTCTTGATTAAATTATAATTTCTTGATAAATTATGAAAAAATCGTATTGTATAGGTACAATAAATCCCATCCCAATTCAACAGTTTCCACACTAACATTAATGAGTCCAAAATTGTGAGCTGATATGTGATTCCAAATAGTTATGGCAAAAATGCATTAGGTTGTTACCACACCAATTGATCGATCGTCGATCGATGCCATCGATCAATGATAGAATGGATTAGTGGATGTCGATCGATAGTTTCTACTACACCAATCGATCGATCGTCGATCGATGGTAGAATGAATGAGTACGTCGAACAATAAGTTTCTACTTCTTTCTTAAATCAGTCAAAGCTACCACACCAATCGATCAACGTCGATCTATGGCATCGATCGGCGGTCGATGAATTGTTTATCACCCGGTATGCGTCGATCAGCCAAGGCTATCACACCAATCGATCAACATCGATCGATCGATTGGTGTAGTAACACCCTTACTGCGAGACTGCCTCGCTCCGTATAAAAAATAAAATAAGCCTATTATTTCCTCTAATTGCGAATATACCTGGTAATGCCCCATGTGTTGTGGTTCCGTGTCCTCTGACCACTGCACGCTGCATGTAAATGTCCCCGCGCGCGAGAGACCCGACACGACACGCCACACTTCGTTAATTAGACTGCGCCCGCGCAACCGACGCAAACGGCTATAGACGCACTATAGCTTTATCTTTTGTGTTCTATGCCGTTCATAATGTTTATTTTTTAATTCAATAAGGTGTCCTCTATATAATATTCTCTAACAATACGAGTATACCTTTTACATATAATATACCTACTAATGTGAGTAACAGAATGGGGAAAAAGTACAACCGAATGGGTCGCAATAAATGCCAGAATCATTGAGGCAGACCACGGCGAAGATGGCGGGATGAACTCAACTCCTACTGAAAAGACTGGCCCGATCTAGCTAAGGATACAGTTGTGTGGAAAAGGGGGAGGGAGGGTGAATAGATAGATAGATGTATTCCAGGTAGGTACCTACCTAACTGTCCAAGCAAGCAGTGGTAGTTGCAAAAGGTTAAACTATAAATCTAACGTTAACTAACAAACCTATACGAGGATCCTCTGAATATATGACCCATATTTCGGAAAGATCTACTGAAGTTATTATGATACCAAATTCTGTTTTACAAACAATCCTAGTCTTGAGTTTGGGGGCATCAAACTAATCCATAGGTTGAACTTTATCAAAATTACTAATCACTAGTGTCAATGCTCTGTCAATGGTTTAAATTGGAAGAGCCTTCTTAATCTAAGGCTAATTAATAGGTGGCTGTCCTGTCTCCCTCGAAGCTTCCTTATCGCATCACTCTCCTATCAGCCCGCGGTATGGACCTCCCGCGTCACAGCCGTCATTACGCCGCATCGATTGCCTTCTAATTAAAATGTAAATGAGCGCCATCGCCCATCGCCCATCGCCCGCCTCTGTCGGTCATGTGGGATCATGTCGTCGGCCCCAGACCCCCATTACCTGCCTTCACTTATTTATGACTTATCAACCACAATTAAAATGTCCACGATTCGATCCGGTGACTCTCAACTTTTCTATAAACTATCAAATTAGATTAGATAATTTAAAATGAGCTTTTTATCGTGGCCTATGTGCGCTGGTGTACAGGTGCCAGATTTTAATGATAATAAAATTGAAATGATTTTCGATGTTTTTGATAGACCTCCACTGTATTAAAATTTAGATTATTGAGGTATTTTGATGTTGAAAGTCACGATTATTGTGTAAGCTCTATCTTTATGGTTTACTAATTAAATTAATATCAGAATCGTTATATTATGTCGAATCGAAAAAAAGGCTATTGGTATCGAAGACGTAGTTTTGTGATCCCAAAAGGCAACTGGCTAACAGGATCATGATCAATTCTGCTGCAGCAAAGCTGAAGACTCAGGCTCAGAGACAAGTGAGTCATGATTTTGAGACCAGTTTAAATCGAGCTTACAAGTACTTCATCCCAGACCACACAGGCCGAGGCCGACATACATCCAACTAATAACCAATAAAAGCCATTAGGTGGGACATGCAGGTTCCGTACAGGACGCCACTTAACCTGCGCCCGCGCAGCTAATTAGCGCGGCGTGTAGCGTCGCGGAAGTGGCCGATGTGTGCCGAGCACGGCCGAGTGCCACCGAGCTCTGCCGAGCGACACGATGCGGACGCACGAGCCAGAGGAATGGACTCCATTACCATGATATAGGGGATCGAGAACTGAAACAGGTCCCTGTAATTGTTTCGGATTTTGTAATTGGATTTAGAGCGAGAGGGATCAAACTATTTGTTGGTAAGTTGTTGCGACTGTGTGCGACTCTGGAAGCGAAACCTTTATTGCATCACAGCAATGTTAGCTCAATAAGAAAGATACGATACTATACGATAGTTACGTTACTTAATTATCTTAGGCTTAGCACTTACCTAGGTGCTTAAGGCCTCCTTACAGAAAATTATACATCTAGGTCAAGGTTTCCCAAACTGTGCGTCGTGACTCCCCGGGGCGTCGCAGTGCTTTCCCAGAGGCATCGCAAACAACAGAAATGTTGTAAAGAAATACTGAGTTTTGCTATTTTAAAGATTTTTATGCGAAAAAAACTGTAGACTTGTTATGTAGCTAAGATAAATTGTCGAACATTTATCGACCTTAAGCTCACGTTGCATAAAAATCAGAATACAATTTCTATTTCAATTTAAATAGGTACACTGAAAAATATTTATAAAATGTGCGTTCATCCGTGTTATTGATTCTACGTACCTGCTCGTTTTCCCAAACAGAGCTACCGTAGATTGTTTTTTTACAAGGGCGTCGCAAAAAAATGATAACACTCCAAGAGAGTCGCAGTATAAAAAAGATTCGAGAGAGAACTCCTGATAGGCATTTCAAAAAATACACCTGAGCCTGATACTGCATGAAAGTTGTACTGACCAGGCAACAGTGTTACAACTTTCAGGGTGACCTAACTAGTGAACATTGATGTGTTATCTATGTACATAATTTTTGTTTTTTTTACTTTATGACATTCTGAGTAAACTTCCAAAACAGTTCTTAGTCTCTCCATAAACAACACGGTGTGCATTAAACTAATGAAATCCTCAATCTCAATAACTCAAGCAAACGAGTCTGCTTGGTTCAACAAACACGGTGCACGACACAGCGTGGCGCGGTCCTCGCTACACAGCGCTGCTAATACCTACTTGATACATTATTTATTCAGGACATCATAAACTTGGCTAACGAGGGCTAACGGCTCTTGCGGCACGGACTAATGAGCGGCGTGTTCCATGCGTGCCGCGCCGTGCGGACGTGCTGCAGTCACGATGGCCGTTATGTTTCATGTATGTACCAGCAATATTGCCTGAACCAATCTTCAAGCTGTGTTATCATTAATATTCGGCTAATTAGTTAAATCGGATAGTCAAGGAGAAGTAGGTAAATCGCTATCATGACTAAAATGAGGGTACCTAGTTGGTAAGAAATCAGAAAGTCTGTGTAGCGAATCGCCATAATGAACGACGTGCAATGTCTTAAGTGTTGTTATGCAAGTTTGTGACTCGAGAATTTAGTGTGAAGTCCCCTGTCCAACCCGTCCTTTTCTGTCTTCTTATCTACCTATAGATACATACAGGCATACATAACTTATACTAGGTTCAATTCCTGGCTTCTTTTGTGACTTCCTGATGATAAGCCCAATTACACAAAACCCGACCTATGGTTCAAACCCTGGACCTTATAGTCAGTGCTGGCACTTATGACACTTACCTAGATCAGGAGCAGAGTGCTTGAGATATACTTGGCGTAATAAGTGACAATAATCCAGCGATACATGAAAGCTCGAGACACATTCTTCTTTGATTGGCTGACCTGTCTGTGTGAAATAATGAGAGCGTGACGAACTGACGATCGCACTGACGCCATCAGTGCATCGACACATTGTGCCGACATTGCATGTCACACGCGAACAACCGCGGACTGGTGACAGACCTAGAGTGCACAGGGCCGGGGCAACGGCCGCAACCCAGAGCTTGCGCCAGCTCGACAACATTGCCAAAGAACTCATTAAAACAGTCATGACAAAAAATACCCACTTCTGTATCCCCATCACACATAAATCTTCAAAATCCAATTACTAGAACGGTAGCCGCCTCCCGAACCAACCGATTCGATACGATTGTTCATAAAACATTCTAACGGGAGCCGAAATCGATTACAATAATTGTTAATCGATAAACTATTCGCTTCATACGCATCGCTAATCAAGCCGATTTCACGCGGCGACGCACGGTTAAATACTATAATCGTTCTAATGGATAAAAAGTGTTATTCGCGAGGGGATCTCGATTACCGAAGGGGAAAAACATTGGATGCAAATTAGATAGAGCATAGGAATACCGCCCTTATGTCAAACAAGAAAAGGTCGATTTTATTTGTTGAGAATTAATTTGTTTTCCAAAAAAAACAGTTATAAATAATTGAATAGGATAGTTTAATCCCATTTTGTGACAATAGAAATCCACTTGCGCAGCTGACGTTATAAAAACCTGCGCTTGATGCGGTATTGTGAAGTTCTGACCCTCGCAGATCGCGGATCGCGGAGGGTCGTAGGGACAATGGCCGACTTTTTTGTGGTTAGAATAATGATGTTAGGACAAGTGGGCAATCAGGAGTCTGCGCACGTTTTCACAACTGTTGTGTGAGCTCAGAACTTATCCCTGATGGAACTGATGATGTCTGCGCATGCGCCGTACGATGTCAGCTCGCTATGACTGGAACGGTTGTTGAATAACTAATGAGCTAAGATTTTCTCTCTGAAGCTCGTTAATTGTGTCGTTCCGGTTTTAACTAGCTTGCTGTTAGATAGGGAGGTAAGTACCCAGTTTAGGTACCCGACTACACACATAATATTAGATACCTAACTGACTAGGTATGTCATAAGTAAGTTGGTACTTACAAGAAGAAAATGCAATGGAGACGTGCAATTTTAAACAAAACTTAGGTATCAATTCTTGATTCTAACATAATCCACGATTGTAGATAAAATTGCAAACGATTCAAGTTAGAATGCAACCGTAAACGATCATTTTATAGTTAGGTAGGTACCTACATTACAATAAAACCAGCGGCAGATTAAAATAACAAAATCGTTTACAAAACTATCTCCGAACGAATTAGTTTCCAAATGTGGAGGTTTAGCATAGTAGTAGCAGCCCGTACAAGGCGGCTTTGTTCGTCGTGATGGCGGATAGCGCGACCCCTGGCGACCGGGTCGCGCGACCGTGTCGCATCGACACACACCTCGCCACCGCTTCATTACAGACGCTATTTAATGGCTGCGGCTGCAAATGGCGCTGTATAATGTGCCTGTTAGTTGCAGGTTGCTAGATTGTAGCGCAGTTAGGAGGATCGTTTGTCGTTTGAGAGAGGTTTTGCTTTTGTTGCGGTTAGGGTGTGTCCAAACTAACGTATAGGCAGTACGTCAGTAGATATAACGGAGCGGACAAAGATGTGCAGGAAACGGCTAATCGCGGATGAGGCGAAACATGTTTTATTTTTTAATTTTGACCAATATTGATATTTACGAGAACATCTTTGGTCAATTTCCACTAAGCACCGTTTTGGATGAAATTGAAACGCACTCATGCGTACGTGAGTCTATGGATTTTGAATGTAGATGATGCTATTACGATTTTTTGGCATCTATCTCTCATATCTACCCAGTCAAATAGAAGTTAGAACATCTACAAATAAAATACCAACTACTTTGTCGGGTCAGACCCAACAGGATATTTAAACCTCAAAATATTTAAAAACGGCAAACAATTCAAACAAATAAACAGGAATAGAATTTAAAAAAATATATCACATGAGTAAATCGTGGCATATGTGAGTTAGTGGCCCCAAATGATTTTATCACATGTTTTGTATTGCCAGATCGAGCAGACGGGCGGACAAGGGAGGCGCGCCGTGTTCATTGTCATCAACGGACTGACAACACGACAAACGTGCCATATGATAATACGATTACACTATTGAAATATAATAATAGGGTTGGAAATAAAAAAATATCTTTTGGTCGTTGAATAACCCTTTGGGAACAACTGTCGGCGTTAATTAAAAATACAATAATTTCATGGCAATACATTCTTGTCGAATGTGTTGCCATCAAATTATTCTATTTTTAGTGTTACCTTTTGTGAAGTTAGACTACTTCTCTCTTAGTCTGTAAACGTCTCACCGTTTAGGGTGCAGTGAGCATGAAGTAAGCTGTCATTCCAGCTTGTTTGTGTGGATTGATAGCTCACTTCATGTTCACTTCACCTAAGCTTACACGGTGAGATGTATAGGTACAGAATCGCACTGCAGCTGTCTATAATTCAAACCGCATTTAAATTGAGCCACTTAGAATTAAGTTGACAACTTAACACGTGTAATCCAGCCATAATAAGGCATAACACAAGTGCAGCACACAAATGAAATTCATCCAAAAGTTGGTCAATATTATTTTTAACAATACAGTGAAGGTACCGTTGGAGTGATAACATGAGTAGGTATGTTGCTTTTGTTGATCTAAAATAAATAAATTATACGTGTCTGAAAAACTAGCTACGAAACCTTATCTTTTTTTACCGACTTCAAAAAGGAGGAGGTTCTATATTCAAGTGTATATTTTTTTTATGTAGGTAAGTAGGTATGTTTACCGATTTCTCCGCCAATTGTAGACCGATTTCCAAAAATATTTTATTATTCGAAAGCCTATAGATACTCCTAAGGTGGTCTCATTTTGATGATGGGATCCTAGGGAAAACAAGGGAAACTCTCAATTTTATAGGCACATATGATGTTTTTCATATAGGTACATTCTTAGGCAATTCAGATATTTGTGCTTGATAATCGTCATCTCATGTTGCTGAGCTGATGATGAAAGGTATAAGTCAGGATCTGATGAAGGGATCCCAGGAACAATGTTTGTTCAGTAATATTTTCGCCAATTGTGAACCGATGTGTATGATTATTTTTGTTCCAGCTCGTGCGCTGGACAGGTATCTCTCAGCAATAGTGCTATCGTCTGCATATCCAAAGGTACCGGGTTTCAGTAGATCATTAATATGTAGTATGAATAATGTTGCCGAGAGCACCGACCCCTGAGGAACCCCGGCATTAATCCGGTGGGCAGACCGTTAGGAAGGAAGCCAAGCCCCATCCAAGCCCTGTCGAGCCTCGCGATGCAAGTGCCACCCCGTGTTTCTCGATGGTCTCACTCCAGATGTGAATGGCACACGTTGGAAGATCCCCAGTTGACTGATTTCGGCGGCAGCTGTATTGTCGGCCACTAAGCATATCGCTATGCAAAGGTATGCCAGGAGCTTACCATTAAGTATGTACGCGTTCCGAAGTTGAAGTTACCGAGATGGATTACCGACAGCTCGACTACCCTTCTTGGGCTGCACGTTATTTATACCTACCTACACCTCATAATAAGAGAACAGAACAAACATTTATAAAACGAGTGTAGGTACAGACGCCAGCACATCAAGCTACAACTATCAAATTTCTTTAATAAATTTTCAACTTTATCGCTGAAGCATTAGATGCAAGGTTGATTGGGAATTTTTTTTATTTATTTTATTACACACAGACATACATACAGCTATCATTACAGTCACCCAATGCGATAGTGCAGAAAATAAAATAATAATTTCATTAAAAAAATACATTTCAGTTCATTAATTCAATTAACATTTATAATATAAAAACAATACAATACAATAAATCATAATCATAATCATAATCATTTTATTAATTTGCAAACATGGGTAATATACAGTTGTTTCATTTATAATAAGTCCTCCATATTCTACCGTCACATGGGCACGAATCCCAGCCGTTTGTATGCCTTTTTACAAACGTTCACGATATGCTCCCGGAATCTCAGCTGCGCATCCATACGAACGCCCAGGTCTCGCACTGCTTCCTCTCTTTTCATAGGCGTGTCGTCCAATTTGTAAGTGTAACGAAGTGTTGTGTTTGCACGGCTGAATGTCATAATTAAACACTTCGAAACATTGAACTGCAGCTTGTTTTCTCGGCTCCATTCAACTACACGATCAATGTCCTGCTGAAGTCGATGACAGTCTTCCTCGTTTTTGATGGCCAGGAGCAACTTGAGGTCGTCCGCAAATAGCAGACACCTGGCATCACGTACTACGTCAGCTAGGTCATTGATCATTATAATAAATTGTAACGGCCCTACATTGCTGCCTTGACTCACGCCCGACCTAGTAAAATAAGGTTCAGACCGACAACCACTGAACTCAACGTATTGCTGTCTGTCCCTCATATAGCTCGCAAAGAAGTGGAGCAATTTTGGTGTGCAACCAACTCTCGCCAACTTCGATAATAAGATGTCATTATCCACCAGGTCAAATGCTTTCCTAAAATCAAAGTAGGCGGCGTCTACTTGCACCCCTGCATCGATATGAGGAACCATGTACGTCATGGCGTTTAAAAGATTACTGGTTGTACTACGCGCAGGTCGGAAACCATGTTGTGCGTCTGATAGTTGCGAAGCCACCTGTTCCCGAACATCCCGCTGAATAGCAGATTCAAATACCTTCGCTGGTGCCGACAGAATCGCTACTGGTCTAAAAGACTCGACTGCTGTTCCATCTCCCTCTTTTGGTATGGGAATTACGCGGGTGACCTTCCAACGTTCCGGAAAGTAGGAAGTATTCAGGCACATGTTAAAAATGTGAACGAGTGGCTCCGCTAGTACCGATCGACAATCACGCATAACAAATGCTTCAACGCTTGGGCTTGAGACGAGCAAGTGTTCGAGTGTCAGCTGAGGGACGTGCACGCGCGCGCTGTTAGCGCCGCCGGCCTCCACCGCTTCGCTTACGTCAAGCCGAGCTGGCTCCTCATTGTATACCGAATAGAAATATTTTGCAAATTCCGTCGCGCATTCTGAATTCGATAACACTGACCCGTTTTTAATAATTTTAGTTCGAGTGGTGGATTTATTTTTAGTCCTAATATAATCCCAAAAAGATTAGGATCCTTTGCTAAATTACTTTGCACTCTATCCTGCTGGTTTTGGTATTCCCGTTCAATATTTTCTTAAATACGCGCCCTGCATGTGGAAAAAACATTGTAATCAGCGCGCAACCCAGTGGATTTATACTGCTTGTGTAGTTTCGCCTTTAATTGTATATCAGAAATGATTTCTTTGGGATACCACTCTGGATAGCAATACTTACTCGTGTGCGCGCGCTTAGGTTGTTTCCTAGGTACACAATTATCTAAAATACCATTGAAAACGTTGTAAAAACACTGCAAAGCTTCATCTGGTTTCTGAATATTATAAACAGCACTCCAATTTTACAGTGTTGGGTAGCTTGATGTGCTGGCGTCTGTACAATGGGCACTTTTCCAGTCTCAAACGAAAAGAGAATAGGCGTGTCAAGATCGGAGAATACTCAGGCGAAGTCTTCAGTACAATTGCCAGTATCCCGTCGAGGTCACTACACTTGTTCACGTCTTGGTTACGCAGTACCCTACGGACGTCTTTCTGTGGCCTTAGTGCGAGTTTTTTAACGTTCTCGTTCGCGTTAGCGTAAACGTCAAGTTGTATTGAAACTGAATAAGCGCCGTCTGGTGACACTCACGGAAAACCAGTATTTTTTCCATACAATTTGACATTTAATAAGCGAACGTTTACGTTAACGCGATCGAGTACGTAAAAAAACTTTGACTAAACCCTCTGATGAATGCGAATGTTCGACATGCTCGACTCGTTTTCATCAGAAGCAGGGGGCCTCGCGCCACCCTGATCCACACTAGGACATGCAATAATCCGTCGTATTTTACTATCCGGATACTCCAAAGTCACTATCCGGATAGTACGGATATTTCGGATATCACTGTCAAAAAGTAAATCAAACGGATATTTAAGTTATAAATCAACATTTTTTATTTACATTAACTCTCGAATATGCAATATTAATATAATCTTATAACTTAACAATATTTTTGCAATACCAGTCTCTTAGAAAATATATCTGCCTAGCCTTTTTCCCAACTATATTGGGGTCGGCTTCCAGTCAAACCGGATTCAGCTGAATACCAGTATTTTACGGAGCGGCTGCCTACCAGACCTCCACAACCCATTAACTGCGTAACACGGTACTCCTTGGCAAGTCTCTTAGAAAATACTTAACTTTATAGAAATAATTTACTGAAAAATAACAATGAAAAAATACTAATCAGTAATTTCAGTATGACTCAATTATGAGATCTAAGAAACTAAATGGCAATATTATTTTTTTTTTTTTGACAATTAATCATTTAAGTAACGATTTATAATTAACTAAAATATTATAAGTAAAACAATTTATTTTGTTTTATACGCGTTTTACATAATTTCGACTAAATAAAATTCAATTTATTTTTTGATTAACTCTCAGTAAAGTAACGATTACTGACATAAAGTATATATGAATACTTATTTAATTAAAAGAAAGGTCCTATTCTGCTATTTTGTTCATTACAATTTAAGTCGATTATTTTACTAATTATCAAAAGCAATTATCCTATAAGTACCTAGTAGGTGTACCCGATTTCCGGATTTCTAATTTGACAGATAATCCGGATAATTCGGGTAACCGGATAGCATGCCCTAATCCAGACGTGAAGATTCCGCAAACAAGTTTGCTTTCTCCTGCGGCGTGGGCCAGCGACCCGTCGGGTCTCGGCAACGGCAGCGGTGGTAGTGAGGGGCGGCAGAAGTTCGATTCAACCGACTTAACCAGAGACCAAAACGCCTTGCCTGCTGGGTATGAAGCGAGTTTGTTCCCAATTCGCCCAATATGGTCAAACCGAGCCCTCCGCAACACCTTGCAGTACTTGGCAGCCCTGTTGAAGGCTTTCTTCTTCTGACTCACGTCATTTGCTATGCGCGTACGAGCGTAGCTCGACCCATGCTTGGTACGCCGCGTGTTTAAGCGCGTTTGCACTCGGCACCAAACCTTGGACGAGCTGCGCCAGACATTGTTACGTCAGAGAACGGAATGTAGTAGGTACTCCATTCCCTGCCGCAACACATCCGTCACGGCGTCCGCGCACCACGAAGCATTAGTCGCAGAAATTCAAGTAGGCTGCCAAGGATAACATGCGAAGAAAGATCCCAAGAGAAAAGAAACATCCCAATCTGCTGAGCTGTATCGCCGTACGCGCCGGGTGCCGCTAGGGCTGGGATCAACTTAAATGGATACTTTGTGAGGAACCATTGTGGTATTTTAGTGAAAATCCCAATCAATGTTTCGTTTTTGTTCACTCTTTCATTTCTATCCACCCTGTTTTCCGGTACTTTCGATTCATATAAATTTCAAAAAGAACAAGAGCTTCGCAAAGATCTTCCGGCCGCGCCTCGCAACAGTAAAGGCCGCCAGTGCACGGATGAGTCTCGGTATGAGATGGTCACCCATCTACATACCGAAGTCGACGATAAAAAAAGGTAGCAAAAGATATAAATAAAACTTGACATTATAATCTATTTTCATGATTTAATAGACATGTAGGATTACATATACATATTTTATTTCATCATAAAACTATATTTATGCAATAATTTACTCAGCTAATGTGTTCTAATAGTGACGTGAACAGACAACAAATAGGAAGACGAGGCCGCCGGCCGCCGGCGCTCTGGGACCGGCGGAGGATATCATCCAAATAATATATTCAATAACCATGGATTTCAATCAGATTCATGTTTTTATTTCACATAAATCGTATAAAAATCCACAGTTTACTTTAATAAGTCTTAATTTATTGCACTCTGTATAAGGCGATAACTGTAATATTTGTAACTTTGTATAATAATATAACAGTGGGTCCGCAGAGCGCCGGCCGGGGTCAGCCGCGTGCAACAGATCTCTTCGTGTTAGCTACAAATAATTAACACAAACTATAACGTACGCCTGTCACAATGTCGCCCGCACCTCGTAAACGCATCATTACTACATTCGAAACAATCAGATCACAATTTAGAAGTTATAAACACCAAGTTCTTATAATTAAGGGTCAAAGCACCCATCAGGACGTTTCAATATTCGATTCAATTTCATTTTTACTCCACCATGAATTCAAACTTAACAGATAATAAGATGGGAGTGTTGGTGCCCGCGGGGTGTCGTAAGGGAGCACCACCACCCTGGGATGTTCAAACAATACCAGGTCATCTATTTCAACAAACCACGAGTGGTTGCTGACACAAATTAAATATCCAACTTGTTTAAATTACAAAGCATCAACATACTGATGAAGCTTTAAAATTTCATGTAACATCAACCAAAGTAACATTCTTAAACATAGTTAATCAAAACTCACAAAAACAATTACAAGAGATTCAGAAACAATGAACTGGTGTGCAGACGACATTACAACACAATTACACAAAACATTATGATATCCCACAAACTGTTCCTACATCTGTATATACTGGCAAGACAATAAATATGTATTCCAACTAATAGACAACAAAATAGGGGCTTTCAGCCGATTTGTACAAATATTAAACCACTCTTTGGCTATAAACACCTCTGGGAAGCGTAAAATATATTTTATTTTATTTATAAGCATTCCAAAATTAGTAAAAAATAACTTATGGTACTTACGCCGAACATTTGCAATCCTTACCAACTAAATAAGGAGTGTTCGTAACAGGCAATGGCGGACAAAAACATGTAAAGTATGATACTTAAAAATATTGTGCAGAAGAATATTGTAAGATTTAAAGTTGAAACCCTTAAATAGTGAACATAACTTACTGTAAATAAGTGTTTTGAAATATTTATATTACTGGTTCATTTCATCGGCCGCCATTACGTTCTGAAGTGACACTGCTCTAGATTTCATTTAGAATTTTTTGTGTACAAAATCTGGAGCTGGACTGTCTAGTTGTAAAGATTGCAAATTACGGCCGGTTTCAATAACGTATCTATCTTTAACCAACTGTCAAATTTGCTACCAACAGTAGCTGAAACGTCAAGTTTGAAAGGTAAATTTGACGTTTCAGCTACTGTTGGTAGCTAATTTGACAGTCGACGTTATTGTGACCGGCCGTAAGCGGCGCAGAGTAAAAATAATGCGCTATGTTTGACACAGTACATGTTGGTACTAAATAGATCACGGACTGAGTGCGCCGGCCGTTACTGCCTCGACTTTGTGGTAACTACGACACGTGCGCATCTAACATTTGGACAGCTCGGGCGCAGTAACAAGCCGGCCGCTATAATATAAAATATATAGATAAAATAATAATACAGCGTGATATGTCAAGTTACAGCTAGCGTTAATATGGCTTATGTTACAAAATGGCATTCAACAGTGTAACACTATTACTTTTCGTTTCTGTTACTGGACAAACGAGCGACATCTCTGCAATCGCGCGACTGAGTCGGGCAATACGACCTCTTATATTGCATTATCTTAACAAGCGTTTCGTCTCATATTTGGTCTATAGCTAAAATTACTGTTCTATGTTATTCTATTATAGTGTAAGGCATTGCGTTCATGTTTTGGCTACTATTTACATTGGAATTAGCAAGAGAGAAAGGGTAGTCGGTAGATCAGGAAATTTAGGCCAATCTAGAACTTTAGCGGGAAGAGGAAGAGCGATGGGTTCACGATTTGTTTCACATTATCGCCAGATCGTGGGCCTGAACACGTGCATTTTGAAACGTAAGAGGAAGATGAGACATCAGAGTAGATAGAAACAGTCCTTATTGCCTAACTCAGCGAGCGCGGGTCATCGCACCGAGCTGAGACAACAAGCTATTTATAAGAGATGTGTGGTCCGCGCAGCGCCCGGTCAGCTCGCGGCCGCATACACTAGATAGTTCACATATAATGAGGTCATCGAGGTTCTTCACAGATCTTTTCTTAAATTAGTTGGAGTGAACCGGAGCCTGACCGCGCGCTACTTACAATAGTCACCTGTTTAACACGAGGGATACTTTGGCACAGTCGGTGACAGACAGACAAAATTAAGTAAGCGTTATATTTTCATATACTTATATAAGGTGGTAATTCTTTCGATAAGGTGTATTCATTTAAGATTTAGAATCAATGTTGAAAGGCAAGCTAGACGTGACAAGCAGAAGCTGAACCTCGTCTTCGTGCCAGTTCAGCTCCACGCACTCGTCAGTCAGATTCACTTACTGCTCATCCCTTTACAATTCAGCTAAAATGCAAATCTCAAAGGTTTGCTGTCACCAAGTCTAGTAATCTATGGTACCTAGGATTAAAATAACGTTCTCGTAAAATTGATATAGTTATCTATCTATGTGGTATGTGCTCAAGTCTATATAAATAGCTTCATTTTGTGCTTGTCTTCATGTTTTGTACATAACACTTAGCGGCGGCAGTACGCGCTCAACTACACTTTAAATTGTACTACGATTTAATTATCAGCTATTATGTTATAATCAATATATCATCTTCAAACAATATTACATTTGACGAATTTCACAATCAAATAAAGTAATCGTGTAAAAATTCAAAAAAATAAAATATAACTTTCAAAAATTTTTGATATTTTTTATAGATTTGTTGCAATAAGGTCGGAAATGAGAACACGTGTGCGTCCGGAAATAAACATAGTATTTCAATAGCAACGTAATCACAGCTAAAGTATAAGGGCGCGCGCAGACGACGCGACTGCGACTGTCGCCGGCGACCGCGCACGGCCCAGAACCTGCGGGAGAGCGGTCATGGTGGCCACTCTACACTTTGTGCTAACCAATGAAACCAACAATTACGTCTGGTTCAACAACTGGGCTATGGTACTCATAAACTGAAATAGTAGTAGATTGCGAGGCACACCATGTCAGTCTCCGGCAGCTCCCGGTGCCAGGTAAGTACAAGTACCGAGACACGCGCGCCGCCTGCTGGACGACGTGACGGTGCACACTGAGTACTTAACTCTCGTTGCGTATCTCCCAGATTTGTACTCAATAGACAATTTAATATATTGGTAGTGCCCTCGACGACAAGTCCAAGCGGCGCCCGCGCACACTCGCACACTCTCACACGCACATCCACACACAGCGTACGAATAAAAACCACAATGTGAACAACACACAACTATGAAATATTTACGAATAAATTAATAACATGACGTGCCGACCCGCGCCGGCACACCTAACGTACTCTATTATACTCTATACTCTATTTAATTTATTTTATATTAGTATGATTCACATCAAAAATTAAAATCTTCACGTACATTAACTTATCTAGTTACCAAACGGTCACCGCTGATACTGCACACTTGAATATCACTCTGCAAGACCACTCACTATCTGCACAACTATCGAGCTTCATACCGCTTGAGTAGAAACTTACATTATACTTACAATAAGTTAATAAGCCGAGTTGCAGAGTTATGCGACACTGGGAGTTTACATTCAACTTTATATGTAACTGTGTTACATTGGTGACAAGTTATCGACTGGATACTCCATTATTGTTCCTAACCAATCAATATAAAGATTCATGTGATAACAAAACAGTATATTTATTTCGCCCCTGTATTATTTTAATAATAAAATTCCTCACAGACGATCCGATCGCTAACTTGGCACCGACCTAAAAATAAAATGGCCACGAAATGATGACTAAGCTATTAGTGCTGGGTAACAAGATGGCGGCGAGACGACACTCCACGCACCCAACGAAAAACATATAAACACAATACTTATATAGCAATAATAACGGGAACACGTACAGAGATTTATAATTTAATATATTTAGATTATTCTTTATATATAATACACTAACAAGTACATAAAGCAATACGTTTGTGCATCGCTCGGGCGCGGCCGCGGGTGAGTCCACCGCACACACAACGGTAAGGAAACTTAACCCAACGTTAATGTTAACTATTCAACTTAATCCTTTGGTATTACATCGATAACTAACAACTAATTAAATAATACTTAATTCAGAATACTGTCGCGATGCGAGACAGAACACTCGACACATGCTTAGCTTACGTCGCCACAATGTGATGTCATCAAACAGTCAAACAGTGACGTAAGCTAAATATGTTTCCAGCTGAAATGTGATGTCAAATATAAAAAAAAATCTCTTCAATAAAATGGTGGTGTCTGCGACAAAAATATTGATTTATAAATAATTTCCTACTTGAATACCAAAGTAAACAAGACAATGACTAAAAACACAGACAATCATAAAAATTAAAGTAAAATGTACTCAAAGTACGACAAAAATATATTTAAAATATTTTTAATATAAAATATCTAACAAAATATGATGTAAAGAGAATCTCAACTAAATGTAAATGCTTGTGTTACATTTGTACGTAAACAAATAAATACTTTTTAATGTTAACTTGTAACCGAAGAGATCGATATAAAATATAATGGTAACGCTTTGGTTTGTTCGCGACTATTTGGAAACATAGGTGGAAACAGACTTGTCACACTTCATGGGATATATGATTTACTGAAACCGCACAAGTTGAAGTTGTGCAACATTGTTGGAGCAACAACTACCATAAATAATAATTATTGCTGCAACAATGTACAGCTACAACTTTTGATTTCCATGCATCTGAGGAAAGTGCACCAGACTGTCACCCGCCCTCATACCGTACGTGACAGATGTAACACAAGTTGAAAGATCAAGAAATACTGTTGTAACACAGGCGTGTCGATGAGTATTGGAGAAGGCTGCGCAACTAAACGCGGGACTAGAAGTTACCATGTACTGCGCGCACCTGCGCGCCGGCCAGGGGGCAGGCCACCACACTGTGTGTCGGTTGTCGAGGCAGCACATACCAACTTCGTACTCAAGGTACACAAAAGTCGAACTCTCCAATTTTTCCTACCTTGACTACGAAACAGAATGTCGCCAGCAACAATGCAATCCATTATAACAGCAACAATGTGAGCCCCTAAATTATGTTGCTCATAATGGTAGTTAAGGTCCACTTGGACTACAACTCAGGGAAAATATTTTGACCACTTTAGACCACATCGTTCAAGCTCAGTGATGAACCAATACGAATCGAAAACATCGTTCTGAATCTGTCGATGATGGCAGAGATATAACGGTACAAGAATGATGTTTTAAATAGGTTTTGTGGTCAGTAATGTGCAGCGCAAGCAGACCCTAAGAGTGATATTGCATGAATACGGATGTTTAGGCCAATAGCACGCAGTGGCATTGGTAGTGACGTTACCAGCGAGTGGCCCACTGCTGGGCGCCACCTGGGTTCCTGGAACCCTGCCCGAGGCGAGCTTCTTTTACTTTCATATGATACAGTTTTCGAGTCAGCCTCTAAAGCGGAAGGATATCGCGCCCCCTGGCCGTGTTTCTTACGCGAGTCGAGTCAGAACCCACTCGGGTCTGATCACCTCACTAATAACTTTAAGGTATCGGTATTCTCTATAAATGTAAATAAAATTTTATTTATAATGGTAAATATACTCTGCGAGTAATCTAATACGCTCGACTCGACGGTCGAGTCTAATACCGGTAAATATCGCAGTAGCTCGCGTCTAAAATATCGCGGTCTCTCTCAAATAAACTCTGCTTATCGAAATAAATATTATGCGCGAATGACTAAACAACCGAATCTCTTCAATAAAACTTCCGTAACGCCTAAGAGGGTAGACAGTACGAACACAACACCCAATCATTACAAAAACATCAAGTTTAATTCAAAGCACCGATTAATAGGTACGTCGTAAGTTTAATAAAATAATGAACGTTGCAGCGATACTCTCCTACACACACACGCACATACGTCCGCACGACACACACACACACACGCTCACAGTCACGAATTACATAACACTCTACTACGCGTATGGGGTTTACATCGTCCTCGGTGCGCGCGCGGCGACTCTGTGCGTCACTGTGTCGCAGTATTGTGCGCCAGTGTCGCAATATTGTGCGCCACTGTGTCGCAATATTGTGCGCCAGTGGCGCAATATTGTGCGCCACTGTGTCGCAATATTGTGCGCCACTGTGTCGCAATATTGTGCGCCACTGTGTCGCAATATTGTGCGTCACTGTGTCGCAATATTGTGCATCGCTGTGTCGCAATATTGTGCGCCACTGTGTCGCAATATTGTGCGCCACTGTGTCATACTATTGTGCGTCAGTGTCGTGACACTATGCAACAAGCGCAGCGTCGCCGCCCGCGCGCCACATACTATGTATTGTTCAATATTTACAACAATCATAATTGCTCTATATCTTCAATATAGGACTCACTGGAAAATATACTCTTCGAATCAACAAAGACCTTGTATTTTTATTTATTAATATATTGTGATGTAAAGCGATGTATTAGTGACGCCGGGTGGCACAGCGCCCGCGCGCAGCGGTCACTGCGCCGGCCGATGGCACACTAGTCAAGGGAGTCAGTATGTACAGAAAGGAAGACGTCGCTTGTCACCCGGCGCCGCCCGTAGCGCCTCGTAAGCGCCTGTCGAATGAACTACTGGACAGAAACATCATAAGAAAAACCGTGATTCAACTCAACTTTGGCAACGTCTGTACAATGTTACTGGTACTTAAAGCTGATGCTTCACGACACCCGTGGGTTGCGTGGACTCAACGACTTGTCACAACAAGTCTTACATTTGTACGAGCTAGCGTTGATATTACATGTAAACTTAGGTTTCGTTCGCAAAACAAAGCAAGCGTATTTATCGAGTTAGAGCTTGACGTTCGGCAGTCTGCCGCGAGGAAGTCATGGTGTCCGAAGCAATAACAATATCGATCAGAGGCATGTCTTATCTCGGCGGTATAAACGACACGGTCACTGATCAAGGTTTGACGACGATAGTATTTTAGAATGGATGTTATCGCGCTAGTTGTACCTGCACTGTCCACTGCGGACCTGGTGCTGCACGACATGACGCTGCAGGGTGCGGCATGTCCACGTGTCAGCAAATATGCTCAACTTAACTTCACTAAAGTATCACTATTTATGCCGAAAGAACTCGTCGAGTCACGTTCGCGCGTCGCGTCTTGTACTGTCGCAGTGAGAGACTCGCGCGCTCCTAAACTAACAAACACTAAAAGACAGACAACGTACATTCAAAAAACGTACCAAATAAAAACGTAATAAAATAATACTTCGTCCGACGCTGATGCTAAAGACGTCGCGCGCTACTACTACAAGTAAATAAGAACAGCTTGCGCTTAGATTACGCATCGTCATGACTAGACAGATGTTGGCATTACACTTAACATAAGGAAACCGGACCCGCTCAGGCCACCGCCGCCTTCTCCGCGCCCGGCGCCGGGTTGAAGTCCTTGTTCACGAACGAGAAGCCGCGGAACTCCTCCTGCAACCACGACCACAGCGTCACACCACACCACCACACCACCACACTGCGTAGCGCTCTACCAGCGCCTCGGGCTCCGTTACTTCTCCTCTTTGACGTTGACAGCAAGTCAGAAGCCCGAGAAAGTAGCTTTCCAAGAGGTGTCGTGTAACCTAGTCAATGTGGTGATTACTCAGCTCACAGATAGTAATTACTCAGCGGCAGCCCGTAACGAAAGGCTTATACATCCAGAAAAAGTCCCTTCTCAAAAATCACCCTGTGTTGGTTTTTGAGAATTACCACCACATCGAATTGTGTTGAGTTTCGCCGTCTAGCTCTTCAAGCGAAAATCAGATGTGTAGAGTGGTGCAGAGATAGTGATGACAAGGTGGATAAATTAATTAGAATGAGTGTTCCTTCTTACCTGGTTGATGGCCCGCACGACGTCGTTGGGCACGGGCGTGAGGACCGGCTCCTCCTTCGTGAACTCCGCGTCGAAGTTTGCAGCCTCGCGCTTGCTCTTCTTCAACACAGACAACGACATGTCAACCATAACACGGTACAATATTACATTATATTAAACGATAGCAACGTGGCTTTCACGAACGAATATTTTTTAAACCTTATTTGCAAATGACAGATGGGCTAAGGTCGTTACGCAGTGGAAGCCAAAGCACGGGCGTCTTCGCCGAGGAAGGCCTACACAATGTTGGCGTTACGACTTGGGAGGCTTTCATGACGGATGGGTTGGTGGGAGCAACACCCGAGAAGAGTGGAAGGCTGTGGGGAGAGCTTTGCCCAGCACTGGGACCAAGAAGGTTAATAAAAATGAAATGGAAAATTTAGTTTAAAAAATATTCGTACGTAATAGCAATGTTGGTTCTTTGTAAGACTGAGTCCTGACACCTTAAGTTGTTGTTGAAATGTGCACGAGGTATGAATGTTATTCGTGCACTCAAGTCGGTCAGCTTGGCGCTGGTAAAGTACTGACAAGTTGATATGAAGATTGTGTTGAGCTTGCACTGCACAATCAAATTAAATACTTAAGGTGGAGCGCCAAGTAAGCTCGCAAAATTCAAATTTTCTTTTTTTTTTGTAATTTGGAAGTCAGTGTCAGGCATGTTGAACAAAATATGATTCGAGACCGTAACACGTATTTATTTACAGGATTATAATAATTAAAATCATCAATACAACCCTCTAAGTGCGTTTAACTCCAATGAATGTTTATTTCATAAAAAGTCATTCAATCGAGTTACATGAATGATACAATATGTATTAATGATTTAAATTATTATAACTCAGTAAAGCCATATTTGTTACGGTCGCCAATAATATTTTGATCAACTTACAACCAGACACTGACCTGCGAAATGCCAAAAACGTATGAAATTTTGAATTTCGCGCTACCCTGGCGCTTTACCCTTAACTACGAAAGTTTCTGCTCGACTATTTGATGTGAAACATCTATAGCCGCGAGTCAAACCGATTGTTGGCGTGGCGAATTTTGAAATTTTATTAAAAACAAAAAATCACACCAAAAACACCGACTTTCGTTTGTTTTTTTTTTTTTGTACAATAGCTTTTTTGTTTGCCTTATTGTTAAGATTTTTTGCAAAAGTCAGTAGCAGGGGTTTGACGTGGTTTTTTTGACACATCAGGGACACCGATATGAATGTTGTGTCGTAATGGCAGGTAGAATCGTGGTTATTAGGGATTGCAATCCGGCGTCATTTTCAGTTCGGCCGGATCCGACCTGATTCCCATCGATCCGGCCGGATCGGACCGGGTTGATCAAATCAGGATAACTTCCGCTTTTCGGTTCAAAATGAACTGTTAGTAAGTTAATCAAGTGTCATTGTACTTTTAATGTATGTAGTTTATAAAAAATTAAACATATATAAAATCAACTTTATTTTCAATTCAATGTTAAAATTAGACAACGACCAAACTATTAAAATCTAGTAGTAAAATTTTAACAATGTAGCTCAGTCTTCCTAGATTTCACTTTCACAGATAGATCAATTATTTTAATAAGTAACTTTATAAAAATTAAATGTTATATAATTAACCTTACGTAAATTACTGAGATGAGATCACAATAATTAACAACACGTGGGGTGGGGCGACTCGGCGTCGAACGACTCGCACGCATTATTAACACCACGATCTATTATTATGCCAAAAATTTTTGCTAGCACCGGATCCGGTAAACGTTTAATGATGTCGGATCCGCCTGATTTCCGGATCCGTTTTTCCGGATTGCAATTCGTAGTTATGATGAAGGTCAACATAATTATAATGATCTGCAACAGCATTGCGAGCGTCGAGTTGTTATATTTGTAATGCATCAATAGATTTAGTGGAAGTAGTAGTGTACTCACGAGTTTGGGGCGGAAGGGCGGGCGCAGTCGGCGCGCCACGAGCGCGTCCCAGTCCACGTCGCGGAAGAACACGTGCGCCCTGATGCCGCCGCCGCCGCCCAGCACGCCCAGGCGCCGCACCGGGTTCTTGGTCATGAAGCCTGCCACAGTACCACTTGCTCACTCTATACTTGCACCCGACCAGCTCTATTCTATCGCAGACTGCGAACTTTCGCAACTAAACCTACTTATAAACTGCACATTTTTTTGCCAGCTGTCGTATAACCGCCACGATACCATCCGATAAAATAGAAACGTTCTAATATTGTCATTAAACTCAAAATATATTTTTTTCAACACACTCGAACACTGTCTTCTACCCCACTACTAAAGTAATAGGGTAGAAGACAGTTTTAATATATTATATATTTCAGGCGCTAGTCAATCCATTTATTCAATAGATTATATGTATCACGGCAGCTCCCACTGCGACCCCGTCGATCCCTACAAAAATATACAACGAGCGTTTCTTCACTACATTTTTTTAGCAGTGTTGTTAAATCTCAACTAGACGCAACAAAGCACTTCTAATATCTCGATTCGCGTGAAATATGCGCGAGCCAAGTCAGGCGAAATGCACGCGATTTACGTGCGTAGCTTGAATATGTGCGATGCTAGTGCACGCGATGTATTGGCGCCAATTCTTCGCTAATGCGTGTAGGAATTCGCGCGAGACGATTCACGGCGAATTCATTGCTTCTGGACAAGGTCTAAATATTCTTTGTTGTTTTACTACAGAACCCTGAAGGTTTAACCCTAGGGCTAAAAAGCTAAACTCTAGGTTCAACTTTCTAGCCTGTATATTAAATATGTATCACCTTTGAGTATGGACACGGCCTCCTTGGAGAGCCACACGGGGTAGAGCACGTCGTCGTGCAGGATGGACTCGAACAGGTCGTCCTCGTTGTCGGCCTCGAAGGGCGGCTGGCCGGCCAGCATCTCGTACAGCAGCACGCCCAGCGCCCACCAGTCCACCGACGGGCCGTACTCCAACTCCTGCAGGATCTGACGACGCGGCAGACGAAAACAAGTCAGTAAGGCTGCACGGCAGTGATACTCCAGCTATGGAAGCTGCGCTTCATCATCTAGCTATCAAGTATATACTTTATTATACACCTTATAATAAGCACAGGACAAACATTTATAAAAGCAAGTGTACAATGGGCGGTCTTACCGCATAGGGCTATCTCGCTAAACGAAATCTATGTCGCTCTATATCGCTTAACGAAAGGAGATTTAAGGCATCATCATCATTTCAGCCGAAAGGCGTCCACTGCCAGATATAGGCCTCCCCAAGAGTCTCCATAGCGAGCAGTCCTACGCGTCTCGCACCCAGCGGATACCCACAAGTCACGGTTCCAGCTCGGGCACACTCTAGCACATAGCAATGTGCCTGCCCACAGTACTCACTACCACTTTAGTTGGGCGATTCTTCAAACCTTCTCTTACTCGAAATAAAGGCACTACCAAAGCATACAAATTTAAATAGTCACCATGGATGAGCCAACGATGACGATCGTGATGTCGTACAAAATGTTTTACGGGTTGAAACAGTACAAAGACAAAATATTTAAGAAAAACCGGTTAGACCGCTTTCTACCCAGTTCTACCGATTTTTGTTTTTGCGTTAGTATTGTTACGCGCCAGAATTAATGTCGGGTACATTAAGTTACTACTAGCGCCATCTAGTATCGAGTAGCAGAACTAGTAGAGTCAAGTACCTTCTAGACATTTCTTTGCCAGAACATTCTACACTTCTCGGTATCTGGTCAGTCGGCAGCGGTAGTTACGAGTACTTTCCAGATGTTTCGAGAATGGAAGTTTCTAGAATAAACTGACCTATAAAAGGAGCGCGTATTCCGCGACCGAGTCAGTATTGGATTTGCGATACAAGCGAATACTTCGGAAGCGATCTTCAAGTGCGAATAAAGTGATCAGTGGTGAACTTGTGTTTAATAATTAGTGAGTTTAAAGTTGTAATTAGTGTTTTTAAATTAAAGTGTCATTTTGGTTATTTAATCGGCTGTTTTTATTGTCACGAACCCCAAGCTCGTAACA
>NDFZ01005299.1:193462-220909 GCA_002192655.3 Mamestra configurata
CAGTGTTACGCGCCAGAATTAATGTCGGGTACATTAAGTTACTACTAGCGCCATCTAGTATCGAGTAGCAGAACTAGTAGAGTCAAGTACCTTCTAGACATTTCTTTGCCAGAACATTCTACACTTCTCGGTATCTGGTCAGTCGGCAGCGGTAGTTACGAGTTCTTTCCAGATGTTTCGAGAATGGAAGTTTCTAGAATAAACTGACCTATAAAAGGAGCGCGTATTCCGCGACCGAGTCAGTATTGGATTTGCGATACAAGCGAATACTTCGGAAGCGATCTTCAAGTGCGAATAAAGTGATCAGTGGTGAACTTGTGTTTAATAATTAGTGAGTTTAAAGTTGTAATTAGTGTTTTTAAATTAAAGTATAATTTTGGTTATTTAATCGGCTGTTTTTATTGTCACCAACCCCAAGCTCGTAACAATATGAACGATTCGTAGTCAATTCTGGTAACTTATGTAACCGACATAAAATTTGAATCTCAACAGTTGAGACAATGCTTTATCAAAATCGATTAATACATTTTTTAACATCATCATTGTCAAACGACGTCGACAACGACGACGTCGTCGTCGTGTTGTCCTTGTTTGTTTGTGTGTTGTTGTGTTGTGTTGTGTTGTTTGTCATTGTGATGTTGTTGTTCATCATTGTTGGTTAGCCAATTATAAATAAAATAAATAAATAAACATACCTCCGGCGCAATATAGTCGGGCGTCCCGCAGAAGGTGGTGGTAGTGGTCCCCTCTGAAACAAACGTCATCAGTCTGACCTGAGCACCTGTGCACGTGTCGCCGGGCTCAGCTCTCAGCGTTCTGACCCGATGGGACTCTACAGTCCGAGGGGACTGTACAAGCACTTTTTTATCATAGGCCACTTATTATTGCATTTATATATTTATATAATTTTTGTGTTTACTACAGAAATTGAATAAGTTCTCGAAATGTTGTGATGGTCAAAATCTGTACTAATGTTTAGAAGGCTTAAATCTATCCAAATAAATACAATTGAGTCTGTTAGTAATATCAAAATTAATAGTTGGACATCCCATCAAATTGTGATTCGTGCTTGATTTTTTTATCTCGTGTAGACATCAGCAGCTTTAGTATGAGGAGTGAGGAGTAGTGCACTGACCGAGGATGCCCTCCTTGCACATGCCGAAGTCGGCGAGCTTGCAGTGGCCGTCGCTGTCCAGCAGGATGTTGTCGAGCTTGAGGTCGCGGTAGATGACGCCGTGCGAGTGCAGGAACTGCAGCGCCAGCGTCACTTCCGCCGCGTAGAACCTGCAACACAAACACACGGTCTTGTACATTTGCCCCCTTCTGCATTTTCGACGGACGACATCGAAAATGCTAACTCATTACTGTTTCAATCTGTATCTACTGATATACGTCAAATACAACGTTAAAACAAAGATGGTAAAAGCAAGAAAGATTTATGTAATAATAATAAAGTTTTAACAACTCTGTGTAATGGATTTGAATGCGATGACATCTGTCATGTCAAATAGAATAGTTTTGTATTTTTCAAAGAATGGGCTCCAAACCGGAACAGCGAACTCCAACTGAGTCCTTATTAATGTTTTTTTCCGTTCCCGTAGAAATTTCGGGAAATCCTCTATTAGTGCTCCCCTACGGAGTGTAGGAAGCACTAGTTCCAAATTTCAGTTTTCTACGTCTAGTAGTTTCGGCTGTGCGTTGTCTGCCAGTGACCAGTAATGGAAGAATTTAATATAGATTGACTGATAAGGAAGCTGAGGAACTTTTAAAATCTTTACAGGACCTCAGACGAAATCTTCGGTACATGCTTTTGAACGTTTTGTGGTTGGCTATCCTCACAGTTGTCAGCCTATTGAGGTATTTGGAGTAGCAAGCAGTCGTGATTACTTTTACAGGATCTATATATCTTCACACTAACGTATAACAAGAAACGGGAGTTGTGCAAACAAAATTTAACGTCATTTATCAAGAGTATAAAAGAAGAGGACCCAAAACTGACCCCTGAGGCACCCCGGATGCAGCGGAAGTGTAATCGGACTGAAACTCACCAACAACCACTTTCGGAGTTCTGTTAAATATATAAGATGCAAACCATCCGAGGGAACCTGCTGCGTAGCAGGTTCCCTCGGAAACCATTAAATGCTATTTTGTGTCCATAAGTAGTTGATGGTCCACTTTGTCGAAAGCCTTCCGAAAGTCGGTAAGCACAGGGACTACATTTCACCGCCGTCCAAATACTTCATGACGAAACAGACGGTCTCTGCTGGAGGAAGGGATACAACACACATGACTCACCTCGCCCTTGGCTCGTCGAACTTGCGTGCGCGCTGGATCTGGAACATGAGGTCTCCGCCGTCCACGTACTCCATGACGAAGAACAAGCGGTCCCTGGTCTGGAAAGCGGAGTGCAGCGCCGTGAGGAAGGGATGCCGCGCCGCCAGCGCCAGCACTCGGCGCTCGGTCAGGGTGCACTCCACGTCGTCGTCTTGGATGATCGCGTCTTTCTTTAGGACTTTTACTGCGTACACCTGGGAAAAGGAAATGTTATGTCTTGTGACTGGTTATGTTTTGTAAGAGTCGTTATATACGGACAACGGAGTGCTTAGTTTGCAGGCGCGCGCGACGGCTTGGCAGCCACCGAAACAAATGCAAGGCATTCCGAAGAGGCGGTGGGTGACGAGAGACGAGAACTAACTTCTTGTTCCACCGTCCGGACATCGCTCTGCCGGATACAGGGGGCGCCGCACACGATGTCAGCTGTCATTTCTCTATTATGTTAAGTTGTCTAAGTACAGCTATCTAATAACGTCAATAAATCGTTTATTGTTCGTAAGCTCTGAAAAAACAACCCGCTCCATCTCACTCAGCACTGTGGCCACCAAACCGCGACCGCGACCGCCACCGCGCCCGCGCCCTCTCTGGTCACCTCTGGACGAGCAATAACTTAGGCTACTTTTATTTTCGAAAAAAAATTTGGCTTCCTAAAAAAAAAAGTTAATTACCTCGCGGACTTATAAGCTAGTCAAGCAAAGTCAAATAGAAAAGACATTACCTCGTCGGTACCCTTCTTCTCTGCCAGCATGACCTTCCCGAAGGAGCCCTTGCCTAGCACCTTGATGAAGTGAAAGTCGTCCAGCGACACCTTGTCCTGGCCGCCCGCGCCGTCGTCGCCTGCGCAACACACACATTATAGCGGACGCCGTCTTAATAGGGGCTTATAGTACACGTCGGTAGCAGCTGTCGAGTACTTAGAGGTGATTTAAAATCATCTGGCAAATTTTTTGTCACTTAATCAATGAAAAATCTGCATAAATCAACCATGGCAAACGATATCTCTGGCTATTTTAGAATTTGCCAGTTAAAATTAACTAAGCAATTGGATATGTCAAAAAATGGAGTTTAGCTGCCCGATGGACAAGAACCTCCATGGTTAAATGCGACAGTTCGCAGCTGCTACCACCATCACGTGTGTATAAGACCTTGAGAAGGAGTAAACAAGTAAGACAGGATAGAATGCCAGTTTTGTGCAAGCTTCCGTAGAATCAAGTCAGTAAGCAGGCCACCAGTAAAAAGTATTTAAATATCCTCAATTTAAAGTACCTAATTAAAGAAAAAAACCTGTGCTATAAGTGTTGCTATCGCAAATATTAAGTTTTAGGCTTTAGTGTCAGTTGTTAAAAGCTCCCACTCATGCAGTTTATACCCATTAAGGAAACAACAAGGACTACACTAAAGCCTTGATAGCATCGGTTCTTATACATAATGTATGGAAAATGTAAAGAAACCAAAGCTATATCGGCCAGTAGCGTAGTCCAAGTATTTGGCTTCATATTAATGTACATAAAATACAGCTGTTCCACCAGCAATGGATTCAGTTCAGCTACAGAGATATTAAAACAAACAATACTTATATTACAGTAAACAGTGCCATCCAAATTAGTTCTTCACGTCGAAAGCGAACTCTATCGAAAACCCCAGTTTATAAGCGCTGCTTCTACATTTGAAGGTGTTACTTTAAAAGATTACATCCATTTTCTAATGATACCTGACTACCTGACCTTTTGGGGTGACTTTATAAGTCACCCCAAAAGGTCCCGATAATTTGTCCCTTTTACCACCTTAAACCAGGCTTGTGTTTCCCAACCACCGCACCGTGTATACTTACCACAAGTGCAACAACCATACAGCCGTTGCTCAAGTGCAACCTATATCTAAGGCTAGGGTCTTCTATGAACCGTAATCGTGAATGGTATCAAGGCATCAATCAAAAGATGCAGAGAAGTGTTTCGAAAGGACAGCATATAATATCATACCGGTAACGTTTGATACAAGACTCTCAGGCCACAACATACAAAGCGACACACGTAAAGCTAGTGTAGAGCGAACAAAGCGCCAGCACCCCCGACATGAGACACAGAACAACACTCGCCACCTTGCGGCTCATCGTAACACGTGAATATCTCCTCCAGCTCGTCCCAGTGCGAGCGCCAGCCCGCCGCCAGCGCGCCGCCTGAGGGGGGCGCAGGGAAACAAAACAATATGTCAAACTGAATCATGAAACTATGCACTACTGAATGTGTACGTGTGAACCCACCGAGGTAACAAGACAACTGCATGTAGTACTGGGCTTTCCCGTAACGCCGCTGACAATTAAAATGAGGTCCAAATACAAATCCAAGATGGCGACTAAATGCAAATCATTCATCACGTGTGATTGTCATGATTAACAGTTATCTTATTACCTCAGTAGGCTAGTGTGTTTGTTCTTCTTCTGAGTGTTTATGTAAAAAATAAATAATTGGGAAAAAATATGAATGATTACATTTTCTTTTGTATTTCAAAACGTTGTTTCATGCTGTTCAAACATAATTGAAACAACAAACAAAAAATAAACCAAAGCTTTATTTGAACAAAAGATAAATACATGAATAACATACAAGGTTTAAGATAAGCAATACTGTAGGTAACAATCACTCGAAGCGGCACAGTAGCGAATAGAACTACTGCTAACGATAACGAATGCAGTGGGTTGACTATACTCGGCAATTGTCTTAACAAGCCTCGTTTACTTAAATTGATGGAGTAGTGTTAGTATTACGCCATTGCTATTCTAAATTAATTGTGGCTAAACGAGGCATCGTACTGAAATAGCTCCAATGAGTAATAATAGTTTTGGCGCTTTGGGTCAAGTGCAATAAACACATTTACATGTCCCTCCATGTAGAGCATGTCAATTGTAATGTTTGTCAACATAATCGATCCATATTTTTATTGACCGACTTATCAATTTTGGGGACTTACTATCCAGACTCATGTAGATTATTATTGTGGTCGAATGTCGTATAGCCAACACACTGCACAAGAACTAACACTCACAAAATGTTACGATATCACACAGCTAGGATGTAAATAACTTACGTCTACATAAATACATTACTGGGCAGATATAAAATAAGTCTACTGTAGATATAAAAATATAACTATAGCAAGCATAATATACCAGATCTATAATGACTGTGTACAAACTGCCGTACAATACTGCCATATTGTACGGCAGTTTGTTGTAAAAACTGGCGATATTGGCTGAGGATACTGCATTTTGGACTCAAAGGGTGCAAAGAAAACAAATAAATATGTTGGTATTGTTTTCCAGATTGATAGACTCAAATATGTGAGTAACTTCTAAAGTAGGTTCTTTTATATCAGAAATGCATACTGGTGCTATCTTCATAAAAGGTTTATTACTTTCTTTTTTATTGAAACAAAAGTCCAAAAAATATCGAAGCACTTATTTCACGTCTGGATAAAGACTGCGTTCGACATTCTACATCGGATCATTTGTGCGTTTTCACGACGAAATATCGCGCCATAAACATGCAAAGGAAACGCGGCTTTAGTCACCAATGTAAAACCTTCAAATAATCATAAACGCATTTGCAATGTAACAGAAATCCATCAAGCTTTTTTAAATCGTAATACAAAAACAATGTTAAAAACCTTTGACTTTAGTGAGTCTATCTCCCTGGCACAAAAAGTGGCATCTCAACACTTGAAGCAACGTTCTCGTCCAGAAGCAGCCGCCGACGCTAGTCGTCGTCGATGTACCGCAGAGAGAGTGGGTTACCTTTGTCGTCGTGCTTGTCGTCCTTGGCGTCGCCGTCGCCCGCGGCCGCCTCGGGCGCGCCCTCCATGAGCGCCGCGTTCAGGTACTGCAACGTGCGCGCGGTCAGTGCCTCCACACCTACGCGGTACTGACGGAACTGTCATTCCCACTTCATCACTTGGATTGACAGCTCACTTCACCAGTTCTTTACAGAATTGCACTTCTGTTTCGCAAAGCGAGCGAATAGATGCCGTCTACCTGGGTGGTATGGCCATACTGGTTTTGCCAGTTTCACTCCAGCCGATGAACATACATAACATCTGGCGGGAAACTGTACGAAATTTATCGCTACCGTCGAAGTAGCGAATACCGCGTAGGTCTGAACAGGCCTAAGATGATGAGTCAGATATAGGTGTCATGAACTCTTTCAGATTACACAGAGAAACTAGATGTGAAGAAGAGGGGGAGAAAGTGAAGAATAGATAGCTAAAATTTGTTGAGGACTACAATATTGATACAATTAATAATTATTTATTGATGAATACAGGCGACTGCTAACAGGGAAGAGGGAAATTTTTACTGCGACTACGATAAAATGGTAGGTTAAAACAGAAGCCGCACTAAGAGAATTCAAAGTATCTCAGTGGCGCGCCCTAAGTGCTGCACTAAAGCGATAGGTTGCAGACAGGTTGGTCACAGACGGACAGCTATGTGAAGGAGCTACGGCTGCAGCCGAGATCAAGGGTCACTAATTAAAGCACCATACCTTTGCCTTGCCGTGGGACAACTCAGGCTAAAAATAAAAATGATACTTTTGAAGCCAACAATCAGAACACCCGACGTTATTTTAAAGTTTAGTCTACATCGCTGCTTTAGAAGAATACTGTATTATTACAAAAAACTAAAATTTTGAATTAGTCAGGCCAGGCGACGAAGAATGAGTTTTTTATCACAACTCGCGATGGGACGCCACAAAAAGACTATGCCATTGGTGAATTTTGGTCGCCACTTTTTTGTGGCAATGGTGTTTCACCAGTTGATAGTAAACTTCAATCAGTTCTCCTGACAGTATTCCTCTAAAGCAGCGACATAATAAGTAAGACAATTGTTTGGAAGCAGTAGCGGTGCCGTATGTACCTTGGACGGCCGGGGCCGAGGGTTCTTGTCGGGCGAGATGCCCATCTCGTTGAGGATCTCCGCCATCATCTTGGTGTTGATGCCGCAGTTGTTCGCCACGTTCTTGTGACACCGTTTGTGCACGTTCATCGAACATACTGGAAGCAAACGTATTTGTCAATACTTAAGCAACATGAGATTTGCTATTAAAATCTTGTTTGCAATTTAATGGCATGGTAAATGTAAAAGAGGTATTTTTTTTATATTGGCTACTAAAGACCCGGCCCGGCTTCCCGCGGGTGCAAGCTCTTTGCATTAGTGAAGACCTCAGTTACCGTATCACAATCCGTTGCGTCATTTAGAAGAAGTCACAGACAGCTAGTTTGATACTGGTTACAGATTTGAAGTAGTTACAAGTTTTAAAGTTACACACACACAGTTTCTTAGCTGTTTCTAAAAGGACTCACCTTCACACTGCAGGCCCTGTTTGATGAGTCCATAGAGCAGCGAGCCGCAGTGGTCGCAGAAGGTGAAGCGCTTGTACGAGTGCACCACGAAGCGGTGCGGCACGTTCACGTTGAAGCGCTGCCCGCCCGACACGCCCACCGCGCTTTGTTGCTGCACACCACAACACACAGTCACACACGTTACAAGCCAGACACACTGTTCCCAAACACTTGTCCCTTTCGAGTTGAACATTTAGTGCCCAGTAGATCCTCAATAGTGCAGTAAGGGCACTTGGGGCACAAGTGAGCCATGTTTTGGACGCGGGCACAAACTCACATTTGGTGTGAAGCGCCTGAAAGCCTTATGCAACGGTGGCGACCCCCAGAAAAGCGATGAGGCAATGAAGCACGAGTCCCGGAGTAACGATTCAGCTGTCTTTGATCTCGCAATATAATATTATAAGAAAGGAATAGCGGCTGAGTGAAAAACCACGTCATTTCCGGTTCCGTCCATATCAACACGTCCAGCACGAGACAGAACAGAGCTGTGCTATGGGTATGGATGAGAGCAGCAGAGCTCCACAGAACATTAATATTGGACGTAGGCCTCTCAAGCACTGCCACGATAAGTGAGCTGAGGATGTCATGTCTTCGTTTTGTTGGTACTAGGACAAGCCGGTTACTCTCGTTGTTTTTCTTCAAACTTTACAGAAACAAATTGCTCCCAAAGCAAAGTGCACATCCTCGCACAATTCGACCAGATAACATTGGGTGGTAAAAAAAAAAAAACTCTTGATATGTTTTTTTTTGTTCCGAACCTATAATGCAGAAAAATGGCAAATGAGCTGATAAGACATACAAAACGTTAGAGGAGAATGTGTGTTCAATCTTCATAGGCCTCTTTTAAAGTTAAGTCGAACATTAATAGTTTTATTTACATCTAATCTACACAATAAAGTAAGGGCCGATGTTTCGTTCGTCAAAGGACTTTTATCGGAAGAATAAATATGGCATATTCTTCTTCTTTTCGTGCCGATTGACTCTTTATCAAACTTTGGCATGTTGTCATGATATATTTTCTAAACAAAAGCTATCAAAATGCATTATTGTCCACAAATAAAAGTTATCTGAAGACTGGCCCTAAATAAACTAACTACAGCAGAGGTACTCAAACAGTCGATAGAAATAATATAGAAAAACCGGATAAGTGCGAGTCTATAAACTGTGAAAGCACTCTCATTACTCTGACTAAAATATAGCAAGTCACGGTCAATTCTTCAAACGAATATAAGATTGTAACCGCAAAAAAAAAAAGAATAAAACTTACTATGAATTCCCAATTGTCAGACTTTTTCGTAAGAACTATCTTCTTGCCAAATTTCATGACTAGGTCAACGGGACGTACCCTATGGGTTTTGATTCTCTTGCGACCGTCAAAACTTGCGCCATAAACGGAGCTTACTAACTTAGAAGTTTGATTTTTCATTGCTCCAAGTGATAGCACAAAGTATTTGATATTAATTTCAGCTTGATGCCTCCACGCGGACGGACAGACAAGACAAGAAAGTGATCCTATAAGGGTTTCGTTTTTGCCGACTAAGGTACGGAACCCTTAAAAACGACGACGATGACTCATTATTCTTTTACTATGCCAGGTTATGCGTATTAAGGAAAACACATAAAACTTGCCATTTAATTTGGCCGGAGTCATCAGTTTTCAGTGGAATGGGTTGATGCCTAAGTATTTTAATGTCGTTCGGCGACGACAGTGTGAGCACCCCTACACTACAAGCAGTCTCCGACTAGTCTACTATTAGTAATGTGTGGTTGTGTACTTACTCTTACCTCTTCCTTCATGCCGGGGCACTTGGTGACGACGGACGAGTGGCATCGCTTGTGGACCACGCACGTGCACACTGCGACAATGACACTACTCTTACTTCACAGACTTTGGAAAAGCAACTTTAATGTCTGCACATAAAGTTCGAGTTGCTGCTATAACTTCAATGTTCTTGTCATTTTCAAAAGAACTACCTGGACATTCCAAAATGAACTTAACTTTCAACGACGTTAAGTTGTTATTTGTTATGTAGAGTCGATTGAATAGGATCAAATTTACATTAAGTATAGATCTGTATTTATGTGAGTTATGTTGTGTTATTGTGGTGAAGCGTACCTTGACACTGGTAGCCTTGTTTGCCGAGACCCCTGTGGGAAGAAAACAAGATTATAGTATTTTTCAGTAGTAATTTGGATTAATATGTGAACTACAGGCTAGCTTTCTGTAAAAACTAAGATGGTTAACCACAGCCTCATTACTTATATGGATTCAATTTCTGTTGGCTAATTTGCAATGTAGCAAAATAGGTACTAATGCATTAATTTCAACCAAGTTAACGAATTTTCACGTCATAGAAACATCGGAAAATTATCTTTTATCGATTGGACGGCATTACACAATTTGTTCTGTCGATTGACAAGCACAAGCAGCCTACAATAGTCATACTGCTGGGCCACTAGCTACTGTCAGAGAGAGTGGAGCCGACTCGTGTCGCTCGAAACTAGGACCGTCCACAATATTCGGGCACCCTTTCTGGCCAATCTATACTAATATAATAAAGCTGAGGAGTTTGTTTGAACGCGCTAATCTCTGGCACTACCAGTCGGATTTGGAAAATTCTTTTTGTATATGATAGCCACATCCATGAGGAAGGCTATAGGCTATACGGGAACGGGAAAAACGGGATATGCGCGTACGAAGTCGCCATGTCGACATGACATAATTTTATCTCGCAATGACGTCGCCGGTCTTGGACAGCAGTAGTAGTAGCGGCAGCAGTTGTCTTGCAAGAGGGAATAGTTAAGTTAAGAGCACGCTTTCCTTGAACTTTCAAGGAAAGCGTGCTCGTGCATCAGGCAAGATGTCTGATGCACAGCGATGATGTGGTCAAACGCAAGCCTATCCCACTACTATTATAAATGCGGATGGATGTTTGTTAATCACGCCAGAAAGATTGCCCGGGGCTGGATTAAATAAGGCATAGAGAGAGATTAGAGTCTGGAATAGCACATTTTTATCCCAGGAGTACGTTCCCTTGGGATATTGACGCGCGAGAGAAGCCGTTTGCACAAACTAGTAAAATAAAGAGTAAGTCAACTTGTGTTCTTACCAGATGAACTCCCGACAGTGGCTGCAGAAGGTGGGCTGGCGCAGGAAGGTGGCCATGAACTTGTGTCCGTTGACTTGGTGCACGCGGCGCCGCATGGCCCCGCGGCGCCGCGCGAAGCCCGCGCCCTCCTTGAACTCGCGCCCGCCCGAGCCCGAGCCCGAGCCGCCGCCCCGGGGCGCCTCCACACCCGCTACGGAACACACGGTTAACATGGTCAAACGCTTGACTCAAACTGGCCGCGCGGCTGATGCGTGGCGGAATCTTTTACCTAGTTTATACTTAAGTGGTAACATTGTTTGTTTGTTTGTAAATAGTAATCTCTGGTAGTAGTAGTAGAACTGACCCACTGTAGCGGAATGCCATAGTAGGCTAGTAGGCTTCCATTATCCCGAAAAAATGCACGGTTCCTGCAAAATAGGCCACGAGTGAAGCCGCGGGAAAAAGCCAGTCCAAAATTTGCAAGCGCCGAGCGGCAACACTGCAGTTCATAATCAGTATAGTTCGTTATTATGAACAGGTTCCTGCAACATTTGTATTACCGTTTCCTAGTCGCGCTGATGAATGTTATTGTAACCTAACTAGTTGTCATTGGTGTCGTAAAAAACTACTTAATCCATAGTACGGTATTTTTAGCAAGGAATGGGTGTAATAAACATTCACCCTGTATGCTCCATTAAAGCGAAATTAGTTTCGATGCAACTACATCTTCATCATCATCCTCCAGCCCTATAATAACATTACCATACTGTCTTGATTGTCTTGGATGTTTACAAACAAATGACCCTCTAAAAAATCTGCTAGCCGACTCGAACTAGCAGACTGCATACCAAACAAATATACCAGTAAAAGCCAGATTGTAATCTATACTTGCATAATCCTACTTTAATAATAAACAATAAAAGCAGTCACAGTGACTTGACAATTTAAATTGAATTACCGGGGAATGGAAGAGATTTCATAAAAAATAAATCATTCTGCATTGCATGTCTGCTTCTCAATAGGAATTCATCACTTAAATTCTGACTATAACAGTTTATTTACTACAGGCAATATTGCACTGATTTTTATGAAGAAAATGAAGCAGATATTTTTATCTTTAGGGTACCTATTGTATAAAGGGACTAAGGCCAATGGTAGCAGATATATTCCACTAGCAAAATTTAAATTCTAAATTCTCCAATCTGCCTGATAAATGGCATTAAACCAGTGACTGATTAAATTAAATAGTAAATTGCAATACACCTTAAAAAATTAAATGTAGGCGACTGACCTTGAGAATTCCATTTCAGATCTATCTTGAGATGTAGTTTCCCCTGAGGTTCTAGGTCCACCTGGAAACATCAATAATGTTAGAAACAAACCTATTCCCAACAAGCATTATTACTACAAGAGGATAAGAGTTTGTAAAATTAACTTTTTATCCAATATTTGACTTGGCAGGAAATTACGAAGCAAAACTACTTTTATCCTTATTAATTAAAATCTTATTGCAAATTAAAACTAACCGGTTATACAACTATGGCATAATAATTTTAACTCTCTGTATAACAAATTAAATAACCCATCTAATTAAAATGAAATAGGTACTGAATTCATCTATTCATTTATAGCCATACTAATTTAGCACCAGGAAATTGAAACAAACTATCCTGATATTCATAAAGATCAAACCATATCAACAAAGACAAACTCAGCGTTGACACATCTCTGAAACAATGTCAGTGAATCATATCCCATCTCCGAAACAAGTCAGGAATAGCTGCACCAATCATTTAATGAACCCACACAATTACATAAATACTATGGCTACAAACGAGGAAAACTGAATGAAAAATTATTTGCAGACATCACAAAATAACATAACAATGCACCTCGTCCGTTAACTGAACATATTTAGGGTCAGGACATGAAAACCTTCTCCTAAAATTATTCATAACGCACACTGAGACTCAAGAGTAAACCGCACATACTAAATGTCTGCAGTGTCACTAAAATGGCTTATCAAAGAAAACAAATATTATGTCAATTGTTGATAACGTGGTTGTAAGGCAAATATGGAGTCTTGTATCTTATCTGTGGATTATCAAAGATAAACACACACTGATCTAAGGATCTAGTTAATCAGTCTTGCCATGAATTTTTATCAAAGTGGTAGTTTTAGTGATTTTTTTGTGAAATTGACTTTTATGCAGATATATTTATTTTTCTAAATATCTTATTCCTGTGTGTCCATTGGCAAACTCAGTGGTTAGAAGTTGAATTCCTCGAGTAAATGATTTCATAGTTTTATGAGTTCACAAGATACAGTGCAAAAAAAAACATTAACTCACATTACTTCAAGAATCCATAAAAACACAATAATTGTAAGTACAACAAGCACTCACCCAAAAATCTGTGGCATCTTTGTCTCTGTGCATAAGATCTTCAAATGGAATTGTGCAGTTGGCAACAAAGTCATCTGGAGGTATGGCCGCATCGTGGAACACCGTGATCCCCAAACTGCAGCATTACAGCCAGTGAGCAAACATTCCATACAGATATGTTGTATTATTGTTTTATACATGTATAGGGTTTGATTCCCATGTGAGTCATAACATGATGTCATTGTCACAAGTTTCACATTCCAATTCCAATTATTTTGGTCATGTTTGACAAGTTCAGCTGTTCAGAATGAAGACTTGATGAATTACTGTTTAAAATAACACTGACTACTTTTTATTTACAACACAATTTGATTGATCTCAGGGAAACACAGAGCACAATAACACATTATTTAAATTCAATTTTAGAAGAAATCACTCAATCCAATTGAATAATCGACACTCAAATAAGAATAACATGTCACACAAATAATCAATGGAATGATAACATACCTGCCAACATTATGGACTTCGTGAATGAAGGTCTCATTCCACACAGGGTCGAATGTCTTGGGCTTGGTGCTGGAACGGTCTAGATGGTGCTCGTCGGCGTCTATCGACACGTACGGATCTATCGGCTGGTCGTCTGCAACCATACCCCGTATTTACATATTAACACCAACACCCATCTCGGTAAACACGCTACACCTACTTTATACATTAAATAACAAATAAATCATGGCCCTGTAAAGAAATTCTTTGCACAATTATCCGAAATGATATGTTGGGGAGCCACCCGAGCCGTTAGATGAGGCTCACCTGGCTTTCCGAAGGTCATATTATGCCGTTTCTGAAAGTCGGTCGGCCTAAGACCCGTCGCCTCGCAAACCCGTACTCGCACCGTGCCACTGAACATGGTGCTGCCGGCCAACGAGCAGTATCACCGAGACCGCGCCGCCACACGATCACTTCCACACTATAAACCCACTTAAAATCATTGAAGGTGCTTCATAATAGAAACAGAAATTAAATAAAAGACTTGACAGCGACAAAATCGGCCATGGATGGATATTTTCTCTATGGTTACTAATGGATTCCTATTTCGATTTCCTGAAGAATGTTATGGGATTTGGCTATGGTATTTACAGACAAAACAAAAGGATTCGGGTCCGAAACTGAATACTACCTCTCAAAATTAATTTTATAGTCGCTTCTTATTTCAAAATGGTCTAGAACTCTAGAGAGACGTTAAAATTGGCTAGTTTTAATAGCACCTAGGCAGAATCAGAAAAAAAACTTGAAATACGTTATTTAAAATTCGGATGATACATTCATTTATTGTTATTTACTTATTAATTTCGGATGATACATTCATTTATTGTAATTTACTTATTAATTTAAGGTATTATTTTAGTCCTCATTTCTTAACATTGGCCTCTCATTCACAGGAACCACTGTCCTTGCTTCATCCTTAAAAAAATCAAATGACAGTTAATGACCATTGTCTAGTGATGTCGGGTAGTTTCGAAAAATAAATGCATTATGCCAAAGCATTATTATGCAGCAGTATTATTATGCTAATTGCATAATTCGACATTGTGCTAGTTGCCGAAAGCGGCCTAGAGGTCCAGAGCAGATTGAAGACGTGGTGGCAAAGACTTGAGAGTGTTGGCCTGAAATTGAGCAGAACAAAAACAGAATACCTGTTCTGTGATTTCGGCGGTCTCTCCAGTCCTATAACTGTAGCTTTCATCGGAACGCCTATACCGATCTGCTCCGACTTTCGGTACCTCGGGTTGCTTGTCCAGAGGGACGGCGATATAGACCGAGACGTAATGCACCGGATCAACGCAGGATGGATGAAATGGCGACAGGTCACTGGAACAACTTGCGACACACGGATGCCCCTCAAGTTAAAGGGGGAAATCTATAAGTCCGTGATAAGACCTGTCATACTGTATGGATCAGAATGTTGGGCTGTGAAAAAAACGGCTGAGAGATGTAGCGGAGATGAGAATGTTGAGATGGATGTGTGGAGTATCGAGAATGGATGAAGTGAGGAATGAGTTCATTAGAGGTAGCATAAGTGGCGCTAGTAACGGAAAAGTTGAAAGGGAACTACTTATCTTGGCATGGTCATGTGAAGAGGAGGGATGAAATGCACGTAACTAAAAGAGCTATGAATATAAATGTGGATGGATGGACAGGGAGAGGGAGGCCAAAGAAAAGATGGATGGATTGTATTAGGAGTGATATGAAAGAAAAGGGAGTTAGTAATAGCGTGACGATTGACAGGACAGAATAGAAAAAAACGTGTTGCGCCGACCCCAAGTAACATGGGATAAGGGTAGAAAGATGATAATGAGTATTATTATGCTAATAAAAGTTATGCGAAAACGTTATGCCAAACTATATATTATGCCATAAAATTTTATACACATTTATGGAATGAAGCTAACTCCGCCATTTTTTTTTGTTGTTTGACATTTGTTTCTTTTCTGTACCTGATAATTATGAGTTATTTTGACTGCACTACTCTTCCAGCATTTTGAGCGTGAAAAACGCAGAGTAGGCACGAGTTTTAAAAGTCTGTTTGGCGACTTTAGAGGTTTTTCTTAATTTTATCCTTCCAGGAATTGGAGTTATAACTTAGAGCCATCTCTGAATGAGAAGAGACTCTCTTTTTCCCTGTAGAAAGTAACACGCAGATGCAAAAAAAAATTTTGACACTCGGATTTTGATATCGATATTTTTGCCACAAGCAAAGCACAAGCCTACCACTGTCAAAGTTATTATGATTATGACTAACACAGATACAAAAACGGGTTGTTGAAGTTAATAATGAAATAAATAAACACTTATTTGCTGAAAATAGTAAACATTAACAATGGGATTCCTAACAATATTGAAGAAACTGCGACAGAAAGAGAAGGAGATGAGAATACTCATGTTGTATCCTTTTCAAGTGTTTTTGAAATCATAACCTTATTGTGCCACTTTCGCATTCATTGTTTTCCTTAGCTTTTCTTTCTTAGAGGTTTGGATAACGCCGGTAAGACGACGATATTGAAGCGTTTCAACGGCGAGCCCATCGACACCATATCCCCGACACTAGGATTCAATATAAAGACGTTAGAGCATCGCGGGTATAAGCTCAACATTTGGGATGTCGGCGGGCAGAAATCTTTGAGGTAGGTAAGCTAGTAGATTATACCTATATTTGGCAGTCGTCGAAGCAGTACCGATATTTCTTCTAAAATGATTTAATGTGTTGTGAATACAGTTTTCCTAACATCAGCTGGTTGTCAGTCTACAAAAACTACCATCTGGGTACAGAAAAGTTTAATAATGCATTGATTCAATTTTTTTATAAGGTTTATGGTCATATTGAAGATAAGTACTGGGTAATTTACCTACTGGAAGGATATTTATTACAAAATAATGCTTTTCTTCAGCACACTGCCATTATTTTCACGAGGCACACCACTTACAACCTGTACCTACCTAATCTATCTGAGAATAGAAATGCTATATGGGACAGGCAGGCAGATTTTTTGCAACCTAAACCAATCCACTGCTTGGCAAAGATCTACCCCAATTTCATCCCAAGCCACCTCAAACTAACCCTCATAGTTTACGTCTTGCCACCTCTTCCTTGACTACTATGCATGTGGCTGATATCTAATTAAAAGCATTGTTATCTACTCTGTAGTTATTTCTCTTGGTAATCCATCCTTATTCAGCTGATATTGTCCTGTTTCAGATCATACTGGAAGAACTACTTTGAGAGCACAGATGGAGTGGCGTGGGTTGTGGACAGCGCAGACGCGCGGCGCCTGTGGGACTGCGCACGCGAGCTGCACTCCCTGCTGCAGGAGGAGAGGCTAGCTGGAGCCACCCTGCTGGTGCTCGCCAACAAGTCTGACCTGCCAGGAGCCCTCACCTCGCAGGAGATTAGGGAGGTAACTAGCACAATATTGTCTAATGGCAGTCTACCAGTGTGTTATCATAAAAATGTAATGTGGGTCTAAAGACAAACTTGTACACTGACACAAAAATCCTCACATCTTGAAATAGCTTCCAAGCTTAGTTTTTATTCAAATAAAAAAATGTGATGTGAACTTGAAGCAAATTGAGGATTGTATTCTTGTCCTATAATTACTTTGTTGACACATCTATAAAATTAGGCCTTAAATTTGCATGATTGGACTTGAGGAAAGGCATTTTTATTCAAATATTTTAAGATTTTTCTGCACTGGAGCTGAACTAATTATTTTGGTTTTTTTAACACATTTCTCATGTCCACCCTTATAAAATTCCAGGCCTTGGACCTGGACAGCATCAAGACACACCACTGGCGCATCGTGCGCTGCTCTGCTGTGACGGGTGAGAACCTGCTCGAAGGCATGGACTGGATGCTCGACGACATAGCCTCCCGGATCTTCACGCTCGACTAACATCTATCTGCATTACATAGGCTACTATTTATAAATGTATAGAAAGAAAGGGATGTTGCAAGAAAGAAACTGTAAACTTTTAATCTTGGAATGTGTGTAAATTTTATTGGACCTAATTGTTATTTATTAGGCTTTTAAAAGCTTGATCTGTTGCCCGATTGACTGGTACAGGCCCCAGCACGCAAGTTGGCAAAGATTTTCGTAGTGGGGGAAGTTCAACGCACAATTTCATACATTTTTACATGCGCGAACTTCCCCAACTACGAAAATCTTTGCCAACTTACGTGCCAGTATACCTTGATATCAATTTGAATTATGGTACAGCCTTACCTCAAGCAATAGTTCTCATGAATAGGACAGAGTTTTTGCCAATTTACAACAGAGTTACATAAATTCCTGTGTGATGGAGTGTATCAAATACTAACAGAACTAAATATTTAATTCCTTAATTTAGAATTTGTGTTTTCTTTTTATAATGTTATGATTTTTAACTAGACTGATGAATAGAAGTATTCTTAGCAATTTGAACTCTCTTGATATCTATTTAGTATTTTTTTAAGCTCTAATTATGTACCTACGGCTTGCTAAGAAATGCGTGAAATGTATTTATCTCATTCCAAACAGCACTCGCTTCGAAATCTAACGCAAATAAAACTGTGATGTTTTGTAAATTATTAAGTTTATAATAATAAACTTTTTTAACAAACCCAGTGCTTTATTTCATGCCTATACTTCTTGTAATATACACTGTTGGAACTGTAAAATATAATTTGTTTTACTATACATAAAAAGTAAAAACCTTAACATCCTAGGTGAACCCACGACGCGATTGGGGCGACAATGTTAGTCGATAGACACACACACAGAGAGCAATGGAAATCAAATGAAAACCACCACAGGCTCCAAGTGCGCGGCACATGTCACCTTCATTACTACGAAGGGATCGTATCGCATTCCCTAGGACGTAGGTTAAGGCGACGCGTTGACTTGAAGAACTTCATAATCATGTCAAAACAAAGCTACATTACTGTAACATAATGTTTATTCATTCACTATATCGAGGTACAAACGAGTCAAGTCAACGCGCCAAGTCAGACAGCTATGGTTCAAGTCATACTAAAGACTGGAAGGGCCCTTTATCAACTGTCTATTCTGGATAAGGTAGCAGCTTTGGTGTTTTATGTTTCATATATTTGATTGTATTCAATATCAATGTATTTTGCCTAATTAATTTAAGAGAACATACCATACTTGATTACCATAATCTAATACCTTAAACACACATTCTAAAAGTACATTTTAGTAACTTGAACAATGTCAAAAAAACACTACTACTGAACTGAAATGGCTCTGAATGGAGAACAACTATTTTTCAAGTTGAATTGCAGTAATATTACTTTGTTGGCATTGCCGAAGTCTTACTAAGTCGACCCACACACCAACAGATGACACACAAAAAGACAAGGTAAGCAGGAGTGTCCACACAAACTTCACAATCGACTCTAGTATAAGTTGAGCATGGCTGCCGAGCAGGTTCCCGTTAGGAATGGCTCTCAGCGTCCACGGATGTCTGAGTGTCGTTGAGAGTCGTGTCCAGGGACAACTGAGTGGTCTCGTTGGCTGGCTCAGTGTCCATTTTTGTGTTCTGATCTATAATTGTCTCTGCAATTGTTTCGGCTTTGATTTCTTCTGTTTCTGAAAAAACATTAAAAATATTGATTAGTTCGGAAATCATTATTAAATTCAGAAACACAACAACACTTAAAGATAGAAGCAAGAATAGACAATGCCTCGCCAGTCGCGCTTGCGACCAGAACCAACAGGACAGTTAAGAATTGATAATGCGTCTTGTGAAAAATGTATTAAGTATTTCTCTTTCATCCCAACAGGCTCCTTTAGCTAATCTATCTCTCTTTTTGGCTGTACCCTTACCCATCTTGTCCTGTGCCTCTGGCTGGTCCACTTTAGGCTCCTCATGTCTGTCATCACCATCGCTATCCTCCTTGTCATCAGCATCAGCTGCAAACTTGTCCCTCTTCTTCTTCTCGTCTTTACTCATGTCTACGTCCTTCTGGTCCTCTCCATCATGCTGGTTGGGGTCATTCTCCTTGGTGCCAGGTCCCCGTGGCCGGAGGACCCGCTGCTCTATTCGTTGGAGCTCTTCTTGAAGTTCTTGGCGTTTTCTGACCAAATATTCTGGAAACATGTGAAGATAATAGTGAATATTTCTCATGTCATGCCTGCAAGGTCCAGAGGCAGGCAAAACACTGTTAATAGGATATTCTTTAGTAATCCCAGGAATAGAAATATTTTTAGCAAAAATCACAGTTTGCATACATCCTCCTTTTTTAAAAAGGAGGATATGTAAACAAGCTTGTATTTTTTGAAGCCCAAGACCATACCTTCAGCTAAAAAAAAAATTGATAAGTACGCAAAAAAAAAATTGATTTAAGTACGCAAAAAAAAAATATTTTGATGTTCTATTTACTCACTGTGATACAATCGACCATATTTTGCTGTAAATCATAAATTACTGAGTTTGACGTGAATGATTTTACCACTGTGTTTTATAACCAGTAGAACAAAATATTCTGATTCTTGGCTAAGAGGAACTAACAAGACTCGAAAGGATATAGGCTGAAAACTGCGAAGGGCTTTAGAAGGAACATGGATGGGTCTTAGTCAGTAAGAGTCTGACACGCCCTTCTGCTCCACCCAGAGCGTAAGAAGTCATTTGATGACTTCCCATCCTTAAAAAAAAAGTGGGCTGAAAAAAATAACGACTGGGAGAAAAATACCTACTTTCATGATACTTTCTACTGGACTCTAACTTTTCAGTGGCCTTTTCAGTCATCTTCTTGGGGAGCCAGTAGATATGCGGCTTGGCCCTAGTCAGGATGAAGTTGGCTAGGTTTTTCTGTGATTCCTCCCACTTCTCAAACTCCTGGACCCGCCCCATTTTGGCTTCTAAAGCCTTGATTGTGGCTTTCTTGTGTTCCCGTTCAGCAAATAGTGTCTTCCTTTCCTTCTGTTCTCTTTCCTTTTCTTGTCTGGCCTGCTCTTCTATTTTGCGTTCCACTTGCGCTTTCTTATCTTCCTGTAATACACCAGTGAATACTCAATACTTCATTACTATAATGATTTATTGCCATGGACAATGTTGAACACAGCAAGATTTATTTTACATTATGCACATGACGTGAATGTCCACAAATTACCAGAATGTCATGTTGAAACATGTTAATCAATTTAATTACTCTCCATGTGACTAAGATACTAACCTTAGTCTGTAACACAATTTCTTCCTGCTTGAATTTCTGTAGTGTTCCCAAAAGTGACCCGAATATGCGTCTGTTACGAGTCCTGGCCTGTTCATCATCACCTTGGGCCCGCAAAACTGCAGCTCTGGTGGGAAGCTCCCGGCATACTGCTGATGGTACCCGGGCCCTCTTGGGACCAGGACCATCGTCTTCTCCATCACTGTCATGTACACGGGCTGATAGTCTGGAAGAATTGAGATAGGATTGCTCTTTTATTGATTTACTCACTAGATAAATCTTTGCTTTCTAATAATATAATTTCTACTTTATAATGTACTCTTTAATCCTTCTACTCCTTTTTATCGTAAAGAACGCTTTCAGTTCCTCTGTGACACACATTCTAGGTCTTTGAGATCATCATAGAATCTAAAACTAAGTATTCATATGCATTCCACTTCCTTCTTTGACAAATCTTTCAGTATACAAGCAGCTTGTTTGTGGAATGCATTACCCATAGAAGTGAGGCGTGCCCAAACACTACCAGCGTTTAAAAGAATGATGAAGGAGCCACTACTTTCTCAATTATATATTTGATATTTATTAGTGTATAAATTGGTACCGTATTTATGTATTTTGTATTATTACGTATAATTTGTATTGTTTAGAACGTTTGTACACTGACAGCCCTAAATCTTTCTCCTTTCATTCAATTCATCCAAAGGTTGTCTGGAAGAGATTGCTATGTGCGATAAGACCGCCCATTGTACACTTATTTTATGTTTGACTATATCAGCAGCTTTTCCCCACAATAGAATACCATAAGACATAACGCTATGGAACTAACTAAAATAGACTAAGTAGGCCGTGTCAACGTCACTGTATTGTCTTATTTCTCTGACAGCGTAAGCTGCAGAGCTGAGCCTTCCCGATAAGCTGGATATATGAGGGCCCCATTGTAGTTTGGAATCAACAGTTATGCCCAAAAATTCTGCCAAGTCCACAGTTTCAAGCACCTAGTCACTTAAGATAATATATAAATTTCTAACATTTGGCAAAGCAAACTTTATACATTTTGTTTTCTTGGCATTTCGAACTAGATTATTTATCGTAAACCAATCCGTAACCATTGACAGTGTTATTTAAGTTATCGAAATCTTTTCTATTCCTATCTACTTTAAAGATAAGACAGGTATCATCTGCAAACAATACTAAGTCACAGATACCCTTTAAGAAAAATGGTAAATCCATTGTACCTTTAACATTTGCAACTGAATTACAAAACAAATAAATTTCTATAGAGATATGAATACTGATAAGACTGTTTGGGTTGGTAAGGTTAAATGAGAATTAGGAAAGACTTCTGTCTTCCTTAATTTCTGAGATCCTTTAAGACCTGAATACATAGGAAAACTAGCTTAAAACATACTTTATCATAAGCATATGGTGTGGAAAGCGTGACTATGACTCCATTTTTTAACTCTCTTCTCCTTTGAAGAGAGCAAGATTTTCTCAGCACCCAAAAAGACAACTTGTTAGACCGTTGAAGACAAAAATGCAGAATATTCAAATAGAAAACAAGCACTTTGTATGACTCGACTGAAAGATCAAGACTCCGATTTAACACTACTCGAAACATTACGTAACTGATATAAAACGCAGGTACGCAACGATCATTAGTTACCGCAACCAATTAGTCACACAAAACCATCCGCATACCTGCTGAAAACTGTTTTTGTCTCATGTTTTCGTTTGGCAAACTGATCATCATTTTTGTTGAAATTGTTTCCACCGTCTGGGAATGAGTTTCGGCCTCCTGCACGATTGTTTCCCCTTGCATGTTCTCCCGTAGAATTAAATCTAGAATTAAACACGCTGTCAAGTCGATAATACAAACATAAAATCCCAAAATTTACATACATACAAGGTGATCGCTAACCTATCATTGAATCTTCCGGTAGTTTGAACTATCTTTTTAATGTTTTCATCTATTTTAAACAAACTACTCCTCTCATTTTCTAGTTGAGCACGTAAAGAAGTAAACGATACAGCTACTTCTGTCCCCATAATATTTAAAAATAATGGAAAAATACAATATTCATTTAGCACTTGAGCTTTTTTTTTAATTTTAATAATCGCTATAGCAATCCACAGATTATACAATGACTTCGTTTTGTTGCGTCTGAATCACAGAGTACCACTGTGTACAATATAACTAGTACTATTAAACGTTACTGTAGGAAATATCAGTTTCTTTTTATTATTATTTTGTCAAACAATCACACGTTAATCAAGAAGAAAAAAAAAACGCAAATTGTTTTATTTTATTTTATTCAATAAATACCAAAGTTGTTACAATTAATTACAATAGATGGCTCTGGTTTTGCTGTATTGCTTATACTACTTGATACTAGATGTCGCTAGTTTCATTAAATTTGCTATTCTACGTAATACTAGACGGGGCGTTGTAAGTCTGAAAATTTAAAATGTTATTAGTTCGTCCAAAATTATATAATTTGTAAGAAATGAATAAATAATTTAAAAAAAGTGTTTAAAAGAAAGAAAGAAAGAAAGAAGAAAGAAAAACTTAAATGTCACCCGTTAACCGTTTTTCCACGAAATCACTTTTTTTTCATAAGTTATTTCTACGACATTTCCTTGGCACAAAACACGCGAAAAATGAAATGAGTACCTGATAATAAATCTCGTTGCTTCCTGTGTGGCTGCGGCAGGTGTAGAGAGGCGGGCGGCAGTTTAATTTCACGCATGCCCGAGCGCGGCCTGCGCGACTGCCCGCCGGCGCCTGCGCAGCGTCACCGCCTGTCACCCAACACCGTTACACAAGAAAATGCAGAAATTACACATTATAACGTAATAATGAATGCAGACTTTTTGCTGAGGTGCAGGCAAAAACTGATGAGTGAGATATCTACTATAGCCCTATAAGTTCATTTTGTTTTGCTTCAGACCAGTCTGCCCGTACAGTTTTTAAGGTTTAGGTAGTAAAATAGCGCCAGGGGCTAGGTAGAGACTCGGCTGCTGACATCCTTTTGCAGAATTGTAATAAATGGAAGGTCGCTGTTCGGCTCACAGTAAAGAAGCGGAATACTTCCACAGAAACTATTTACTTATTTACCTACTTTATCCGATTCTCATCATATCCTTCGTGCGTCAGGTTGGTACCTATGTAGCTACATGTTCTCTGAAACAGATTAAGATCTGTTTTCACGAGTTGGTTCGGCTTCGTAAACGTTTCAAGTGCTACCGGCACGGTACGCTGATTGTGACATTAAAGTTACATCTCACAGGCACGCCTATGATCTTCTAGCAGTTAACTTATAATTAGTTGACTAAGTAATTACTAAGGTAGGTAGGTAGGTACCCAACCTACTGTTAGGCAATCGGCAAGTGTTGAGATCCCTCAACAATCCCTCAACTTGCCGATTGCCTTGCCGAATTTACCTAAAGACAAATACGTAATCATTTTTGAAGTGAAACTTCTTTATCGGTGTTGGAAAAAAAATTACCGTCACATTTCTCGGTTACGCGTCACATTTTTCCGTTACGCGCCATCTCTTTCTTGTCCCTACCACCGTTGATTCGAAGAGTACTTTCTCCAGCGGAGTAGGGATAGCATGTCGTTTAAGCGGACTTACTCCCACCACTAGACTTGACCGTTTTTTGTATTAGAGATAGTTGTTGTTGTGGTAGTTGTTGTTGTGGTAGTTGTTGTAGTTGTTGTTGTGGTAGTTGTTGTTGTTATTGTTGTTGTTGTTTTGTTTTTACAAAGTAAAAATGAAAACAAAAGTAGATCATTTTCCTAAAAATAAGGTCATAAAGAAGTTTCACTTCTTACGTGTGTACACTTATAGTACACCCACACATTTTTTACCTACAATTTACCTACATTACATTTACCTACATATCTAATAAATTCATCATCATCATCATATCAGCCGAAAGACGTCCACTGCTGGGCATAGGCCTCGCCCAAATGTCACCCAAGAACCAGTCCTGCACGTCTTGCAACCTTCAGCTACCCACGACCCTCACCAGGTCATCGGTCCACCTTATGGGAGGCCTTCCAATGCTACGTCTTCTGGTACGCGGTCGCCACTCCAGAACTTTTTAGCCTCATCGACCACCTGTTCTGCGAGCAATGTGCCGGTTTGGCGTTCCTTTGGGCTATGTGGGATACCTTGGTTCTCATGCGGATATCGTCATTTGCGACCTAATAAATTACCTATAATTGATTAGATATGATCGTCTTAGGTGACCGTGAGTAGCTGAAACATAGGTAGGAACGAGTAAGTAGTAGTCAGCTCCTTACACGTACTGATCGGAAATGGGTGAGGAATCTTTTATTTTTACAGGTGCAATACTCATCATCATTATATCAAAAGCCGAAAGACGTCGACTGCTGGACATAGGCCTTCCTCAAGGGGAAGCGTAGCGATTATGGCAACCCCCCCCCCCCCCCCNTGAGCTGCTATTTCCTTGCTAGTTTGCTGAGCAACCTGTATTAAGGAGACTATAATTATTAACTATTTTTCTTAACCTTTTGAACGCCATTGTCACGGATATGTCACCGGAAAATTGCGGACTCAGTAAGATTGTAATAAATCTTGCTTAGATTATAATTTCTCGATATACATATTTTGAAAAAATAGTTTTGAATACAATAAATCCCACCCAAGTTCAAAAGTTTCAATATATCCGTGTCTTGTTTAGAAAAACAATAGTTTACAATTTCACGCGATATTTCACAATTTTACGGGGTTTGCCATTTTTCGGTGACATAAACATGACAAGAAAGCGCATGCCCTGTACGTGTGCCAAATTCACAAATATGTGACAAAAAGTACGGCGAATTTGTTGCGTTTATGCTCTGGCGTTCAAAAGGTTAATATGACACGGATATATTGGAAACTATTGAGCTTGGATGGAATTGATTGTATACAAAACGGTTTTCTCATGTTTTATAGAGAAATTTTAATCCCAAGATTGTTTTTTTGTCTAGGAAACATACTTACATATTGATCATCATCATCATATCAGCCGAAAGACGTCCACTGCTGGACATAGGCCTTCCCCAAAGGGGCAACCCCCCCCGGGTTGCCATAATCGCCACGCTTGGCAGGCGGGTTGGCGATCGCAGTGTAGCTGTACCACAATACTATGCAGCTTTAAAACTGAAGATATTAGATAGGTACTGTTACAAAAAATCATGAATATACTTATATACTATACTTATTTAAGTACCTACCTGCATTAAAAATATTTAGCTAAGTATACAATTAAAAATAAGTTGTTTAATAAGTGTATGAAAATAAATATTGTATGTGTAGACATAATCCAGTTTCTGTTAAGAATTTAATTAATCTGAGAAGAAATCAAATAAAACTGAAATGTAGCGTTCTCGAGAGGTTGAGATAAGCAAACACGTGCTGTTTTATTGTATCCTGCTGATTAAGAACAAGTAGTACTTATTTATTAAATTAACGGTTGCTATAGGTACCTACCTTTAAACTAAACAATCAAGCATCTCAAAAACTTGCGATGATTGCAGTATTCATTTAACTTTTTAGATTACCGATGCGGACCTATGTCGAAAAGACTTCCACAGCTTGATCATCATTGGATGATGATTAGAACCACGGACGTAGCTATAGCTTTCATAAGGGAGGGGGGGGGGTCCAAATATTTACAAAAATAAACTAGTTTTGGCCCGGGCTTCACGCAGAATTTTGAACGCCAGTCTCATTCGAAGTGCTATTATTTATTAAAGGTCCCATTAAAGTAGGTGGACAAAGGTTAACTAAGCGTTCAGTAGGTACGTCTAACCAAAGATTTCCAAGCAAAAAAAAACACTGATTAAAGTGATTTTATTTTGACCTAAAATAATAAAATTTTCGTTACACTAGAATAAACACATCCATTATGGGTAGGCTACCTGACATTTATTTTTTTACCACTGTCCTTACTTTTGTGGTCTGAATGATTTCTAAAAGTTTAAAAGTTTATCCATCTATTTTAATGAGAACGTTGGGACCTTATTAATGTTGGGTACGAATTAATAGAGTTCCAATTTATATTATTTTGTTATGTGTGAATATACTAATAAAACTAGACGAATAAATTCGAGGAATTGTGTATGAACAAAATTATCCACATGAACCGCTGTCAAAGGCATAAGTATCCAAAGCACTGGTAGCATACCCGCGTTGAATGGCAATGCTAATTCATTGGCTGAAGAAAAGCCCAGCCTTCTGGTCACGTGGACAGTCGACTAGCTGTTTGCTGATGTCTCATTGTCTTCATACCTAAAGCAAAAAGAAGAGAAAAATGCAAATACCAAACAACTTTTCATTTAATATTATTCTGTACGTTATTTTCAGCAACACTATTAATTACCTAGCAGACCATTGTCGGCTTAAACTTCAGCATTCTTTCACAGCCCATCATAACAAGTCACTCTGCCCTCTCGTACAACAACTAATAGAACATATATCCTCGCGTCTCCCCCCCCCCCCCCCCC
>NDFZ01005299.1:220917-238586 GCA_002192655.3 Mamestra configurata
TCCCACTCAGTGATCGCGAGTACATCACGCTCCGCGGCGCGTGCATCCTTCCCTGCGCCGGCGCATACAGCTATTATGAAAAAAGCAATTAGCTGAAATGTTTAGTTAGGGGTGGCACTGTACAGTGATTTGAGAGAAACACACTGAAATAATTAATTGTGTCTACATTAGGGATGATTCACATTTCATGTGAAGCTTTTATGTCAATATTTTTTCTTAACTGTAATCTATTCATTTATTTCTTTGGGAATGTCGCAACATGCTGTGTTCACTTTTTCCATACCTATATTTTATTTTAATATACTTTCTTAACTGGGTTAATTTAATATCCAAGCTTCATATCGATACCTTTATTGCTTTTCTATTATTTTCTACATGGCCAAGTAATTTATTTATATAATGGATTTTTAAACGATTCAAATATAAATAATATGGGAGATTGTAATGAGGGTCCATTACAATCTATTATTATAACAATCGTTTAATCTTTGAAATAGTTTAAAGTCGACCTAACTAAACGATAAACTATGTTGATGGAATAGCGTTCAAATCTATTGAGAAAGGAAAAAGGGGTACGTTTTATTTAAATCCAAATTAATATGATTAATTCGAAAGCTGTGTCTGTCTGTCTGTTACGCTTTCACGCCTAAACCGCTGAACCGATTTTGATGAAATTTGGTACAGAGATATTCGGGGATGAAAGTTTTTATAGGAGTCCGTCATTATTGAAGATAAAACCATGAACCTTTGTATTACGGACTTGACAAAGAATAAATAAACATAGTATGTAGCGTTTAAAAAAAATAGTATCTAAAAGATTAAAATGCTGCCAAAAGTAACTATTCCATGCGGAAGAAGTCGCGGGCCAAAGCTAGTATCTTAATGTGATCGTGACTGGAAGACACCCACCCAGTTGCCCGCAGCTTCGCTCACTGACTAACTCACTTTCGCATTTATAACATTTAGGATTTCACACTACAACAAACAAAGTAATACCCACTTCAAAAGTCTTAAGATGAGACAGCTCACAATGCTGCCCCGTCGGCCTTAGGGCTCCGGTGGCAGCCCTGTAGCCCTGCGCAGCACGGAGCTGTAGTTTCGTCTAAATCCGTCGCGTTCGGCCGAGCGTTCAGGCGTGCTATGAAAAATGGTCGCCTCACTCTCTGCGACTGTCGACTGAGAGAGGGACACTCACGCGCATCCTACGGAGTTCACTTCAATCAGCTTTGATCGAATTAGACATTCATTTGGTTTTGATTTTGCGTGAAACAAATGTTTTTTATGATAAAATAAAAAGTTATCACATAATAATAATATTTCAGCAGTAATATGTTCCCAGGGCTTTGCTCCCGTGACCTGTCGTTGCCGATTGCACATAGATACCCTGTGAGCTGTATGAATGATGTTTTAGAATTCGATACTATATTATAGTAGAGTAGCACTGTCCGTCTGTCTGTCAGCGGGCTGTATCTCAAGAACTGTAATTAGTAGTCGGTTGAGATATTCGCAGTGTGTATTTCTATTGCCGCTATAACAACTGATAATAAAAATTAAATTCAAACTAGAAACGCGATTTTTTCGGTTCATGGTACGGAACCCTTCGTGTGAGAGTCCGACTCGCACTTGGCCGGATTTTTCTTCATAACTTAATAGTTTCTGCCAGTGGCTTCGCCCGTGTGGAAGCCGGGAACAATTTTCCGGGATAAAAAGTATCCTATTTCATAAGCCAGGACATGCTCTACACGTATGCCGTTTCATCCAAAGCCGTTCAGCTGTTTAGACGAAACGGTAACAACCAGACAGAGAGACCGGTACTTAAGTAATAGAATTAGCCTTCAAGTAATTACCTATTTACATACATATGTCTCTTCTTGCAAACTTAAACTATAACCAGGGGAAAGTGAGATTAGTTTCGTGCGTTATGTAGCCGTGTAGCTTGTACAAGTGGAACAGCTGGTACCTGCATTATAAAATCGTTATAACTTGAATTTTATAGCACTTTGACAAATAACGAAATACAAGGTTTCAGTGAACTCGGAATTTGAACAGCGCGATTAATGTGTGGACATTTCATAATTCTGCATAAAACATTTGTAGCCATTTGATTGATATTATAATTTAACCACTTAATTTTTTTTTAATTTGTCGAGAACATGGGAATGTTTACAACCCAAAGGTAGAGTCTATCGTAGAGTTGCGTTATACTATCGGTTACTGGGAGGTCCGCCCCAGATTTGCTCTGGCTGTTCACCTACCGTTCAAATCCTGAGAGATTTTTTTCCAATAGGTGCAGTGGTTCAGTAGAATACTCTCCGCACATAATATGTATACAAATTTACAAAAAAAATAACGCTCTCTTCATAATATTAATAAAGATACAGATAATGAAACTCGGAAGTGGAATAATCGTGCAGGGAGCTAAAAATCTCCGATTTGGTTGATCTCGTAGCGATGTCAGTGAGGCGTAGCGGTACTACGGCGTAGATGCACAAACGTAGCCGTAGACGTCTCGCAGGAGATCAGCGAAGCGTAGCGCGTAGCCGCGTAGCACCCCTACACGCTTCATTGAAAACGTTATTTTTTCATTTGACTACTTTTAAATTTTATATTAACCTAATTCGTTGATCAGCCTATATCGTTTTTCAGTTAACAGTTTTAGAGTAGAATTCACTATTATTCCACGAAATTCAGTCACTGCACCGAATAAGGACGATGGTTAAGAATCAAGTTAATTAGGAGAAAATAATAACTAACTACTTTTTAAATGAAACCACCAATTATAAAATACTGTTTAGTTTTATAATAAAATACCACGTGAGATTCTCGAACTGAATGAGAAAAAATTTAAAACATGCATAAAACGCACTCTATGTAGACAGGCATATTATAAACTGGAAGATTATATCCTTGATAAAAATGCTTGGCTAAATGCCGGTCCTGCTCCACAGCCTCAGCCGCTTGGTTCCACTAGTTAGGTTTTATATTTGGAAGAGATGCTCACCCTCTTTTATGTCTAATAATAATACTATTCCGCATAATCTTATATTATGTTTGGAATAAACTTTTCTTTTTCTGTATTTTCAGATTGATATTCATAGTTTTATATAATTTAGAAGCAATTTTTATTTCAAGTTCTGTAAATGTGAGAACCCTGGACCATTATGTTAATAGATAGTTTCCTTGTTTGACATGAAATAGCAGGGGCAGTTGAGGGTGTGTCATGCTCACTCCAATGTCTCGCTGATGGTGGCGCGTGTATCGGATCATTCAGTTCCCTTCAAAATGGTTGAGCTGAATGGTGCTGATGCACGCGTCATGTTCGTGAACGGGCGCCGTCAGTGGAGACTGGTCATCCCTTGGTTGCCACTGCCTCATTTTAATATTTCATACTATAAATTGTTTTTTTTCCTTTCTTTACATTGTTCTCATATATAGAAGCAACAAGGTTTATGTAACCAGGATTTTTGTAAACATAAAATGATTTAAAAGAGTGTCCGTGGAGTTTCTTGCACGTTCTTCTCCATAGAGATCTACGCTTGCGAACGTGCAAATAGCTTCATGTTTTTGACGGACTGACTTTGACAATTCAAAAGTACCTGATAATGGTTTATTTGAAATAAATGCTTTGACTATTGACTATTGACTATTGACTACTGATTTACAAAATACTGTCCAATTGTTACAATATTGTAGGCACTATTATTATTTTCTTCAACGAGTAATACTTTAGAACATTGATTTCAGTGTGGAAATATTTAACTTTTCCTCCCTTCCCACTTGCGTGTGCGCATGTACTGTTGTTTCAGTGTTTGTACGATCACACATTTTTGTGTCTCGCCGCCACGCTCGCTTGCCGTAATTGATGGTCAGCCGCTCGCGAGTGAGTGTGAGTGTGAGTCGTGTCTACCCTCCGGAGCTATTTGTAAACCAAAACAAAGGACCCGTGAGGCTTCCGGTTGAAGTTTAAGAATATTATTGGTGACGACATAGTTATCCAAATAGGGATTACTATGTCGTCACCAGCACGTTTAAAAAAATAATAAAAATCTGCCAAGTGCGAGTTGGAGTTGCATATGAAGGTCCTTACAATAACCCTCCGTTTTAATTTTTAATTTTTAATTTATTTGTTTTTTATAGCGGCATTGACAGTACGGACTCGTTCTATCTGTTACAGTTTTCTATGAGATACAGGCCGCTGACAGACAGACGGTCAGCGAGTGGAGGCTTAGTAATAGTGTTCCGTTGGTTAACTTTCGGGTACGGAAACTCAAAGAATAAAATAACTTAGCGTATAGCAGGAATGATTGCAGGTTGTACTTAATGCAAATTGCCCTTTGCGGAATTGACCTTTTACTGACTCACCTAGTGTTTTTGTCAGTCATTAATGTTCTACTTTGGCAACCTGTAGGCATCTATCAAGGTGGATTTTTCTATTTTGGGCTCAGCACACAGTGCATGCATCGTTAGGTACCAAGCTTCTGTTTGTAATGTCTGTCTGTCTGCCCAAATAATTAGTAACAAGGTAGGACAGTTACTCCGCAATGAATCAGGCAGGCCGCATCGTCCGCGATCAAAGCGCGCCACTGCCGCCATTACGTTCCCGCCAAAACGACGAGCGCCATCTTGTTCCCGCCGGCTGTCAGTCGCGACGGATGGCGGAACAGCGCACGCGCAGCCCAGCTAATAAAACGCTTATGCTGATTAATTGCGACGCACATTACGAATAACTCCGTCCGTCTGTCACGGTTTGTCTCTTAATATCTTTAGAACCGGCGCTGAAAATGAAAAAATACCCGCCGCGAACAGGCGCAGAACTAACATGTTTTAGTGTGACCAGCGAGGCGTACCGCGGAACGAAACGTATTTTTAATTCAAGTCTACCGCGACGAATTAAATAAATCTTTGAAGTGTAAAACAGAAATTAAATAGTTATAAATACCGTCGTAATATAATGAGTAATTGTGTTGATTTTTCAGCGCATTTTCACGACAAGTTTTTGACAAGTTTTCCTGTTAAACTCGTCTGACGTCCTCATTATTATTTATAATTACTGTGAAATGGGTTTTGAAGAGCGCTGGAAACTCCCGAAAATAGATCAACCTCATGTAAACTACGAATGAAATGTCAAATAAATTAGTTGAAATACCTTCTAGAATAAATAATTGCTCATTGGACATATAATTTCTTTTTTTAATATAATTCGATTTATAGATTGACAACAAATCCAATGACACCCCTTTTACCCCCTTACCTTTTTTTTCAGTATACTTAATTAACAGTTTAAAGGTATTGTTTAACCGCTTCGGATGATCGGACCGAGAGCGGCAGTTTAAACTTCCATCACGTCACCGCAAACCTTAATAATTTCAGCGAGCACATCAACGTCGTGTTTCGACAATCACACACATCGTGCAATAACTTCGGATCGCAATGAGCCATCCGCCACCAGGTACGCTACATGTGGCGGTAACAAGGTGTAACTGCGTCTGCGCTCGCGCAAATGGTTCGCAGCCAATCGCAGCCAGTCGCGGCGAGTCGCAGCCGACCGCGCGATCCCGCGGCCGCGCTGCAGGTACTTAGCGGACTAATTGGACGTGCTGGGCTCATTGTGCTCATCATAGTTGGCTGTGCAACTAATTTATGATTGGAACATTAATTTTTATTCAAGTGGCTAGTTGCTGGCGGTTAGGATTCGAAATTGGTTGATAGTAACAAGATTTTGGTTGCATGATAATGCCTGAAGATATTATTTGTCTCCAATTCTGTTTGAATTTCTGAAAGGGAAATAAAAATATCGTACCGTGCCTGTAACACTGCAGTAATCAACAGTCTAGGTCATCGATTAATTTACAAGTAATTAAAAAATCTGTTTGTATTCAACTGTTTCTTAAATGCAGTAATGTTATGACTACAAGCATTAACAGCTAGAGCTAATGAATTCCACTAATCGATTATTGCAAATTGCTTGAAACTGAATTAATAACTGATTACCCACATAACCTCATCCGTACAACTGACGAACAGACTACGTTAGTAATGTTTTCCCGGAGTACATTACTCTCTCCGCGCAGTAAACTTACACTTATCTGGAAAAACACGAATTAACGTCCCGTACCCAATTACATTTTGGCAAGCTTTCAGCTTCATATCATAAATCAGCTGTTGGTACGTCAGCGTATGAATGGCAGCGTTCCGCGTACCCGCGCGTCCACGCGACTTGAAAGCGCGCTTCCACGAAGAGACGCTCGAGCGGACGCGGTTCCGCGCGGCTGATAACCGCTGGATCTAGTGTGCCAGTAGCTTTATTTATCTTTAGGTTGTTTGTGATTATTTTATGTTTTGTTTACATAGATAATAGAGTGTTTAATCGTTAAAATGATCCTGTTTTTTTAAGTTAGATCAACATAATTGTACACCGCTCGCACAAAGGTCTTGTTCATGTAACATGTGAGAAATTGTCACCAACGACAAGAAGCGCCTTTGTAAAATGTGGCTAAAGTGCCTTCAGCAGAAACTTTGGCTATCTTTTGTTGCGGGTTTTTTGGAGCTTTTTCCATTCAGACATAGGGCCGTAGGCGTATGCCGAGGTACCTGAGGTTTTTGAAGTGAGACAAGGTTTGTAAAGTTTGTATGGAAGAATCTCAACGCTTGGTCCGATAAAGTTGAAACTAATTAATTGAAAATTGTAGTCTGTTTTTGCATTTTTCTAAAATCAACCACTAAAGGGGTGTAAAGAGTTTAAACGGATCTAACATTTTTTCAAATTCAACCCGCAATGGGATGAAGGGCGCAACAGTTGCGCTGATCATGTGGCGTCAGCAGCAAAAAAGTCCGAGTAATTAATGTAAATCGTTGTAATAAATTTAACAAAACTGCCCTTTAAGTAGGCAAAGGGGGCGTTGAAGTTCGTGAAATAAATTCTAAATCTACGAGGACAAAGTCGCGGGCGAAGTGCTAGTATCTATAATTCTATGGGTAGTGTCAGTAGCGGTCTTATCGCTGATAGCGATACCTACCAGACAACCTTTGGAGGGACAGAAATCATTTAAAATAAAAAGGGGGGTACTCTGCGATGTACTGCTAGAAAATAAATTTTCCTGCAACGGTCCCGTCCCAATTTTTAAGACTCCCATTGTAAACGCATGGAAGTAACCCTCTCCACCAAGTTAGCTACTGCACCCCTTTCCATCGATACGCGAGAGCATGCGCGTCTGTCTTCTGTTTGAAGTGACGCGTCGTAAATCTGCCGGCAAGCGATGCGGCCCGCATCCGCAGCCATCAGGCACCACCCCAGGCGCGAGGGGTCAGCAGGAGTACTGTATCTTGGGGGGATATAAAAAGAATAGTGTTCAATGTTATCTATTGTTGAACAGTATTGTTATAGTGGACTGGAAAAATCTACATCATGACGACCAACTTCACTCTACAACTGCGGTTATGAAATTTTGCCATTTTTATCAATTTCAATACAATCCTGATATTACCGTTGTTTTGTTGGTCGGTGTTTCCGAAACGCCACAATGGCCTGAAATGACACAATTAATTGCCAGTGTTGGCACATTTTCAAACAGTAGATATGTGTCTAAAAATGGGTACAAACTGTATCTAAAATGTTCTCAAGTTGTTATGCAGATAATAAAGTAAGTATATAGGTAGTACAATACATACTTTTCAACTTTGTTTATTTTGCACGATCCACATTGCAAGGAAACGATTTTCCAAGTAAAACTGGTTTTGAGAAGATATGTATGGTATGGCTTGGTGTCACAAGTCACAATAATAATATTATTATATCTACGTTAAAGATATTCAGGAAAGTTGTAATAGTGCTTGACGCTTCCGGAACCAAATGACGTAATGATTCCACGGAGAAGCGAACTTAATGATTGCTGTAAACGTAAATATTATATTGAAACAGTTTTACAGATTTTACACAGTCCATTAACTTTGTGTTTTCAGGACATTTCAACAGACTTGAAAAAAATGCAAATGAATACGATAGCAAAATGAACAGGACTATTGCACAAAATAAACTACAACTAATTGATAATAATATTGAAACAAAAAAAATACATCTCATTAGCAAATATTAGCGAATTCAGAGCGTAGCAGATAGTGTGCGGGCGCAGAGGCGCGGCGGAGCGCGGCCGAGGGCAGCCGAGGGCGACCGAACGCGCCCGAGTGCGCCCGAGTGCTCCCGAGTGCGGCCGACTGCGGCGGCACGGACGCCGCTCGGTAAATACCGACGATCAACATTGGTTTATGCAAGTAGCCCGTGTTTGTGCTCATGAAAGCTTAGTTAACTGTTTTTTCATGGCCATCCTACATTAACATTTATTTTGAGAGGGTTTTCGAAAACCAATTAATTATGGCTGTGCCAATGGCGCCATGGCCGTGGCGTCCCGGTGTTCCTTTTCCCTGTGTTTGTTTTTTTAAATACCTACCGTAGTATTTTTCATTTAAAACTTTGTTTTAAACTTTACCTTCACATTGATTGTAGGGTTGTACTAATGTTGAGTCACTATCTGCATAGTCTCCACTCTTCAATCACCTGCCCAGCCGAAAGGCTGGTTTTCCGCCATCTTTAAAACTGCTCTGTAAATTGAAACACAAGAGTAGTACACAAGGTGCTCGCAGGAATCCGGAACATTTCATAAAAAGGTCAACAGCGTCGTGACAGTACGTTTTTCAGCTGAAACACAATACGTTCAGTTACAGACGCGCAGTTAATGAACATCACATGACGACTGCGACAGGAGATCGGCTTACAGGGCTGTGAGTCAGAAGAAATTATCTTTAAAACAATTTCAGTAAGTGTAGACAACTTTATTTGGTTAGTATCGGCCCGAGAGCCAATTCTACTCATTTTTAAACAACGTTCCCATTCGCGTGTAAGTCGCAAAGTGTCAAAAAAGCCTCAATTTCACTACATTTTTGACTGATTGCGACTGTGATGCGAACGTGTGCTTTAAAATTAGTAGTTTTGGCACTCTGAAGTTTAAGACAAGTGTCACGCTGTCAGCGCTAGCGTGGCAAACTTCTAAAATCTATGGTATTGACAAACGCTGTCGAAATGTCACGTGATCGATCACTTATATTTTGCTATTTCGACAATCATCGTCGTTAATAGAACGGCACTGTGTCCGGAGCCTCAGGTGTCCTGTACATAAAGTTTTTTTCCTGTAGGAATTTAGTTCCATTTTTCGAAATTCCTTCATATCCAGTGGAATTTGTGCCAGTTAACCAACTATGGTCAACTATGATCAACTGACACGAATCTAATACAATTTTCATTTTACAATTATTTTTGTTTGGTCCAGTATTGAGCTACAGCGAATACATCCATTGAAGCAATCATTAGGTCGTCTCGTTTACAGGTCACAGGGCTTGCGGGTTAAGATCGAATATGGGCTATGGTCTACGGAAGGACGTCGGCAGACACTGAAAGCACTGTGGAAAATCTGTTCCTAAATAACGAACATTATCTATAACTTTGTGTGCTGGACATAAACTTTGGTCTATTCTCATATTTCATCACAGTATTTAAACCAGAATTGTGGATATTTATTAGTTGAAACTTAAATTCTCAGAAACTGTTTCTTCTTGATAGCCCTGTGACAAGAGCATCCAGCACACCAGACATGCTCGGTGGGAAGGGCGGCGCCTTTGATACTGATACGCCGAGGGCTGTGACATCCACACATTGTGACAGTTCGGCTCATGTCTGTGTGTGTGTGTGTGTGTGTGTGCAGACAAGTTTGACGTGTGACTGACGCTTTGTTGTGAAAATTAACTGGTCTGATATTTGATAGTGGCGCTGAAGGTGGCTTGAGTTTGTAGGTACCTACAACAGTTGTTTTTCATGGAATGTATTTCTTTCACCAGATGGAGGTGTGGTAGTAGCAAATTAGCAAGCTCAAGAGGCTCATCCTCCCGGGCAGCAGTTAGGTGAGCCATGGGCCGCCTCTACAAGCCTGCTGAGTATTTAACCAGCGTCAAAAAAAGGAGGAGGTTCTCAATTTGGTTGTGATTTCTTGAGACAAGTGACTGTCAGCGGTAGCGTGGCATAGTCGATTGTCTAAACATCAAAAATGTATAGGATTGACAAATGCTGTCAATATGTGATCAATCTGGGTAAGCTCGCTCCATCGTCGACTTTGTCTCTGTCATCTATGATCTAGTCTAGAGTCAAGAGCAAACTAACCTCGAAAAAAAATGAAATCCGAACATTTTGGCGTTTCGAAAATCGCTTTTCTAGCGCGCCGCACCGCAACTTCGTCTGTCAAAAGAAAACCTAACCTATCCGAGGCGGGTCCTATAATTGTCGAGCTCGCTGCGCTCGCTCTTGCATCTTTTGTTTTAAAATTGTATGCACAAGTCAAATAACTTCTATTTACACAGATATATGTAGAGTTGGCGAAGGATTTATTTTTTTGCAGTGGAGAGAACACTAAGATTGGTCTAAAGGACCTGACGATGGAATCAAGCTTGAAGAAATTAGCTAAATTTGGCTACTGTATTATTTGAACAAGATCAAAGGACCTCAAGATTTTCAATATAAACTTTATCGTTGACGAGTCTGACGTTTAAATCTCAAAATAAATGGAAGACGAATGTTTATTCTATACTTTTCCTGTTTTTATTCCTCGTAGACACATTCTTCGGTCGTTTAAACATTAACAAAGACACACGGCGGCTGAACACAAATTGATGATCCAATTATCGCTTTAGGCAACTGTGCTTTAATTAAATATCTAATTAAAGGCACAGATACCATCGACACTGCTTCCGTTGTTTTACCGCCCTTCAACCCTTGTCATTCAAGAATCAACCATAACGTCTGGGGCACAAAGCTCAGAATCAAACACCTTTATACCCTGCAACTACACCACATTCCCATCCAAGGGAAAACCAACTCCATCATCTTAGAGCTAAAGTCCTGTTTCCCATAAATGTGTTCCCAGTAAGGGGTAAGGTAGGCGGCCCGATTACCGTTGGCGGCGGAGCGTGGCGGCCGCCGCTGAGATCTGAAGCGCATGCGCATGGGAAGCGCCCGCGCTTATTAATAGTGCGCGAGATACTGCGCGCGCGCAGCCTGCCCGGAATAATGGGGTTTTAGTGGAGGGCGGGTTGGTGCTTTGGAGTCCAAAGAGGTTCGTTAGGGATGCATGAGGCTGTAGATTTGGAAATGCAATTCCAAAAAAGTATTTCCGCGTTGCAAATTTAAAGAGATTGAAAGAAAATAATGTTTCTTTGTTTAATATTTCAACCAAATTCCATTCGCACTTGTTTACATGTCCATTCGCCGTTGTTTACATGTCTACATGTCTGCCGTGGGCGAGATGAAATTATGGTTAGTAAATGATAAAGTTACGTTTCTTAATTAAAATTGTAACAGCCCACTTTTACCCGGATCAATATAGGTACACAGCGAGCAGCGTTGCCAGGATGACTGGACTCAAATTTATGACGACACTTGACAATAACAAGTACACTACAGAAACTATCCTAGCAACAAAACAATGGATTAACTATCATAACTCAAGAGACACTGACACATTAAGGGTCCGTTTCCACCAAAGATGTGCGAAGATGCGTAGCGAGAATTGTGTTTGTTAAGAACCAATAGAATCGCTTTATTAAGCTAGCCTCGCTCTTCGCAGCTCCGGTGGAAACGGCGTAGCAGCGCGAGGTTTTTGTACGAACAAAACAATTGAGGCATGGGTCCGATTGATGTGTGCAAAGGATGTGTGCTAGGGATGGACGCGAGCGAAATTTCAGTTTTTCGCTCGCGTCAGAGTCCGCTACCCAACCTCGCACCGGTCATCTGCACACCGTGTCACAGCGTCGCTACGCATCCTTGCGCCACTCATTTTCCTCGCACATCTCTGATGGACACGCACCCTTACACGACAATGCAGCGACTATGTTAACAAACTACCTATGTATACATACACACTCATACGAAGTAGGTACTCTCAGAGCGGTGTCACTCCTCAGCGGCCCTCCTCCTCATTACAATCATGTCCTCACACAACAGACAAGCTTTCAAGCTCGAATTTAGTAACAGGTATTACGAACGAGGTCCAGAATGTCCACTCTGATCCACCATATAATTATGTTATCAACACTGGATAACTGAAAAACTGATGCACAAAATTTTCTTCATCTTCTTCCCTCCCCCGTGCCCCTGTATACAGTATAGCCTATGTGTTACATAAGCTCCTAGCTTCCATTCATTTGATAGACTACTGCTCATAGTCATGAGAATCTTTCAAATTGAATGTAGGGATGGGTCCTACGGTACTAAAGAGATGTTCCTCATTGTAATGTGGAATTATTATCCAACAGCTTTATTTATTTGAACTTCATGTACCTACAGTACAGTACTGGGACACAGGCGGACTTAATGCAACAAGGCATTCTCTGCCAGACAATTTTTGGGTTAATAAGAGTACAGTGTAGAGTAAGTTTGCCGTTGTCCAAAGGATATGTTGTCATGCTGGATAGACTTTAAGAGTGCCTAAGCATCAAGGATTCTACTTCGGAATCTCGTCGGAAATTTAGCTAAAAGCAATGACTGATACATAGGGATTTCAGTGTCCGAAAGTGGCTTTTGTACAGAACCAATAGGATCTTCATCTACGAGATACATTGAGTGGAATTCTTGCTTCTGTGTATCAGGAAACGTCGTGTTCTAGTACAGAGTGATTAGGTTACTTCTGATCGCTTGCCATCAGATAAGATTGATTTAAGAAACGTTTCAGTAAGACTTCTGCCACTCGTCCATGGTGTCGCACGACCACATAAAAGCCAGGTGCTCTATGAATAGCTGGGCGCGCTCGGCGGCGCGTGACCGACTGATTAGAACAATCCTGCGCACGCGCCGTCAACTCAGTGTGACAGGCTATGTATAGCGCGCGGGTAGGCGGATGTTGTCACAGAGCTGTCATTGTTGGGCTGAAGCTGAAACCTGTACTAAACTCATCAGGTAATGGGTTCTTGTGATTGAGGAACCGTGAGGTGGTATAGATTGCACAACTTCGGTTGCTTTTACCTCCTGAAACACAGTTTTCCACGATATTTTATTCCGTTGTGAGTATTTGTGAACTTTTTCCAAGATCAGAGTGCCAATTTTACTATTTTTAAGCAACGTTCACATTCACAACTCAGTCGCAATGTTTCAAAAATCCCCATCTTTCATAAATGTTTGACAGCTTGCGACTGAGATGCGAATGTACCTTGCTTAAAAATAAGGAAAATAAGCACTCTTATACCAGAATAGGTTTCAGCATCCACTACCAAACTGAATGCTAACTGCTTACTAACTGAAGTCGTTGTTTAGAAAGACAATAATCTCTCATTAGGTTTATTGTTTCCTGCAGGCTAAAGTACAAAGTCCCACGATACCTTTCCTTCAGTACAGCTTAACCCGGAAAATGCAATTTTGCCTATCCCGTTTAACAGCAGCCTTCTAGTACACTTCCAACACAAAAAGAAGACTTCTTCAACCGTTTTCGCCTCCGGTGGTCCACTTCGAGAATAATACCGATTCATTATTTTTCCGCCACACTTCAAGGCTTTCACTTAATCCCTCTCATAATAACACATTTGCACCAGACCAGTACCTAGTTATAACCGAGCTAGGATTATTTCACTGGCAGATTAGCATGACAATCAAATACATGTGTCTCGGAGATCATAAAAATAAATAAAACATCTCGGCACAAATTGATTTAATAACGATATGCACATGTCGTTTCCCTCGGCTTCCTTTACTTAACTTGAAAGTATTGAAAGCCACATAACTTCTGTGTTATGTGTTTGTCGCAGACGGATAGGTAAATTGGCGATAAGGTTATATGCCTAGTAAGTAATCCTGGAGCTCGCAACAGGGTGGCGATCTATCGGTGACAGCTATCTGCCAAGCCCTTTTGCAATTTTATTATGTTGGGATCAGTTTTTTATAAGGAGCGACTGCCCCTTGCCAGAGTTGCTGGCTTCTGATTACCTGTAAGGAATGTCAAGGATCTACAAATGACAGTGATAATGGGACAGGCTTAGCATATCTTATGATAATCGGAATTGGTCTAGAAGCATTACATAACATTTGGAACTTTCTGGAAACTCTAGGTAGACCATGAACTAACCGACTTTGTGAGTTATCTACGACGCTACAACTATAGAACGACGTGATCTGAATGTATTTTCAATCGTCACTATGTATTTGATACAACGCCTTTGCCGTTTTCTTCTCTCAAAGTAGGTACCTACCTTATTTAAACTTATAAACGCTGGAAAAGTTTTTTTTTTTAATAAATCAACTCTAGTAGTTTCTGCCTCATCGATACGTATGGTCAGTGAAGGCCTGCGTCGATATTGATACACAGCCACAGAAAGAAAATGATGACTGAATTACTCAATGTTTTTTTTGCTGTTGATTAGCTTTTAGGCACTCGATACCGGATTTTTGTTTCCAACAGTGTTAGGGTGTTACCACACCAATCGATCGATCGCCGATCGATGGTAGAATGGATTAATGATTTTTATTTTGTAAGTAGGTTCACGTCAATCTTTTTTGGTCATTTTTAAACTAGATGAGGCCGCTGTTTTCTAGCTGACGATTAGTCGACGTCGATCGATAGTTTCTACGACACCAATCGATCTATGGTAGATTGAGTTAGTCGACGTCGATCAATAGGTTTTACCTACTTCTTTCTTCGACCAGCCAAAGCTACCACACCAATCGATCAACTTCGATCGATAGCAGAGATCGGTAGTCGACCAATTGTTAATCGCCCGGTATCCGACGAATGGCTAAAGCCACACCAATCGATCAACATCGATCGACGTTGTATAGTAACACCCGTAAGGAGCTTTTTAAATTTTTGACGCTTTTTTAACCGGGTGGCCCTGATGTTCGTAATATTTGGAATATTTTAACAAGCGGAGCCACAATGAAATCTATTCACACAATAATCCATAAAAAATGGAAAACATAAAAAGCGTAAAGCTATGAATAGTGTCGTATGTTTTATATTGTCATAACAGTAATAATTTGAAGGCGAGGCGATATCGTCGGCGGTCACGCCGCGTGTCGCTATCGGAACCTGTTCCGTTCCGCGCCACCTTTGCTAATCTGAACTAAACATTTAATTTTCGTGAAAAATGCAGCTTTAACGACAGCTATAAATATGAGCTATAGAAAAGATAAAAGCTGAACAATGCTAGTGTGGGGATTATAAACCGTGGTGCAGTGTGGGGCTGGGGCTGAGACAATCGCACATTATCCACGCCGCCCGACCGAGAACAATGCGCTTTATAGCTTATTTATGAACGTTATATTATAACGTACCCACCGAACTCTTGTAATACTCTACGATATAATTTCATACAAACGAGCTTGTTATTGATATTTTATTTGAGCTATATTTTATTAATATTTATTTTTTAGGAATTGTAGAGTGATTGAGTTGTTTGGGCGGCGTGATTTAATACTTTGTTAATAAAATAAAAATTATATATTTTATTGGAATTGTTATCACACTATTAAAATATAAAAGTAGGTATGGGTATTTCACGCAACTTGCAGAACATTAACTTGTCAGTCTGTGGATACATGTCATGAATATGAATGCCTCACAAAAATAAAAGAAAAACATTTTGTTCGCATTTCTCAGACTTATCTCTCTTTTCCCGTTACCACTGAATCTGTTTTGCCCTCACCTGTACGAGGTGTAAACCGCGCAGATTACGCAAGCCATACAATGGCTGCCATACCGCACGTAAGGGGCTAGCTTTCACAGGTTTCTATTACCTAGTACTTGGGTTAATATAGCACCTATCTAACTGCACCATTGGTCGTTGGTCCCTGCTGCAATAAAAATAGCTGCTAGGTTGAGTTCCACTGTACCGATCTTTTTATTGATAGGCATACGTTTGACCACTATCTCACTTAAATAAGGCAATAATGCTCAACCACATCAACGCTTACCATCTTACTTGATGGTAAGCGTTCATGTGGTTGAGCATTATTGCCCAGAAGTAACCTATTCACTCTAGACTTGAACACCCTCAGGTTGTTGCCATCAGGAAACACAGACTGGCAGGGAATTCCACTCCTTAGCTGTTCGCACAAAGAAAATAGTCTGGGGGAATGTCCACCATGTACCGGTGCTGCATCGCTGACATCGCTGTACGTCTTGTACTCCGATGATGGAACACACTTGGCGGAATTAAATCAACTCGATGTCGATTTTCATTGCCGATGTCAAAGGAGGTTTCAATTACTTAATTTCTTATAGGTACTTAACTTAACTTTGTTAAACCCGCTACCTAACTATGAATGCTTATGTTATTTAGCGTGAATGACAAATCAAAGGACCAATTTTCCTAACCCAAGTAAAACTGGCCCGCTTGCCTTTTATAAATAGTTTTCCGCCTTCCAGCAACTGAACTGGAATTGCTGATGCTGTTTTTTTTTTATTTAATATGGGTTTACTCTTGACTATAGTCTAGGTCATAGATGACAGAGACAAAGTCGACGATGGAGCGAGCTTACTCAGAAGAAGCCTGTTCACTCTAATTTTGATGAGATAACGGTTGTACGCGTTCGGAAACACAGACGCAGGCAGAGAGTTCCACTCCTTTGCTGTGCGCATTATAAAAGACATTTTGAAACGTTTAGTGCGAATTGGTGGAATAGCAACAAGGTAGGGATGGTAACTTGCAGTGCGTCTAGATGTCCGACGGTAGAAGGGGGCCGGTGGAATGAGGTCGTGGAGTTCCTGGACACTCTCCTCGAAGTACAATCAAAATGGACTGGCCTGTTGGTCGAGTGGTTAGTGACCCTGACTGCTAAACCGGAGGTCGTGGGTTCGATTCCCACCCAGGACAAATCTTTGTGTTCTGTGTCTGGGTGTAATTTGTCTCTAACATGTATGTATTTAGAAATATATAAGTATGTTTATCAGTTGTCTGGTTGCCATAGCACAGGCTCTGCCTAGTTTGGGATCGGATGACCGTGTGTGAGTTGTCCCAAGATATTATAAAATCTGTAGAAGACCGACAGGCAGGCAACCTTGCGGCGATGAGCCAAGCTGTGCAGCTTGGCATCCACCAGCTTTACGTCGCCAATGAGCCTTTTAGCTCTGTGTTCCACCGAGTCAAGCGCGGCAAGTTGGTATTTAGCTGAGCCATCCCAAAGGTGGCTGCAATACTCCATGCAGGATCGGACTTGTGCTTTGTAGAGGGTTAAAAGCTGTCCAGGCGTGAAGTATCGCTTCACTCTATTTAGGATGCCCAGCTTTTTGGTCGCAGTTATTTGCTGGAGTTAGAGCCTAATATGTACCTTTCAACATAATAGCAAAACTTCAAAGATACCCATTACAGCAGCAGTGGAATGCGATCTTTTTTTTCTTCATTTAATGATGGGAAATCATCAAATGACTCCTTCCTGTCTGGGCGGAGCGGAAGGGACTCTTAGTGACTAAAACCCATCCGTGTTCCTCTTAATGCCCTTTGTGTTCCAAGGCCGCGGTGACTCTTTCGAACAAATTCTTGTACCCTGGCAGGCTCTGGCCCTAGCGAGCCCCGAATACTATGCTGACATCTCTTTGAGGCGCACAACAACACGCCGTCGACCCGAGCCTGTTTTTTTTTTTTTTTTT
>NDFZ01005299.1:244045-268723 GCA_002192655.3 Mamestra configurata
TGGAGCGGCGGCGGCGCGCGCGCGCATGTGGCGGCGACGCGTCGCGCGACGAACGTGAGTGCGTGTCCATGTGAAGTGAAGTGACTGCCATGATGCTGGGCGGCATGGACGGCAAGGAGTACGGGGCGCTGCACGCCGCAGCCGCCGCCGCGGGGTACGCGATGGACACCGGTAAGTCCGACCTCTACATTATCATTTTAATAGACCATTCCATTTTTCATATCAGCGACACTGAACGATTTTAGAACATGACCCCCTATTATATTTGATCGTAATAGGCAATGTATTCTAAGCCTGGATGCTAAACCAATATTTAAAATAGCTGTGGTTCAGTCAGGCCTCGCATTCTACGGGCTACGACCTTGATAAGTTAATAAATATAAAGCTACGTTGGTAAATTAAACTGGCTGGTATGGCGAAAATATAAGCGGAATATGGTGGAAAATAAACTGTTGAAGTAAATACTGTTAAAATTGTATAAAGTTGATTGAACAATGTGCGGTTAGTTCATTTGCTCCTAAGATGCGACTCGCAGAAACGATTTTAAACGGACTAATAGCATTTGTTTTTTCCTTCTTGTTAGGTATATTCTAACCTCTTTGCTTGAAAAATTTCATGCAAACAACTCCACAAGAATGATGATTGATGATGAATAACTGCTTTTTTATATTTGCGGAAATTCCAGGCTTAAACGACCAAAAACAGGTCCAATTAATCAAAATATAATCTAAAATTCTATAAACAATAAAAAAACAACTCAAGCCTATGAAATATTTATTCAATGAAAATATTTTATCGCATGACTGATTAGATTATTTTCATTAAAAAGTCGATTTGTACTTCTACCATTCCAAAAACTGCATGCTCTAGTTTTCTCCAACGGCCCTAGTCTTTATTCCCTTAAGCGGTTTCATTGGAAGAAAAATAATGTCTGGAATCACTATGACATTATGGTCTTCTTAAACCAAGCTCCAACACTCATAAATGCCAAAATATACTTAGACCTATGTACAATTTGTAGTAATGAAAGTAAAACACGATGTATGTACTGGTTGTCATTTGCTTGACATGTAACACTCAAATGACGGCGACGTGTTTTGTACTCGCTTATGTACCTAGCCTTGTACTAATGTGCCAAGAGGTTGCTACCTCGGTAAAACAGAAAGCGAACAAGTAATTAAATTGAAACAATATTTGTCAAACAAACTTAAAACATCAGTTCTGAAATGCGTAGTTACCGGCTTTGTTTGAAATTTAACTAAAAATGAGGTAGAAAGATTTTTTAGAAAGAAAACTAAATGCTAAGAAAATAAATTTGCAAGATTGGAGCTATTTGAAAGACCCGTTTTTGGAATCACTTAAGAATTAAATAAATTCGGCTCGAAACACGAAAAACATATAGAAGATGTACCTATGTTTAACGCATAACTACTCGTGCATTTCACTCATGTGATACGACTATTGAGTCCAAAACTATTCAGGTGTTGCCATGTCGCATACCGACTAAACTGAAGCTGATCTAACTGAGTGTAAAGAGATAGACAACAATTGATAGTACACGAGCCATCTCCTAACAAATCACTTAGTTACAGTTATAGCAAAAAAAGTCAGTAGTCAGTCAGTAGGTACTTTTCTAGCGTCACCTTTTGAATCAATTAATTTCAAAACAGAAATTCTCTTTATAATTCAAGAACCATTAAAAGTAATGATTCTTACACTGTCATCTTACAAATTAAGATCATTAATACAAAACGTTTATCTAAAAGGGTTTTTGTCCATTGACTTTCAGCGTTTAATGAGGTGCAGTTAGTCGGATAACTCTTTTGTGTCAAAACTTATTTCTTTAATTTTGTAGCATAAGTATGAACCTGTTTACTATAAACCTGTTTCAAACTTCCTTTTCTCATTCAGAGTTTGAAAACTTTTCAGTTTGCAAAGGCACCTTTTTTTTTTTTTAAGGATGGATAATCATCAAATGACTTCTTCCGCTCTGGGTGGAGCGGAAGGGCGTGTCAGACTCTTACTGACTAAAACCCATCCGTGTTCCTTCTAAAGCCCTTTGCTTTCCAGGGCCGCGGTGACTCTTTCGAACAAATTCCGCAACCCTGGCAGGCTCTGGCCCTAGCGGGCCCCGTCTTCTATGCTGACATCTCTTTGAGGCGCGCGTGAAACACAACGCGCCATCGACCCGGGCCTGGTGGTGATCGGACAGCGAGCCACCCAATGCTCGCCGTCCGCAGGCCCGCGCCTACGGTGGCCGGGGATCGCCCTGCGACTCCCGACGCCCGGGGCGTCTTCTCCTGTTGCGGCGGTTGGGGCGAAGGCCTTGCCTTTCCCTCGCGCGGCCCGCCTCTTCCTTTGCTAGCATTATTGCTTCGCAGAAGGAGGTGACCGCTTCCCAAGCCTCCTCGCTCCGGACCATGGATTCAACCAAGGTCGGACGCGAGAGGTCGCCGCCGCCGATCGCCTCGACGAGGACACGGCGGTGCAAAGGCACCTACAACTGCTTCTTAGTTTTATCTCCCATTCCGCCGTCTTGCATCTGTTTGGCTGACCGGCATCTCATACTTTCCCTTCTTTCTCCCTGCGTTGAGGCATCTACTTGTGCTTCTTTAAAGACGTCGATGATGATGGTCATGTTATGGGGTTACACGATCTTCACTCGTCTGTAATTATTGTTTTCTTAACTTTGTATTACTGCTGCCACATTGCTAAAAGTAACAGAAAACGTTTTTTTTTTTTAATTTATTGTTTATAACTCACAAAGGTCGTCTCTTTCAAGTCGTTAAGAGATAAGACTGCGAATAAACTGGTTCAATCTAGAACTGAAGAGACCAAGCCCACTGTTTTGTTTTTATTTAATAGTTTCATCAGCGGTTGTCTTACAACACTTTATTCGTTAACAAAAACAATGTGACAAACTCCACGTAGTATATTTGATTCAAATCGCAATACAGAGCAACAAAGTTATCGCACAAGGCGTGTCTTAGAAGAAATAACAAAATTAAAAATACAGTCGAGGTCCAAGAATTGGTCCTTAACAACGCCGCAACAAATATAACACTGGCATCACTGTATAGTTCTGTTTTAGAGAGTAATTAAGTACTTAACAACCAAGTCACAAATGAGATGCTAAAATAAACCTGTAACAAAACTGATCTACTTCAGCTCGGCAGCCAACAGTAATGTTTGACTCTATCAAATGCCATACAAAAGTCAAAATAGCCATCAGAATTTATAGTAACTCTGGTAGTGGCTTGGCCCGCCTGAAAATTGAAAATAATCCCAAGGGCAACAACAGCATCCCATGTCCTATTGCAGGACATGCTTTGTTACCCCTATGCTAAGTTCCTTCCAAATCCGTTCAACCGCTGCCACTTGAGAAAGTAAAAAAACAGACAGACACAGTTTCTTTCACTTTTGTAATATTAGTAAGTATGGATGTTACTTTTTCGCAATTTGCTCCCTTATCTTATCTAACTAGCTGAAAACGCATGTTTTGGTAAAAATATCACTGCATTACACGATTTTGGAACCCGCTTAACTGAAAGGTAAATTAAATAGCTAGAAAAAAAGAAAGAAAAAGAACAAGTCATAGAAAAAAAAAATCGCAAACATTTGTGGTATCCATCACGTCTAAGTAGTTTTCGAGGTATATGCCGATCAATTTTCAACTACCGTCAATTTACGCATATAAGAAGTAGATGATGTTTTCGAAGTAGGTATCTATGTTTTTTATTGTTTTGTTTTGTTTATATGTCGGTATACCAACTGTACACGATATATTGCAAGCAAAGAAAAAATACATTTTCAAAAATGTCGTTGAAAGTCCATTTTCTTCATTCGTGGGTTTTTCTTTTTTCTTCTTAACTGGAGCTATCACTGATGCTCAAGTTCAGAAGTTTTACTAGGATGTGAAGAAGCTTGAGAAACTATTTCAAGGCCGTTGGAACACTTCATGAGGTTAAAACGTGCAGATCTTAAAAAAAAGTAGGATCATTCTTACTTAAAATTGGACAAAATGTTTTATTTTTCTAGTTTTCTAAAATAAAATCAAATAGTGTAAAAATTCCGACTTAATTTCAAAATTACAAAAAAGTTGTATTTGGGAGTTCCAATTTTTAGCATTATTTGGTAGGTACATTCTCTAAATGAGACGTAACGGGAAGAAAATAAGTAGAAAATATTGATATAATGCAACTGGAATGAACACGAAAAAATTACATTTCAAAGGGGGTACTTAAATGTAATTTTAATTTGTAACGCAGTGAATTTGCCAGTCAGTGAAGCCTACCAGGTTGGCTATTTGATGTACGCTTGAGCTATGGTTTATTCTTTGAAACCGCTTTCTTACCGTAGTTTGTCTGTGTCCAACGATAGGCCAACTTGATACATTGTGCGATGAACCGATGACGCGGTTACAGCTGGTACAGTCGTCTAATTTGCAGAGCTTGATAAATCTTAATGTTTATTGTGATGATAAAGAACAACACATGTTTACCAATACTTGCACAATTAATTAGCGCCGCAGCATGATAGTGAAGTGACGCAAACTGTCGATAACTCAGGTCGACGCGATAAAGGGTGAGCATCTTACCGTAAGACATGAATGGCGCTATAATATTTCTACGTAAATTGATGACATTCTCTCATCAAGAAAAAAAATCGTTTTGCGTCATTAATGTTTGTATTTGCACGGCTTTCTTCTTGTCATTGCTTTCCAAATGGAAAAAGTGAACAAATTGAACAACTCTACGAACCATAATAATATGCCTTGTGAAAAGAACCTTGAACTTGTCTATGATTATCATCAATTATCACGTGAAACATAAATTAATACTTGCATTTGTAACTTGAGCCTAACTTTGTATTGCAGCATCCATGTTTATCTATCTACCTAATCCATTAGTTTTTACGAAGCCTCACCCTGAATTCCCCATAAGCTAAAACATGGGCGGCCCTATGTGGGTGTATCCATGTTCCCCTCGCTTGTTATACAATGTTATTAGTAGGCTCATCCTTCTGTCCGCCTTCTGATAATTATGTTGCCTGGCGTTGATGGCATTACTCATTTAATTTGGTTTAATAGCATTTTTGATGACATGCGTGACAGATTACACTATGAAAGTTGGTCTCATCTTATTTTATTTTATTATGTTTACTTTAGGAGTTTCTACCAGCGGTTTCGCCCTCGTAAATGTCGTAAATTATCACAAAAGAACACATCTCGAGATAAATAGTATCCTATGTCTATGAGTTCTAAGTTTCATCGAAATCCGTTCAGCCATGAAGACGTGAACGGTGAAAGGTAACAAACAGGCAAAGTAACTTTTGCACTTGTATTAGGTATTAGTAGGATCTCGTTGCTGTATCTTAGTAAACGGAGGATCTCAAATTATTGTCATGTATGACTATGAACTGTAGATGATCAACTCAGCGATAGAGCTATATTTTATTGCTTCAATACATTATGTTGTGTCCCACTAGCAGTCGTGATTCATCTAACTCTAAAGTATGCCACGGGCAGATAGCACTTTCGGTTCATCATTCAGTTTAAAACATCAATTTTGAAGATAGTTCTTCTAAATATCGCTGCAGGGATTCTTCCTCATCCAGTTGATTGTCTCGAACATTTGTATGGTCCGAAATAGTGTTCAAATAGACCACACTCAAGCTTCACTCCAGCTCTCTCCGCCTTTGTGTGTAAGTGCAAGATCATGATTGTACAAATGATGTAACTTACTGTGACCGGCTTGCGTCATTAAGTAAATTGCGTTAATATATTGTTCGTTGACGTTAACTTCATTTTAATTAGCTATCTCAGCGTGTTTGTTATCGTCTTGACAAAAGTTCTGAGTAAAGTTACCTTGTGAAATCGTACGTCATTGAGTCAGTAGAACCGGGATCAGATTTCGGATTGTAACCTATCTACGTCTTTATGGTGATTAAATCGGCTTATGACGTGGACCACAACAGGCGATTCTAGAGGATATTTGCGCAAACATTGTTTGGGACAAATTAACAAGATTAAACACTTATAAAGTTATAACTTATCATGTGTGCTCTATAACGTTACAGAAAAAAAATCTGAGTTTAAGACCACAATGGTAAAATGGATCATTGTGAAGAAACTTTGACTTGAATTATTTGAAATCTTGACGTATTATGAATCTGCGGAGGCATGAAAATATAATTTTACCCAGCAGAAGGAAGGGAAGGAGTCTTGTTATTTTTATAGGAACAACAAGAGCTCTGTCTACGGCAATATTCTGTTCTTGATCCTTCGAGAGGTATTTTTTGTCTTTGGCTCGCGTTAGACCACAGTCTACCTAACGATAAGCGATGATGTGGTCAGTGATGGAGTACGCTTTCCTAGAAGGAACCAATTCACTCTTAGAATGAATGTAGAAGTTGTAGCTATCTGGAAACACAGACTCCGGCAGGAAATGCTACTCCTTAGCTGTACGCACAGTAAAAGCATCCCCAAATCGTTTTGTGCGTATGGGTGGGTCCACCATGTACCATGTGCCGGTGGCGTGTATTGTTTTGCTTATTTCCCGATTAATGATAAGCCCTAGAAACCTTTGTTCCCCCAAATTCCCTAGAAAGACGTGCGATCATTTTAATTAGGTATGATATTATAAATTGTAAACACTCGTTCGTATCCAGTGCGCGATAAGGGATACTACGACATTAAACAGTAGGTATTGTGATACCTACTAGGTATTCTTGGATCGCTTATCAGTGTCTTAACTAATGTTCTATTTTTGCATTTGTCCGTACTTGCATCCGTTTACAAGTATTCTCTTCTGCGGAATTTAGATGATTTAATCCCTTTTTTTAATTTTTGTTTTTATTGTTAAAGCTACAATTTAAATACCTACTCAAAGATAAAAAGTCTGTCATATTCATAAACAAGTAGGTAATTTTTATCAAAATTTACACATAGAAGTACACAATACGTTATTTACAAATTACATCAGCAATTAAACATAATTTTACATTACTTCAATAGCATTTCGATACTTAAATAAAACGATATTTAAATATATAATTTAAAATAATAACAATAAAATAATTCAATAAAATTACAGTTCTTCTACAGCATAGGTATAAACACTTATTCAATAGGTTTTTGGTTTTATTTTTAAAGCGCTACTGTGGACAAAACTTTTTATTTCTACAATCAAAAATTGAATGAAGCTGAAATTAACAGACATTATTCAGAACAGCTACCTCTTGGAGCAGTGAAAAAAACAAACTTCTAAGTCAACGCAATCTAAAGATAATGCCGTATAAGCTCCGTTTATGGCGCATTATTTGACGCTCGCAAGGGAATCAAAACTATAGGGTACTTCCCCTTGACCCACAGTCCTGAAATTTTCCAAGAAGATCTTACAGTATAAGTACAGGAAAAAGACCTATAATAAGGAATTTGTTCTATAACAACATACATAACAAAAATGCGAATACAAACTTATATTTTCGGTTAAAGAAATGACCGTGAAGTATATTGATGTATCCGTAGGTTATGTATACTCGAAAAAAATTAAGACTCGATCGGAACCCTCGGTGCGCGAGTCTAACTCGCACTTGTCCGGGTTATGGTCCTCAAGTCCAGTCTATGGGTGCCTTATCTGTCGTTCTTCTACTGTCTCAAAGTCTTGTATGTTTTTGCCCATCTTACTTAAATCATCAAAAATATGCAAAATGAATTATTCGCTTTGTAGAAAGGCTATTATGTAGAATAAAGGTAAATTAAAATAATGTTTAATCGGTAATAAATTATTTATATTAGGATGTATTCGTTTTCCGCTTCCCCGTTCATGCAAGTGCTGCTCACTGGGGATAATAATATATGAAATCAATATTGTACAGCATATTTACTTTGAATGAAGGCGAATAGGTAGCTAATAGCGTCGCGGTAATGAGGAGGTGCCAACAATGAATTGACATTTAAATGTATATAATGTGTAAGTATTTCTTTTGAGGAAATAAACAAATTTTGTTGCTATTCTGCAAAGAAAGATTTATTTTGTTTTAATTAGGTACATACGGGGCATACTATCTATTGATCTATCCTACATACAAATACATCTTCGAGTTTATCTTAATAACTACGTTTATCTGCCAAGAAAGAAACACATGTATGTATCTATATCCTCTCTCTTGTATTTTCACTTTAGGTTATTAACTTTAATAGATCTCTTTTAATTAACTTATTCGCACGCCACGTTATTCCAACGTAAATGTAAAACCTCAACATTTTATTGAATTGACTATGAATAGCGTGAAGTGCGGGAAATTCAAAATACAATGAATGATATTTATTCTATATCAGATGAAGAAATAGTAGTTAATTCTTTACATGTAGGTATTATAGAAGCATAAGCATTTTCATCCAATCTAGATTAAACTACAACAAGTATTGTTTTATTTCTGACTACACAAATTTCAACTACATTTCAACTAATAGTATCTAACTTGTCAAAAAAGCACCATTTAATTAATTAAAAACCTCGTTATCTTAAAAAAAAATAGCTGTTAATTACCTGGTTTAGTTAAAATCGGCATGGAGGCGGCGCAGACGCAGCGCCGCACTAAACGCGCGCGGTTTATCGACAAGTCAGAGGGCGTCGCGGGTTATCGATAACTGCGATAAAACGGCACCGTTGCGCGTCACTAAGCTCATTGTATAACTGTTATATTTTACAAAAAAATCAGTTTGCGTACATTTTTGATGCGTAGTACGGTAATCTGTGGTTCTTTCTATATCCAGAATTTACTGGGAATGTGGTAGGTAAGTATTGGTACTTCTAGTATACTTGGCAAAATGTTTTCCACGAAATTCTCTCTACCTGTGCGGTTGTAAATTGTGTCCAAGTTAGCTCGAATATAATGCCTAAGTTTAAATTACGGCTATTCGAAGCCCAGTCAGAGGCCTAGTCAGATAGGATTTAAGTAGGTATGTAGACTTGCAAAAAAATGTTATCATTGATCAAAGCCTAGGCCAAGAATTATTCAGGTCGATTTTTGTCCATTTTGTGAGCTCGTTATTGAAATACATAACCGCAAATTATTGGCAGTGGTCTGAAAATAACTATCTATAGTAAAAAGACCCTGGCATTTATTTATTTCCTTATTTACTACACTACTCTGGCTCTTTAAATCGTCGCAAATATCGTTAGCACTAGTGAAAACCTTCGCCAGCCCTACGCCTTACTTAAAACTCTACTAGTGATGTGAACGCTACCAGCAAACTATCGACATCGGTGGTACGCAGGCGCGGGCGCCGGTATCGGAGGGGTCGTCGATAATCATCGGTTATCGCGAGGTTATCCGCCGCGCGTTAAACAGCACGAGCCACGCACACACTTGATTATATCGACTTCGTCATAATTACACACATTTGTATTTGTGGTCGTTTTCAACGAGAGATTATTTTCTTATAACATACTTTAAGATTAACGACGTATTTTTGAAAATAGTAGGTATTACTCCTGTACTGACTGGCGGTACGCGACAGTTTGTTTGTTGTCTGCGTCAAAATTATATCAGCTCCAAATTCACAGGGGACATTGAAGAAGTCTTACTTTGGTAGGTAGTACTTTCCTGTAAAAAATATAAACATCTTCAATAAGCCGGGTTGTTCTCGAAAAAGTAAAGATATCTAAATCTAAACTAATATTATAAAGAGGAAAGATTTGTTTGTTTGTTTGTTACGATGTGGCTCAGAAACTACTGAACCAATTTTAAAAACTCTTTCTCCATTGGGAAGTTACATTATTGACTTAAAACATAGGCTATTTTATTTTCGAAAAAAGTAGAGAGCCCTAAGAAAATTGTAATAATGTAACCCAAAGTAACAAAATTTTGCCTAATAAATTAATTATTTGGCGTGCGCTGAGAAAAGTATTGATGATACGTAAAAGTAATGTACTACATAATTAAAGTAGGTACTCATCGTTACCTATAAAAAAAGTAGCAAGAGTAGATGTCTAACTATTATGGTTAAGTCACAATGAACGCTATTTGTTCAAAGTATTTCATCAAAACCAGAGTGTTATCGAAAAATGTTGATTTATGTATCATGAATTCATGACATTAATCCTTTTCCATTTAAATGGTTTGATAATTAAGGTTGATTATATACATGTAAATTACAGTTCTTCATAAATTATTCAAAGCAGACCTTTGGCTTTAAAGTTACGAAGGGTATACAAATGCTCTAAGTAAGAAAAATGTTGCGGTCTGAACGAACTGGGGAGAATCTTAATGCTTGGTCCAATGAAGTTGAAACACGGCATTAATGATTCCGATAAAAAGATAAGAACAACTAATGTTTATTTATTTATTTGAACTTTATGTACAATAGTGGTACATGGCAGACTAATACATCAAGGCAATGTTTGGATTTTTGGGAAAATAACAAAGAGTGTGGGTGATGAAGTTTTTAGGGGAGGAGATTATTGCTTGCTTCAATTAACGTGGGACTTGGTATAAACAAACTAAAATTGGGGATAATTGAAACAGATCTAACAATTTATGCATAATCAACCTGTGACGGGTGAATAGTTGCGCTGATCCTGAGACCACAGAGTCAGTAGTATTAGTATTAGTATTTGTTAGAATCAATGCAGAAACCTTCCAGTATTGTCGATAACGAGTCACTAGTCCGCCAATCTATGCGCTTATCCTAAAACACTGCACGCGACAAAATACTTGTATGTTTTACCAAATAATTCACATTTTAACATGTAGGTATAAGTCAACTATGCATCCAGTTGTAGGTAATGTATCGCGAGTTTTTTGGTGTGTGTATTTTAATAATAATATTACCAATATGTTGTGCATGACTCATGGTGTTGAGACATCTTTTTAAGCAAATTACATGACATAATAATGCTAAAATTCCATCCAATTAAAAAACAAACAGCCTAAATTCCATGATATATGATGTCGTCCGCCTCATACGTTTGTTCTGGCCACCATGATTTCGGTGCTGAGACATGGAAAATCACGCAGGAGGCTGTGTCAGGCTGGGAGTTGCACAGAGAGCGATCGATGGATCGTTCCATGCTTGGCATAAGGCTACTAGACCGAGTTCCGAACGTCGATGTCCGAAGACGTACGAAGGTCTTCCATATCGGAAAATGTGTTGTGGAACTCAAGTGCAGACAATGCAGGGTCATCCGCCACTGCCGACCGGACCAATCAATTTGGGCAGAAGATATTGTTTCCATCGCGGGCATGACCCCTGAGGGTGGAACAGGAGCATGGGGATTGGCACAGGAAAGGAAAGGTCTATTCCCGGAGCCCCAAGCCCGGTTGTGTGTGATGAAGTGAAAACGGTAACTGTTATAAATATATAAATACCGATTTAAACAGCTACAAAAAATAACTATATTTTACCGTATTTAAAAATGTTTGACATCCGCCAGAACATGTCACGATAAAAAATATTGATCGTCACAAAAATCATAAACAAAATAATTGGTGAAACAACATGATTTTTACTATCAATAAATTAAAAGGTTTCAAGACTGTTACGTTTGTGCGCCTGAAGATATTATTAATATCGGCAGCGGAAACTCTTGTAGGCCAAAAGTTTATAAAATAGCGTTTTCCTGTATTAACGTCCGCGTTGACTGAAAGTTCAATACTAACATGATTAGGTCCTACGTTGCATGAAGTTAATTAATTAGTTTAATGGTGATTTTACCTTAAAGACAGAAGTGTTTAAATGATTAGCCATAATTATCAAAATTTTAATATGTATATAGAAGCAACAGCTAGGAAAACACCAAAAAAAAAGGCAACCGTTTAAAAAAAATAACAGTTCATACATCATCTACCTAGCGAAAAAAACTACAGTAAATATTCGGTAGTTGTCCGCTAATAGCGCAAACAGAGCGTGTTTGGCCGCGGAGCCGCCTGTGTTTGTACGGTGACGCGACGTCGCCGCCGCGCAGGCGCGGGCGCAACTCACAACCAAGATGGCGTGGGATTGGGGACATCGGCACTGAGCACAGATCATACGACTGTACGGCTCCCGTTAACAATGGTTGGTTTCAGATGGGTGACCGTCTCGTGTTTGCTTTCCGTGCTTCCGAGGGTTTAAGTCGATGCCGTCGGCTGAGCGATAGTCAAACGTTTAGATGCGTGTTTGAATGGGATAGGAGTTCAGATTTATGTCCCTAAAGTACTTAGCTGTGTCGTAAACAGTGTTGCCAACCTTACCCAAGAAAAAAGCAGCAAATCAGACTTGAAAAAAACAGAAAATAACAGCATAATGGTAACTTTTCTTCCGAGGAGGAGTTTATCAGAATCGGAATCACTACTGCTCAGTATTTATGTTAAATGACACTGTTCGCCCGCGACAGTGAGAAATGACTGAGCGATCCTCTTTTATCAAGTGCCAAAAACGTCCCCTAGGAAACGCGTGCGACGCAAGTTGAAAACTTTTTTTTTGCTTTAAGTTAAACTTTCACATTATTTGGGTTTGCCATTAACAATATTAACATGTTATGACTTGTTTTGTTAGACATATAAATAATTGGGATACATACATGCATTTCATGAAGCTTGATATTTAAAAGGATTACAGAAGATTTTATCGTTTTAGATGAAATCTATAATTTGAATAAATGAATATGAACAGTAGAAATTGGTGCTTAAACGGAAAACAGGGATGTCATGATGAAAACAGCAAATCTACTGTTAAAACAGTAGGGTTGGCAACACTGGTCGTGAAGACTGGTACGAGTAAACAATTTATTTAGCAACCCTTATAGCAAGAAGAAACACAACGGTTAGGCTCATAGTAACGCTAAGCTGAGCAAGGGATCTGCTTTAATTAATCTTTAGAAAAGGCATTGCGGCAGCTATATAAATACATTTTATACTTCCTATTACGCTTTTTTTTTGTAAGAAGATGATTCCTTCCGCTCTGGGCGGAGCAGAAGGGAGTGTCAGACTCTTACTGACTAAAACCCATCCATGTTCCTCTTATGCTCTTTGCGTTCCAGGGTTCGACGGTGACTCTTTCGAACAAATTCCGCAACCCTGGTAGGACCCTAGTGGGCCCCGTCTCTTATGCTGACATCTCTTTGAGGCGCGCGTGGAATACAACGCGCTATCGACCCGGGCCTGGTTCTGACTTCTGATCGGACGGCGAGCCACTCAACGCTCGTCGTCCGCAGGATCGCGGCTACGGTGGCTGGGAATCACCCCGCGTCTTCTTCTGTTGCGGCGGCTGGGGCGTGAGATTAGCCTCTCCCTCACGCAGTCCGCCTCCTCCTTCACTAGCATTACTGCTTCGCAGAAGGAGGTGACCGCTTCCCATGCCTCCTCGCATCCGGACCATGGATTGAACCAGGACGCGTAAACGTGTGCGAGGGCTCTCACCTCCAGATCTCATGGCAGCAATTTGGCAAGAAGGCTCGCCGCCTCGCCGGTGACCGTGTGGTATCCCCGGGCCAGCCGGATGGCCATAACCCTTTGCAACGCGTTGAGCTGGCGGGCTGGTTTCCCTTTCAACGAAACCCCCCATAAAGGGCCATGGATGGCACAGATCAGCAGAACCGAACCCTGTGGAACACCGCACGACATCTGTCGCCGGTTCCACTCTCCCGGTTCCTGGCGTAGGTACCTACTGGTGGAATGTGGCTTACGTAAAAAAGACCATTTATTCGAAAATGTCCGCTACCCTTTTGGCAGTAACTGTAGGCAAATATCTACTTTAACCAAAAAAACAGAAGCAAAATAATTTTTAGCGTAACATGAAACTAAACAGGAGTCTAAGCCGTCCGCCAAACATGGAGTAATGTTACAATTTCCTGTCAATTACCGATGTTTGTCCACTTTGATTCGCTCTTGTTGCACCAGGCTGAGGGAAACTCTACCTTAATGCAGTTGCAATAATGATGATAGTCATGGTTTGTTTGGAGAGGTAATAAAAGGATAAGTACTGTCGCCCGATTTGTACATTTGCTGAACGTATTCGGTTACTGTTGGGGACTCGGTGCAGTTTGTTCAGACATTTGTACTTAAACAACGTCTGTCGTTCACAATATAGGTACAATATTGAATTTTACTTGTTGAGTAAATAGAGTTTCTTAAAAAATTGTTACTGAGTAAAATTAAATTTGCACCGAGAAGTACCTACTACAGCCATACAAATTTCTATGGTCAAGAACCTAAGTTTTAATGAGAAGGTTATCGGTCCTCTCCACATAAATGAGAAGTATCATTGCTATGTGGGTTTTTCGTAAACAAACCCATTGGCGACGATCTACACTTTCCAAAAGCGACGGCTTTAGTTTAGTCCAATAGGCTTCTATTGGACTAAACTAAAGCCGTCGCTTCACACATGAATTTCTTTGAAACTCTGTTACAACTGTGCTACTTGCAGTGATTACTGAGAGGATGCATATATTCAATTCATAAAAAAAAAACTTAGGTAAATAAAGCAACAAACTTATTTAGAGAAGATTGCGTGTCATCTCTATTATAATCCGCTCATCAAATGGAAATGAGCAGGCACCTAAACAGTTCTCACAGTTTTAATAAATTAGTAAACAGTGAGCGACCACTCCTCTTCCGATGGACGATCATTAAGCCGCCGGCTACCGACACCAAACACATTTACACCGAATGTCGATAAACCGTAATCACATCACTATTTGATTTTCAACAAATCCCGTGTAGCTTTATTTGTCTTATATTTTTGTCGCTTATAAAAACAAATATGAACTTCCGAACATGGGCCTAGCCATATAATGCAATAACTAATGATTTCCGCATCAACATAAATAATAAACTGCATTATCAACTGGCGGGAAAATTATACTCTGATTGAATTCCAATAAAGAAAGTCTGCGGTGCAAATGATTGCCCGAATAGGTAACAGGAACGAGGATACCAATTTATCATGCACACTGTAAAATTATATTCACTATAAATAAATAACGACAGAGACAATAGAAAAAGAATATTCTTTATTTTCCATCATCTATACTTCCATAGTCCATGGGTACTAACATTATAAACGCGAAAGTAACCTCGTCTCTATGTCACAGTTTTCACGCCAAACTGCTGAACCATTTTTTATGAAATGTAATAGTGACGTATAGTGATGTATAGAGATAGATTGGATCTTGGAGGAGGACTTAGTATACTTGAATGCCGGAAGTACGTGCCCCTGGGATAAGTACCGACTTGCACGTGGTCGAAGCGCTGGCAACAAGAAAATAACAATTAGGAACTCCATTATTTCTACACTTCATTTAGCGTTACCTCTGTGGCGCCTTTTTCTGTTTAGAAATATTTTAAATGTTTTTGTGTACGCTTTTTTTTTCTTTTTTTTTTTTAAGGATGGGAAATCATCAAATGACTTCTTCCGCTCTGGGTGAGCGGAAGGGCGTGTCAGACTCGTACTGACTAAAACCCATCCGTGTTCCTTCTAAAGCCCTTTGCGTTCCAGGGCCGCGGTGACTCTTTCGAACAGATTCCGCAACCTGTGTACGCTAATCCTATTCACCTTGGCTCCTCATCTTGAAACTGGGAATAAGGAACAACAAACTTTTCAACAAGATGTGTCAAGGCTAGTTATTGGCTCTGTTCAAACGCCGGAAATTCCTTTGCTCTTCCCTTTTTGGGGGAGGGTGTGCTGAACACCGCTAGTTCTTCGGGGAATATAAGCCTCATTTTACGTTATGTAAAAGTTATTTCTTTATGTCGGTCAAATATCCAGTTAAAATACAATTTGCCTAGCTAGGCCTTTTCCCTGGACTTCCATTCTAACCATATGAAGCTGAATACCAGCATGGTACATGAAGCGGTTGCCTATCAGGGGGGAATTCTAGGATTTTTCGGATTATGGAGATGAGATGCGAATGTGACCGTTGCTTAAAAATGAGTAAATGGCTCTCTGACCTCCACCACGCAGTAACTGGATAGCACGCAATAGATTCCACAGGTTTCTATCTACCTCATACCGCTCAAAGTTATTCCTTAGCAGCTCACAATTCCAGTCTATCCGTTTGTCCAGGCTTGTCCGGGCAAGTGACAGCTCTGTTTGCGCACGCATTAGCCGCCCGCCGCGAGTCAACAGCAGCGTAATGGCGGCAAACAGTACCCCCTTCCCCCTCCCCCGGCTACTGTCTTGAGTTGACAGATGCGCCGGCGCAACGGGATCGCTGCGTGACGTGTCGCTTGAGAATTTAAATGTTTGAAGATGAGGATTTGATTTTGGTTGGGACTAATTGTGGTGGTCAAGGAAGTAGACGGTTACGGAGAAGTTCGGAAAGAATCCAGGGTTGCGGAATTTGTTCGAAAGAGTCACCGCGGCCCTGGAACGCAAAAGGCTTTAGAAGGAACACGGATAGGTTTTAGTCAGTAAGAGTCTGACACGCCCTTCCGCTCCACCCAGCGCGGAAGAAGTAATTTGAAGATGTCAAATCGATAACGATTGCCAAAAAGCCCAGAATGTATAGCATTCATCGACATGCGCCACCGACACACATGCTCGATCCCAAACATTTTGAACTTTGCACACTTAGTCTGGAGCCTCTGAAAAGGCACCTCAACCATCGCTAGTCTTGTACCTGTGTTGTCAGAAGACTTCATTTACATATTTGTTTCTTAAGATGTTATCAGGAAGAATCATGAACGAAACAAATTCTTGAATTTTCTTTTCATTTAAAAATCAGTTATAATCTTATTTTTCTTCAGACTGGTAATACTGTTGGTCGAATTAATAGCTTTAAGATTACAATACTACTTGAGATTATAATACTTCGTTGAAAATGGTTTTAATCTATATTTCCATTATTCGATATTTAAGTACTGAGAGTGTATCGAAAGAAAACTGTTATCAGCCTTTTGAAACTGTTCACGTGGGTATACGGTATGGACTTGTTTGAGTTTTGTAAAAAATATTAGATTCCTTATTATAATAATTTACACAGCAGTTTTCAATTTCAATACTTAATACTTTTATTGCATTCCACATGTATTCTTAGGTGGTAAAATAACAATGAGTTCATATGGACCCTGTCGGGCACAGCAAGATACCTAAGTATCTAGGTTAGGAGAGAGGAAGCATTTTATGATATATAACATTAATTAGGAAACTCTTAATATAGTTATCTATTAAGAGATGTAAATAGAATTAACAAATCAAGTTAAATTTTTTATGTTATGTTATGAGTCATGACTTTATTAGTCTATCACTTAGAAATTTGTTACCGAGTAGTAGCTTTTATTGAGTAAAAGTTTTCTTAAAAAGATTCCTTTCTGTTTTAATGAATGCCGGTAGTTTATTATATATTTTTATGGACATTACAGTTTAGCCTAGATTGATGTCTGAGTAGATAGCGTGTCTGAGTGTCTCCACGTCGTGTCGTGTCTCGTTTTGAATAAAATTTCTGATGTTTCCGTACAAATTTGCATGTCTCTAAAATATATATACAGAAAAGGGTCAGTATATTATGTTTTTGAAAGAAAGGTTTGCAACTGTCTGTTTGCTCATTCATTCCACGATCATTTACCACGATTCTAACCAACTCTCACTGACATACGTCCATTACACAACGAAGAAATTTTTGTTGTAATGCTGGTAGACAATAGAACTCATTGTATCAAATAGCCAAGGCGTTATGTATAGGTACGGGCTTCGAATCGTCTATAGTGTTTTAAGGCGCTTTACGTAATGCCTAGGCGTGAAACACTGTAACTTCGAAGTTTTTCATAATGGCGACATTATGCAAATAGTTGACGACGTATGTATAAAGAAGATTTATTCAAAATGCCTGCAAAAGACAATATTCTGAAACGCTGATTAAAGTAGAGCTACGTGTACATTTTACAGCTAAACTTGATCCAACCTTTTTGTCCTACAAATGATGATTCTCAGACATAATTAAAACGGACTTTCCAAAACCCCATCTATTAAGATTCCCGTAAACAGCACACCCAGCAAGAGGTCCAGCTGGCTCGTGCGGATATCCAGAAATAACACCAACAAATGAAGATCACCTCACGTCACAACACGCCACAGGATAACTAATTGTCCTACCGCCCGATGTGCACACTGCGCCCGCCCGGACGAAAAATGTACCGTGTGCTGCTGCGCTGTGGCGCGAGGCACGCCAATAATTAGTTATCGTGAGTTATGGCTTATGGGAGAATACTTTGACACTGTTTATAGGGGTTAATAAGGGGCAGATGATGTCTTGCCAATGGCAGCACACCTCCGGAATGTCAATGATGTTTGTGTGGCATCGTTCGGCTATTTTTAGACACATTTTAGTGGAGCTCGACTTATCGACATGGTCCATGTCTGCAATGTTTGCCTTTATTAATATGTTAATGAATACGTTTACTCGGATAACGTGATTTGGTTGTCAATATCTTGGCTAACATGTGAACCGGATTTGTCTGCGTGGTGTGCTCATGTTTCTGTTTGTTTAGAAGAAGTTTGTAGACCGCTATTTATAGATGAACTCACTCGGATAGATAGCTAATTTAAAGATTTCGATCCTTCAGAAAAATAGCCGTTTTCTTACACTCATGTATAATAACTGTGATTTGTTCTTTTCAAAAAAACATTACATTACTTCTGGGGTCGGGTATAAAGGTATGCAACGCATTCAGATTCTTGAGGTTGAGATCAGCCCAGACTTTGGATTTAAATTTAACAAAATTAAATTCTAGATAACTCTCAATACCACAAGCTAAAGAAATGTTTCTTCTCTAAATATTCATCTTATGGGATATCTTTAATGACCAGCTATTTTATGAACACAGACGACCACCGGTTCACAGTAGGTATACAGACGACCACCGGTTCACAGTAGGTATACCGTACATCGAAGTTAAGGCACGTCTAATTCAAAACAAAATGTCCCCGGAAAGCAAACACTTGTCGAAGGCTACCGCCATTAACTGGGCTGTCCTCTCACAGCTAAGGCCTCTTCAGACGCCGAGGGGAGAGTCGCGGCCGCAGTAGCTCGTGTTTGTCTAGCGGGCCCGTTTGTCGGCGATCTGTCGACGTGTGTGGTCGCCTGCTCGTAGGACAAACACGCTGCGACACCGAGGAAAGTTCAATTACGGAAAACATGATAGATAAATAGATGTAGTGGAGGTTGTTTTGATTGGGATAGTGCTGGATCGGATTTATAAGTAGAGAAAAGACGATTTGAGCAGTCATCTCAATGCGCAGTGCACTCAGCACTGAGAAGTCAAAATATATTTTATTATTATCTATTGCTAGGCTCTCGTTGGGCCACAATTTCACCTGATGGAAAGCGATGATTTTGTCGCTTCGCTTTGTTCGCTGCATGAGGTCTGAGCTACATGAGCTTCACATTCTTGTTGAGTGAGCAAATGTTTTAGAAGGCGCTTTCGCATCGCAGTCACTGTCACTAATTTTAATTTCCATATATTTTGACCAGTTTTTGACATTGATTTTCACTGAGATGATATTGCGACTTGAATTTGAACGCTTTAAGTACAATTTATTGGCCTTTAGGTCCTTAAAAGTAACGCCCTGGTTCTATAAGCATATCTACTAACAGATTTGTTATTGGGTTCGGACGTCAGTGAAATAAGAAAAAGTATAAATTTCCTTACCTGTCGCTTGAACCGGTCGAGTGATACTGAGTGGTGTGGATGAATATTCATCGTGTGCATGTAGAAGTAGTGTTTTTAAAACCTTATCTTAACTGTAGGTTACGTTTTGGGTTTACTTTCATTGTGCATTCAGCTAAGGAGTGGAATTTAAAACTTTTGGGAACACTCGGGGTTTTGCTATTTAAGGCCATTCGAAGAGAAGATACACGTACCTATAGCATATATGCTGCAAATGCTGCAAACCACCAATAGAATCAATTGACAGACACTTACGAGGTACCCGCAAGCTTACAACAAGTGCAAATTGCAATGTGCGTGCAAGTGTGTAAGTGTTGACAGCAGCTGTCATGTCGGACAACGACTTGTGACAGACATCTGTCAAAGTGCCAACCGTTAAACGTCAGAATGGTTTATGGATTGAAGGTGCAGCAGTGTTCGATGACGTTAATAGTGCACTGACCGATTCTATGATGGTTTTAAAGTGGTTGTGAATGGTTTGATTGAAATAAATGCTTTGAGTTTAAGTTCGAGTGAGCTTAAAAAAACTCCAACGGGTTTTTTGGCACAAAGTATTTTTAATGCAAAGATGGGCCATAGATACTTAACTTTGTGGGCTTATTGGCCAGTGAATAATGATAATAAACATTTATTTTTCTCTTCCACAAAGATGCCTTACAAATGTTTGAAAAAGAACAGTTTATATAAGTTTTGCGCTAGAAAAACTTTGCAGTCATAATGAATAAAAGAATTTAGTTCCTAAAGGGCAAAACAAATATATTCTTTGAATCAATTGACACAGTAATATAGGTTAAACTATGTCAAGGATCGCCATAAACCGTGTCAAGTGGAAGTACTTATATTAGTTATCAAACAGCTTTACTTGCTATGAATATCAAAACAAGCAATATGGAATGAAATCGCACCGAAGTGTGTTTACCTCTGGGCGGGCGCAACGGACGGCGCGCTCTGATTGGTCAGTTCGTTCTGCTCAGGGTTTAGCAACATTTGGTTATTTGCCATTCATAAACAAAGTTTCTATAATGTCAAAAGTTTTAACATGTATTGACGTTTGCAAGAATATTTATTGACAAACCTCAGTTGATTTTCATTGCAATCATGCGGGCATGCTTGACAAAAAGGAATGGTACGTAGTTAAGCTGTATGTTTTCTTTTTGTTATATTTTTATGATTGAATTGCTTTTCCTTTTTGTTCTCACCCTTTCTAAAGCTAAACATGGTGTTTCAGAAGTGCCCGGTGAACGGTGATTTTCTACTGTAAGTCTCCACTCTTAGATATGATCATTCTGAAACACCCTGTATAAAAATATGCGTGTTTCAACAACCTACGAGTAATTTTAGCATCACTAACTCCGTACCCGAACTAAACCCAATAATTACAAAGTAGGAAACACACGGAAAACAGTTTATCGCGCGCGTAAATAAATCAAAAGCGTATGTAATCACGGTAACTACGCGATATGCTCGTCACACTACATCTGTATTAGAAAGTTGATTAGCGGCGCGTGCGCAAACCTGCGCGCCTCTGATTGGGTGCCGATCGTCGTAAAAGTGTTTAAACTTCGAACGGTTGGAATAGTGGCGCGTTTCGTTGCCATTGTGATCATCGATAACGGTAACAAGGACCATTTTATTTAAATAGTGTAGGTATTTATGTTTGGTGATGATATGGGTCAATATAGCACCCACTATAAATACATGCCCACATGATAAACACACTATACGCAGTATAGGACGCCAGTTTACGCCAGCTTCCTCGACTCATCCAAAGCTTTTGATCTGGTTGCCTATGACGTACTGTGAAAAAAGATGGAAAGCGGTAAAGAATTCCATAATAATTACCTACATAATACTTATGCAATACATAAAATTAAAATAACTAATACACTATACCTGGTCTACAACATTCAAAAAAATACCCACTGAATTGAGAACCTGCTCTTTTTAATGGAAGTCGGTTAGTAAATAATAACATTATTTTTAAATAAATGTCATACTGATTCGTCAACCTGCCTTGTGACACGCGCCCTAGACTTCTAAACTTTTAACAACAAAAATAATTCCATGTTCAGTCGTGACTTAAAGAACCCCAAGTTGTACCTATCTTATTGTAACTTCAACAACCTGAGCAACACAGATTTGAAAGCAAGAAATAGACGACAGTCCGGATACGCACACAAATCAAATAAAAAAGTGGAAATAGGTACAACAACAAAAAAATAGGGTGTGCCTCACGGCTGCGCCAAAAAGGTTAATTGCAGTAACGTTGCCAGACATAATAATGCTGTCTGACGCTGGTCTTCCAAAGAACCCTGCTGTTGCTGGATTTGCTCTTTGTCACCATCTCATCATATCAGCCAATTGCTGTCCACTGCTGAACGTAAGCCTCCCCCAAAGATCGCCAACCATCCCGGTCCTAAGCGGTCCGCATCCATCCGCTGCCAGCCACCTTCTTCAAATCATCGATCCATCGTGCCGCAGGGCGTCCCACACTACGTTTGCCCATACGCGGCAATAGAATAGATCGAGTTCCGAAAGTCGAGATCCGAACACGTACGAAGGTTTTCATTTCAGTATTGTATTAATTTGATTAATAGACATTATCCTATTTGTATTGATTGACATTTCTGTTTTATCTTTAATTTCTTGAAATACTTTATTAATTTGGTACTTGTTTTGACATTGTTATTTTTATTAAAGATTGAATTAATTATCAGGAGAATATTATGTAAGTAGCTCTTTCTATAATTTTTATTTGATATTGTGAAATGAATAATAAAATAATTAAAACTGAGACAAACATTTGTACGCCCAATGGCAAAGCATAGAGAACTTACATACACACACATGATATCATACACATGTGTATGTAATCTATATTTACAAATAAATACTCTGAATCTGAATCTGAATCCGGCAGGGTATTCCACTCGTCAGCTGTACGCACAATGAAGGTGTTTAAAAACGTTTTGGCAGGGTGGGTGGGTAAGTTTCCAAAGATCTTAAAAATACACTCAACAAGTACACTAGTCATGTCAATTAAAATATATAATAAATTGCTAGAAATAATAAAAGAACAACAAAAATTTTATATATTCACTAATCAATTAAAACAATTTCTAATATCTAGATGCTATTATCATTTATATATTCATTGATATTATATATTTCGAATATCAATGAAAAATATTTTTTTTTCATTGATATTCGAAATATATAATATAATATATATAATATATAAATATTCATTGATATTATTATTTTAATAAAAACCTACCACCTACGTTCACATGTGGAAAAGCAATAAATATATATTGAGTATTGAGTATCTTAATATACTAAATCTCAGTACCTAGGGTTGGTAAGTTTACCGTACCTAGTTAGGTACCTAGCTATCTTTATTTTCATGGTTCACCTTCACAGTTAGATAATACTTTTTATTCGTAGCTTTGTGCTACGCGGCTATGTGTTCGTAGAACTGGTAACTAAACTGCCTGGCTGATCGTAAAACAGAACTTATGGTAACCGCGCGAAATGTAGCGTGTAGTGATGGTGCTAACTGATTGTCTGCAGCTTTGAACTGGTTTAAGTATCCCCCGTGCAGTATAGTTAAGATCTAGATACCTACATACATACATCTGGTTAAATCTTGAGATAGCAACGCTTATTTAAGATTTAAATAAGCTAGACGAAGTCGCATTCTATCAGTGACAGCGATGGTCAAAAATCCAAAATGGGATTGACAAACATCTAAGACTTTTGACGATCAATACCGCTGTTGGAATGTCACCTTGTAGATACCAAAAACTGACAAAGTCTACGTTTTTTTTTTTTTTTTTTTTAACTCTATGCACACAATGGTACACAGTAAAGAAATTACTATATTTAAAATGATTGTTTTCACTGAAAACCTTTGTATCTTAAACGCTACGGTCACTTAGTTTTCAATTAGGAGGAAGTCGAGCTTAAAGTTTCTGTTCGTTCAGCACTCAGTGCCCCACTAATCTATTTCACTTTCTTCACACAACACCCGCTGACAAATTCGACCGTTTTCTTTAATTTTCACATCATCAAACACATTTTCATCTAATATTACACAAATATTTCTTTTTAATATCAAAGCTTATTCAAAGCAGTCTCATAAAAAACTTTCAGCGGCTTCAGAATCAAAGGAGAGACTATTAATTAATCGCCATTCTCAAGACAACACGGAACGACGTGTATTTTTATATTCCACGTTTAACACAAAGGGCAAAACGACCCCATCGCGGTTTTAACGAACCATTGCGGCCTTTGTTCTTGGGCATAGTTCGGCGTTTGAAATGGAGAGAGCGATGTATTTCGAGCGATATTAAAGTGGTGGGGTTTCGCTCGAATTAATGAATGCTTTATTCGTGCTACACTAGTAACTGTCATCGAGGTAACGTCAAAGGCGCATCATAAATTACCCGCCGAAAGAAAGATGTTTCCCGCCTTATGATACTCTTGCTCTTTCTCACGCAGCAGGACGTGAATCATGTGTCTGTCTCCTTTCAGAACCAATTAGTAATGTTTCAAAGAAACCGTTCGATTTGATATTTGTAGTGTTGTGTTTTATTGATGTTTGAGTTGTAGTTATCGGTGAAAGAGAATTGTGATTGTTTTATGATTTTTAATTATTTTCCTTGGTGCAATTGTAAGGATTGTATTAATTATCAGAAAAAAGTTATTATTAATTGGAAACCGTTGTATGGCCGGAACAATGTTGTATGCGAGACACATAACAATGCACTTTCGTTGTCTTTGATTGATTTAATCAAATACAATGGTTGCAGTCCCTTGTTATAATAGCAAATTATTTGCAATTTAAAAGCAAAGCAAGTGTGATGTGAATCTGTACTGGTAAATACAATCTAAGGCACACTGATAGTTGGTTCATAATGAGCCTAAACCTCTTTACAAAACCTGTCGAACAACCGTTTCTCATTAACTATCGATTCAACATCATCACCGTGTCCCATCACTGGCTCGTCATGTATCTAAAGT